>JAJHZJ010000045.1:1843467-2213467 GCA_023548195.1 Bettongia penicillata ogilbyi
TCTCCCTATGACTCATGCTTAAAAAATGTAAAACTAGGTCAGTGAGCAAAACTGGGGCTGGGACATCACTAAGCCTACAACTACCTGGATCCATTTGTTGTCTGTAGAATTGTAATTTTCACACCAAAGAAGGATGCAGCTTGCAGTAAAAGTCACAAGCAAAGACAAGTGGCATATTGAAGTGACATAACCTCACACGGGCCAATAAGGATTTTAAAGAATTATGTACATGAGAATGTCTGTGCTATGACAGGATAGCACAGAATACAACAGTGTCTCTACTCACAAGGAGTTTGGAATCTAACTGGGAAGGTAAGACATGAAATTGAGCAAAACAGCATATGATCAAATGGTCATTGTAAAGTAGAGACAAAAAGTTTGAAATGTAGTAAGATAAAGGAAAAGATCAAGACAGGCTGGAGGCACTGAGAAATTTTCACAAAATAACCCAGGCACTGAAGGATGGGGAACATATGGCCACACAGAGAGAACATCTAATACAGGAAGAACCGCACTGAGTAAGGTAACTGAGCCAAGAGATGGAGGACAGGAAAACAGGGAGAATGGGATCAGATTATGTAGGGTCTAAAAAGCTAAGCAAAGGTTTCATAGGATCATAGGATTTTAGAATTGGATGGGACCTTAGAGATTATCAAGGCCAACTATTTTACGGATAAGGAAACAGCCTCAGAGGGAGGAAATAATTTACCCAAGGTCATAAGTGGAAGCTTGTTACAGAAATAAAAAAGGTAAACTGGGAGTCAGAGGACCTGAGTTCAAATTTCAACTCAGTAATTACAATCTCATTCAATGACAATCAAGAAGCGTTTATTAAGTGCCTATTATGTGTCAGGAATTGTGCTGAGCACTGGGGATATAAGTACAAGAAAGAAACAATCCCGTTCTTAAGGAGCTCCCATTCTAATGGGGGAGATAACAAGGACATATATAAGTAAATGCTGAATAAATTTAAAGAGGATAAATGCAATAAGTCACTTGGCTTCTCCGGACTTCAGTTTCCTTACCTATAGAATGAAGGGGTCAGGCTAGATAACCTCTAAGCTACTTTTCAACTTCTAGATCTATGATTCAGATTCAAATTCAAGTCTTTTGATTCTAAATCTAGTGTTCTTTCTATTACATCACAAATTTCCACTCAGTGTGGTAGAAAATCATCATATGTCCTCAATAGAGGAGTAATACTTAAAACCTATATTTTAAGAAGATTAATCAGACTCAAATAATTTTAGAACTAGAAGGGATCTTTAAGGTCACCTATGTAGTCCAATCTCCCTCTCTTATTTAAAAACAAAACAAAACTGTATTGAGACTTTTTTTATGTCACTTCATTTCCCAACAGATACCTCTTCCTCCTCCCTAAATCGCGGAGCTGCTCCCATAACAATTTTTTAAAAAGAGGAGAGGAAAAGAAGTTCAACAAAACCAACACATCAATCTTATGCACAGTGTTCCACATTCAGAGATGCAAAGAAGGGAATAAGGTATGTTCTCTTATCTCTCCTTAGGAGTCAAATTTGGTTATTTTAATTATACAGCATTCAATCTTTTGTTGTTATTTTTCATTTACATTGTCATAGTTATTGTGCATATCATTTTCCTGATTCCGTTTATTTCATTTTGTATTGATTCCCATGCCTCCCTATAGTCATCATAATCATCATTACTTTCTTTTTTTTAATTAAAAAATATATTGAAAAATATTTCCAATAAATAAATGGCCTTAATTATATTTAAACAATAAGCTAACAATACCACTAAACATTACATTTACTAGTAACTGTGGAGGTTTGAAATTAAGTATGAGCAAACAGAAAAAGGACACCTCACTTCTTGTGTGTTACAGTTTACGTGGAAATTCTTCTCGATGAGTCAAACTCTCATTTCTCGTAATACACTAATATCCCATTATTTTCATATACTCACAATTTATGATAGACATCTAGTTTGTTTCTTATCCTTTTCTATTACAAAAATGGGATATAAATATTTTTTATGTCTATTAGACCTTTCTTGCTGGCTTTGACTTCCTTGGATTTTATACCCAGCAGTGAGATCTTGGGATCAAAGAGAAGGAAATTTCAGTCACTTTCTTACAATAATTTAAATTACTTTCCAATACACCAATCCCTTCACTTTATAGGTGATGGAAGTAAGATCAGAAAGACTACACAACTCATCTAAGGGGACGCAGAAAAGTAACATCAGGGCAGCTACTAGAATCCAAATCTCCTAATTCCAAAAGAGTTCCTGTGCCAGGAACCGTACTAAACATTAGGGAAACAAAAACAAGCAAACAAGACAGTCTCTGCCCTCAGGGAGTTCACATTCTAATAGGAGAAGACAACATATATGACGAGCTAGAACTGGGAAGGAGGGATGGCGGTGGGGGTACAGTTGGGGAAGGTAATGCTACGCAGCATCCCTTGGAGATAGCCAGGAAGTACTATCATGGATCTGGGATAAGAAAGATAAGGTGAAACTCACCAGTGTCAGATCCCTGGGTCAGAATTACAAGTTAGGTGGGAGGAGAAAGAGGCCAGAGTATAAGCAGCAGAATATAGATATGTCCAGGAAGGAGAAAATAAAATTTACTTTCCCTTATGCCCCGGATGTCCTAAGAATTGTACAGCCATCATAATCAACTTTTAAATATACCAAATCTTGCCAGAATTAGGAAGGCAAGCAAAAAGCTACACCAGTTTGAAGTTCCTATTAAAAACTAAATATGTATAGAATCATTTGTTTCAATGGTACCCAAAAAGTTTTACCTATAAAAGCAACAAACATTGTATCAGTAAGCCTCAGGTCCTTGCCATTATTCCAAGTACTAACTGCTCATGATATTTTAATAAATAATTATAGATCTCTGCATATTACTACCTCTTCCAACTACACAGCTTAGATTAGGTATGGTCACCTTAATTCTATACAACAGATTTTATGTGCTTCAATATAACCTCTACAGTCCTACGCACAAGGAGTGTTAAGAAGCAGTTTAGGAATTAAACAGTTGCCCTTCTTTTTAAAAAACTAAAATCTTAATAGGAAGATCTTTTCATTTGCAGGGTGTGAAAGTGAAGAAGAGATATACAGAAAGATGATCTTGCCACAATCACAGTTGCCCCCAACACCCTGTTCAGTTAAAACAAACAACAAAAAAAACCTTAAGTTTTCGTCTGTGTTCATTTGTACTGCAAGAATCATTTCTGGGCGGTCAGCTTGTAAACAGGTAGCCCAAGACTGAAAACAACTTGACAGCTCCTTTAATCTGTAACACTGACTAAGCAGATCTAACTAATGCCGCAGCCATCTGATACAATGTAAACATTTTCTAGGACACTTCCAGAAAAACCTAAGATTCTTCACGGTATCTCTCGGTCCAGGCACAATCAAAAAGTTCCTAACTTCTCACCCAACCCATGCTGACTTCTCAGCATAGTAGAAAGAGCTCTGGAACTGAAAGCGGAAAGCCTGGGTTTAAAGTCTAGCTCAGCTACCGCAGTGATGCTGGGCAAGTCATTTTCTTTCCGGGGCTTCGGTTTCCACAACAAGAAGGTCTCTTCCACCTCCTGATCCTCTGATCTACTGTACCCATTCAGAAAGCGCTTATTAACCCCTTGCGATGGTCCAGTCAATACTAAGGGCTGGGAGATGCAAAGAAAATGCAAAAAAAAAAAAAACCAAACCAAAACAAACCCCAAACACCCTGCTCACGGTTGAGCACAGGGGAAAACTCCACCGAAACTGAACCGGAACGACGAAATGCAAACAAGAGGCAGAAAACGTCCAACAGGACTCTGCGCTATGTCGGTCAAGATTCGGTGGGCATTGCTGGACAGGCAAGGGATAAGGACCGCCGGGGACGGACAAGTCACCTGTCTGAACTCCTCCCTAACTCCCACCGCCCTTCGGAGATTCCTATTCTGCGCCCCCCTCCCCAAACTCTTCCCTCTCCCACCCTACCAGCACCGGGATCCGTCTTCAGTTCTGGGGTCGGTACCCCTCCCGCCCCAATACCTTTCTTTCGTGCCCCTTTCAGTATATCCCTTTCCTCTCCCCCCCTCCGGGGGGTGGAGCTGCATTCTTTTTCCAAGTGCTCGCCCCCATCCCAGGAGACTTTTTCTTCTTCTTGGTCCCTCCCCCACCCTATCCCTATCTCCGGCTTCGACCCCCGTCGACCCCCGACCTTCTTGTCTCCATCTTCCTCCCTACACCAAGGGGGCATTTTTCCATCCTCCCCCCTCATTCCTTATCCCTGGCCTCGCCACCTGCCGGCCTGCTGGTCCCCAAACTTGGGGTCTCGCTGTCCTCTCCCTCCGCCCCCACCTGGAGGCTTCTGCTTTCCCTCCCCTCCCCCAACCGAAAAGCCTCCCCCCCTCCCCCAACTCACTTCAGGTGGTCCAAGGAGTGGATGCTACGGGAGGACTTCCCATGGCCCCCACCCACCCAGCTCCGCGAGCGGCCAAACATTTCCGCGGCCCCCTCTCTATGGTTTCCCCTCACGACTTCATCCCGGGAACCGCCGAAAACCCGCGGCAGCAGAAGCCACAACGGCGGCGGTGGCCGCAGACGAACCGCCAACCACCTTCCCCCCAAGCCTTACAGTCCGGTACTGACATTCAGTCCCGGAACCCGGCCAGTCGGCCCTCGCGCTTTACGGCCGCCGCCGAGAATGCCGGGAAGTGGAGTTCTCTCCAGGGGCCCCTGCGGCCGGGACTCGAGGAGGGCCACAGGTCGGTCGTGTCCGAACTACAAGTCCCATCGTGCACAGCGCGCGTCCCCGTTCCCTCCCCTCCCCCACCCTGAGGCCTTTCAACCTCCCTCTCCGAAGGGGGCGGGCCTAAACAGAAATCCGCAGCTTCCTGCGAAGGAAGGTAATGGATGTAATGGATAAGGGTGTTGTTGGTAATAAATGATAATATCCTTTGAATCTACACTCTTCGGCCCAAAGATCCAGGGAATTCCTGTATCTGCCTCAAAGCACATATCCTCTCCCAAGACTGTATTTTTTTTAACAAAACAAAATAATTAATGACAAAAGTCTGCCTAAGGGCCGTAGAAAGAAACAGAGTCAGTCAACAGCATTCGTCTGCGGTGTTCCGAGCGCGCCCGAGTCCTAGGCTCGTTAACCCATGGGCCTCAGTTTCCTCGTCTGGCGAGATAACCTCGAAGATTGCTTCCAGCTCTAAATCTAATAGTCATTTACGTAGGAAAGCAGCCTAGTGGCCCGGAGAGTGCTGGTGTGTAGTCAGAAGAGAGAAGTATTTAGTAGTCCTAGCACCTTGGACAAGTCACTTCACCTCCTCATAAATGTTTTTAAAGGGGGGAGGGGAAATTACAATGTTTATGGGGAAAACCTTGGTGAATACTCTATAGCACTCTAAGGTTTTCCAAGTGAGGTTCAAGTCAGTAAATGATGTACCCAGGGACTCACAGTAAGTACCTGGGGTCTGTTCAAGTCTAGTACTGTATCCACTGTACCACCCCTTCTAGTAAACCTCAAAGCACCAAATCACCGGGAATTGTTACTACTGACACGTATGGTAACTGTTGCCCCTAGAAGTCAGGAGATCTGTATTCTCTGACTCTGGCTCTTGCTATCTACCTGACTTTGGACAAATTACTTAAATCACAGAATTTCAGGGGCAAGGATGATTTCACGGACTTTAAGACTCACTTAAACAAGAATCATTGTTTACATTGTTTACAATGAAATAATATTCCTAACAAGTGGAATTTTTTCTGATTAACAACTTGGTGTGATAGAACATGAGAGGACTATGGAGTCGGTGAACCTCAGTTCAGATCCCACATATGATGCTTACTACTCTTTGACTTTGGGCAAATTACTTAAACTGCCTGGGCTCCAATTTTTTTTTATCTGCATAAGGAAGGAAAAGGAGTTGGACTCCTCTTATGTGGTTATATGTTAGAGTCTACTCATACTCACCACGAGTTTAACCTCTCTATCCTAGGAAGCACATGGTGGTACAGTGGATAAAGTGTTGGACCTCAAGTCAGAAAGCCCTGAGTTCCACTATTTGACAAAAAAACTGCTAGGAAAACTGGAAAATGGTATGACAGAAGCTAGGTGGAGACCAACATCTCACACAGTATACCAAAATGAAGTTGAAATGGGTACATGATTCAGAAATAAAGGGTGATACCTTAAGCAAATTAAGAGAGCAAGAAATAGTTTACCTATCAGATCTATGAAGGGAAAAATTTATGACCAAACAAGATATAGAGAATATTATGAAATGCAAAATAGTGAATTTTGATTACATTAAATTTAAAAAGTTTTCGCACAAACACAGCCAATGCAACCAAGATTAAAAGGAAAGCAGAAACCTGGGAAACAATTTTTATGGCCAGTGTTTCTGATAAAGTCCTCATTTCCAAAATATGTAGTGAACTGAATCAAATTTATAAGAATACAAGTCATTCCCCAATTGATAAATGGTCAAAGGAAGGCAGTTTTCATATGAAGAAATTAAAGCTATCTATAGTCACATGAAAAAATGCTCTAAAATCATTATTAATTAGAGAAATGCAAATTAAAACAACTCTGAGGTACCACCTCACAACTATCAGATTGGCAAATCTGACAGAAAAGGAAAATGGTAAGTGTTAGAGAAGATGTGGGAAAATAGGAACACTAATGCATTGTTGATGGACTTGTGAACTGATCAAACTATTCTGGAGAGCAATTTGAAACTATGCCCAAATAGCTATAAAACTATATGCACCCTTTGATCCAGCAATACCTCTACTAGATCTCTAACCCAGAGAGCATAAAAAAAGGGGAAAGTACCCATGTGTACAAAAATATTTATAGCAGCAGCAAATAATTGGAAATTGAGAGAATGCCCATCAATTGGGGAATGGTTGAACAAGTTGTGGTATGTCAATGTAATGGAATATTATTGTTCTATAAGAAATAATGAGCAGGCAGATTTAAGAAAAACCAGGAAAGACCTACATGAACTGATTGTGAGTGAAGTGAACAGAACCAGGAGAATATCGTAGATAGTAATAGCAAAATTATGTGATCAGTTATGATAGACATAGCTCTTCCCAGCAGTACAATTATCTAAGACAATTCCTAAAGACTTACGATGGAAAATGCTATCCACATCCAGAGAAAGAAATATGGGGTCTGAATGCGGATCAAAGCATCCTATTATAACCTTTTTTTTGTTTCTTGTGGTCTTTCCCCTTTGTTCTGATTCTTCTTTCACAATATGACTAATGTGGAAATATGTTTTAACATGATTGTACATGTATAATCTCTAACAGCTTGCTTACTGTGTTGGGGAAGGGGGAATGGAGGGAGGAAGAAAAATTTAGAACTCAAAATCTTACAAAAATGAATATTGAAAACTATCTTTACATGTAATTGGAAAGAAATAAAATACTATTAAGTGGGGGTGGGGGAAAGAAAGTCCTGAGTTCAAATCTGACATCAGACATTTACTTGCTGTATGTCCTTGGGCAAACCACTTAACTTCCTATTTGTCGCAGCTTTCCCAACTGTAAAATGAGGACAGTAATAGTCTCTGTCACTAAGGGGTGTTGTGAGGATCAGTGTAAAAGTTTCTGACTCTTTCTTTCCCCTCCCTTTTGTCTTGACTTTGATAACTATGGAGAAGGGAATGAGGATGAGGACTTTCTGAAACTGCCTCACTTAAACCCAATTCCCAAAGTCAAAACATCCCCCTTGTGATGTCATTAGTCCTATTCCAGAATGTAGGACAAACATAACTATGATGATGACACATATTAGGTGCTTAATAAATGCCTATTTCCTTCCCTTTTCCCCCAAGAAAGACTAAATAGATAAAGAATATCTACTGCCCAGATTTCATCATGAATGTGAGTAGACACCCTCTAGAGCATGCCCATATCTGGGACAGACAATACAGAGAGGCAATGAGCTGGGCCAGAGTTGAAAAGAAGGAGAATAAACTGGATTACTTTCAGAAGATTACCAAGCACTTTTAATGATTGCAAATTCCCCATGAAAGCAAGGACCCATCTTTTCCATATTAACATTTTACTGGGGCTGTAAGAAGTAAAACATCCCTGCATCTGAAGAATAATAACCAGGGAAAAATGCCTAAATTTCTCCTTCAGAAATAAATTTAGAGCAGGGATGGTTCTTTCTCATTTTGCAAATGAAAACTAGCATTTATATGGAAGAATGGAACAAGCTTTATGAAGCACCTACTGTGCACCAGGCATTGTGCTCAGCACTTTAAACTATATCATGTTTTGTGATTCATAAAACATTTTCCATGCAATAACCCTGTAAATAGATAGTGCAGGCTTGTCAATTTACAGAGATGAAAAATAAGGCTCAGGTTAAATGACTTTCCAAAGTCACATAGCTGTTAAGTGACAGACCCAGGTCCTTAATCTTAAATTCAATGTTCTTCTTATTATACCCCACATGCTTCTCACTTAAGGACCAAGGGAGGCTAAATAACTTTCTCACAGTCATATAGTGACTGAGGTAGGGGCAGGGACTGGAATTCTGTTCTCCTGATATCACTAGAATTCACTGTCCCAGACTCTAAGAACATGATGAGTAAAAATGACATCCTATCCTACCTACAGAGTATCATCCTGAATCTGGGGGAAGAAAAAGAAGGGGAAAGGCAGAAGTGTATGAATTTTCTAGAAAATGGAAATACCCTTCAGACTCAAATGAGAAACCCCTTTAGTCCTAGTTGCACAAACCATCTTAACAACGTAAGCTCCATAATACCAAGCTGTTAGAGCTTCTGGGGAATTCAACCGATAACTTCTTGGCTTTGCCCTCCCAACACTTCCCCAAGAGAAAAGTGCAAAAAACTAATGGCGACTTTCCCCCACATCTGCCTGGAGTTGCTCTGATTCCCCATACTACAGTTTTAGTTGCAATTTCTCATTTATAGGATTAGATTTAGAGGTGGAAGGAATCTTAGAGATCATTTAGCTCATTTTACAGACAAGGAAACTGAGACTCAGAAATATCAGGCAAATTGCCCAAGGTGACAAAAGTTGTGACAGAGATAGGATTTGGTCCAGTTCAGTCTTGATTGTGTTCCTGTAGTGTATGAGGTACTGTGCAACAATGAAAACAATGCAAAGTGTGTCTAAAGTAATTTACAGTCTAAGTGGGAGGTACAGGTAGAGAATACCTACATACAAATAGGTATGATAAAAGGGGCTCTGGAGTTAGAGTACCTGAGTTCAGATCCATCCTCTGATGCTTATTACCTGTGTGACCTTGGTTGGTTGGTTGTTGTCCTTCGTCTTCAAAGAGGACCAAAATGACATCACCATTGTAAAGTGAAATTTCAGTGTGTCCGACTGTGGTTGATCAGACCACTAGGAGCTCAGAATGCTCTACCACAGGTTGGGCACAGATAGTCCAAGTGAATATTTGGGGTGGATATCCCAAATTTGCACATCCTGTGTTTACTTTGTGCTGTCTCAATTCTACTTTGCTCAAAGAGCACAGCATCTTTTCTTATGTGGACATGCCATGCTGAGGGGTCCTGTGCCAGTGTCTCCTATGTTGCACAATCAAATCCAAAGTTCTTGAGAGACACCTTGAGAGTATCCTTGTATCGTTTCTTCTTGCCATCATGTGATCTTCTGCCTCATGCAAGTTCTCCATAAAATAGGGTAGAGAGCTGATGCAGTGGATAGAGCACCAGTGCAGGAGTCAGGAGGACCTGAGTTCAAATCTCACCTCAGACACTTGACACTCACTAGCTGTGTGACCTTGGGCAAGTCACTTAACCCCAATTGCCTCATCCTGGGTCATCTCCAGTCATCCTGATGAATATCTGGTCTCTGGATTCAGATAAGTCTGGAGGAGAAGTGAGGCTGGTGACCTGCACAGCCCTCCCTCACTCAAAAACAAAGTCAAGTGCAAATCATATCATTTCTCTGATGGCATGGTCTTCTTCTCTGATGGCATGGTCTTCTTTGGCAATGAAGGAGGAACACACAACCCGTATGACCTTGAACAAGGTTACTGAACATCCCTGTTTCCTCATCTGTAAAAATGAAGGAAGGGCAGCTTCCTGGCACAGTGGATAGAGTACTTGACCCGAAGTCAGGAAAACATTTTCTTGAGTTCAAATCTGGCCTCAGACACTTATTAGATGTGTGACCCTGGGCTGGTCACTTAACTCAGTTTACCTCAGTTTCCTCATCTATAAAATGAGTTGGAAAAGGACATGGCAAACCACTCCAGCAGCATTGCCAAGAACACCCCAAACTGGGTCTCAGAGAGTTGGACAGGACTGAAAGAAGACACCACCACAAAGGGATTACACTTAGATGGCTTCTGAGGGCCCCATGTTTCCTAGGATCCTGAGACAGAATGTGCAAGAGATAAAGGAGTGGCACAAGTGCCCCAGGAACATCTGAGGAAGGTGCTTATTCTCCCCAGCTGAAAACTGAAGGGTTCGGGAAAGCTTGTTCGAGAGGGTTTCAGAAAGAGGAGAAATGCGGAGGAGCGTTCTTAGGCATTGCGGAGAGCCAGCAGACTTCTTCTGTAGGGGTTAACCACGGTGCCAGATGGGCAGTAACGTGAAAGGAAAGGGAATGACTCTCGGTCCTTATATTTTCATTTATCTACTTTATCTTTTCCAGTTTTCTCAGACCCAGGCGCCATCCTGGGACGAACTGCGGCTACCCTGGCTCAGCCAGCCCAGGTGACGGACCAGACAGCTGCGATGAGCGGGGGCCGGCTGGGAGCCCGAGCAGCGCCCGCCTCTGCCCCCGCCCCTGGGCGGCCCGGGCCAGTGCGCGCTGGGGCGGGGCGGAGGCTGCGCTAGAGGCCGAGCTGGGGCCCCGCGGAGGCGGGGAGGGGAGACGCGGCCATGGGATCGCTGGGCCCAGGGCACTGAGGGGGAGACCGAGCCGGGCCGGCCCTAGAGGAGAGCGCAGGCAGGACGTGCGGGAAGGACGTGCCGGAGGAGGACACGCAGGGCAGCCACGGCGGCGGTGACACTCGAACGAGCGGAGGCGGCGATGTCCCCGGAGCCCCGACCTCCTCCTGGACACTGAGCCCCGCAGCCGGGCCCTGGAGCGCTCAGCCCGGCTCCGCACTGCTGCCCAGCTGGAGAGCCCCGAGAGGCTGCCCCGGGCGTGCTGCTGCCATTGCCTTACGTGTATTCCCTGTCTCTCTCCCATCGCCGCCGCAGAGTGGAAGCGTCTGGACTCCTGTCTTGGGACTGCCACATCTGGGTACCTTCCCTGTAACAGCACAGGCCTTGCCTTGCCCGGGTTTCCCACCTCTGGAACCCATCGGCATAGCTGGAAACCCCCTTTCCTCCCTCCTTCAAGTTACTGCAGAGTCCTAACACATCTGGACTTATGCCCTCACATCCCAAATCCCTCCCTACTGCTTAGCACAGTAGCCAAGTTTTCTCCCACCCCACTTTTCCTTCCCTTTAACGCGCACACACGCCTGGATTGCCCCATCTCAGCCCCCAACTTGCCTTTCTCTGCATGCCCACTCCAGGGATTGCTGCCCATCTGGATGCACTGGGCCCCCTTACCTCCCATGTGCCCCTGCTCCCCTATATGTTCTACGTGGGGTTGTTCTTTGTCAACGTCCTGATCCTGTATTATGCCTTCCTGATGGAGTACATCGTCCTTAATGTGGGTTTGGTCTTCCTGCCTGAGGACATGGACCAGGCACTGGTGGATCTGGGTGTACTCTCAGATCCAGGCTCTGGGCTCTATGACACTGACAGTGAGTTGGATGTCTTCGATGGCTACCTGGAGTAGAGGGATCCTGGGGCTAGGGTCCCCCAGTCAGAGCCTTCCTTTCCTCAGGCCCTACAGAGGAAATCTTCAGGCCTATTGCAGCTTGTACTTCCTAGGCCAGAATGCCCGGGACAGGCTGATACTGTGGGTGACACAGGAGTTGCCACCGATGATGTCTTCCCTCCTTCAAGGGGACCCAGGACAATGCCCTCCCTGGCCCTCAAGACCTGTAAGTGTCTTCCCTGCCTGGTAGAATTGAGTGGGTTTGAATACATGTGGGCTGGGCAGGGAAGAAATGAAGGTTGAGGACCTGTCTGTTCTATCCCTGATTGCAGAGGACTCTTTGATTCCCCATACAGGCATTTTTCCGACTTATTCCCCCAAAGGTCTTTGCTTTCCTCCTCCTCTTGCCTGTTCTGCTCCGAAACTGTTCAGTTTATAATCTGGATTCTATGAAAATAGGACTGTGAATGATCAGTTCTCCCTTTTTGGGTCTTCAGGAATCTGGACTGTGGAGCATTTCCAGAGGGTAGCTGTGAAGCGGAAACCTTGTTTATGTGACAGCTGTTGTTCATAAGTGCTCACTTGGTACTGATCAGCTGCTGCAGAGAACTGGAGGGTTAAAGAGGAATAGGGAGGGAGGTAGAGAAAGAGGTCATCAGCTTGAAATGACAGAGATGGGGTCAGCTTGGCACCAAGTGGACCTCCTCAGACTTCCAAGAGGGTCCTTCTGGGCTCAACTTTAAGTCCAGCACCCACTGGACATTGGGAAACCTAGATTCCCACCTAGGGGTAAGGGGTAAGCAACAGAACCATGGGACAAGTCTCTTTTTCCCTTCCATTTCCTCAGTGGGAAGATAGCCAAGAGGCCATGGTTATAAAAACTACTATATATTATGTGAATTTGTTAATAAAAATACCTGTGTTTGGTGGTCTTCCCTCTGAAGGAGGGAATTTCCTCCAGGAAATTATGAGATGAAAAAGAGATGGGAAGGGAGGCTAATCATTTGTGCTGTTTTAGAATTTGCCCAAGTAGCCTAGATGAACAGTGAGAGGCCCTAAATATCAGCCCTATGTTGGAGGGTGAGGGATTTGGGAGGAAGGGCTGTTAGGAGAGTTGCTAGTTGGAACTTTATTCTGAGAAAGAACTTGCAGAGGGGGAAGTTAGAGACCACTTATCTTGGGTTTGCTTTTTTCCAAGTCTGCATTCTGGAATCAGATTTCAGGGTGCCTAACATAATTAATATTGCATATTGTTTCTGTAGGGCAGGCCAACTTTGCAAGGCAAGCTGAAGGGGGGAAAGTGGGAGTCTGGAGCTGCCCTTAGCATCAGCGTTAGCATTCCCCATTGAACTCCACAGACCTACTGGAACGTGAGGAGAGAGGCGTACTGGAACATGAGACTTTGAGGTCATGACTCCCAGAAAGTTTCCCTCTTTTGAGAACAGCATTAGGGACTGGCTCAGGTTTATGTCTTTCTACCAATAAGGGTTATGGAAACCCGGCTAGGATGCCCTTTGGGGGATTAGGATAGTTTGCTTTTTTGGCTAGCTGCTGTTGTTGGCCTTAGTCAGATGACAGCTGGAAAAAGTCGACAATCCAAGGCCCTTCCTCCCCACCAAGACTAAGAACATCCTGCCTGTCATGTCAGCTTTTTGAGTATTTGCTAGGATCTTGAGGTCATATCCAGGCACTGGGCCAATTATTTCTACAATAATAAGATTCTGGCCTGAGTTTTTGGGTGGGGAAGCATCAGAAAAGATAGCTAGGACTTTTCTCTGCTTTCTACCCTTCACCCCCTTAAAACTTGTTCCATTTGTCTTCATCTATAACTGAACACACACTGTACCCATCTCCATCAAGATGGCAATGGTTGGTGGATTTCTCTGTGAGGCCCTGATTCTGCTTGCTACCATGAGGTGGGGTGGGGGTGGGGAAACCTTAAAAAGCCATCTACATTACTCAAAGTCATTGCTGATTTTAAAGATACTGTCTCAACAATGCAATTTGGTGAAAAGATTCTTATTTTATCTTTTACACTCTCGACATCAACAAGAAACACTTTCCCATCCAAATAAAAGTGCTGACATAGTCTAATGAAAAATTTAAAGCCAAATGGTCTCACATAATTTTCAGCAAACGGTGTTTAAGTATAAACACAAGTAAACACATTTTTCAGGGACATCTTTGCAGAGCTATCAAAGTTATTTTTCAGTCATGGAAAGTAACAAAGATGAGTCTCCATGCGACAAGGGTGTTATTTCCTGACTTCTTCAAAGAAGCCAAACTTTCAAGAGAGGAAAAAAAAGGGACCATAGCTTTTCTCCTCTCCATCTTCAATTGAACTTCAGTCTCACAAACAATGTGACAAAATCAAGATACAGGATGATTGTAGGGAAGGAAAAACAACCAAAAATCACACGAAAATCTTTTTTTTTTTTAAGTTAATTCACCAACTGTGGACTGATATTTTTGTAGGTATTTAAACTGTGTAAACCCTAAGCCACAAAAATTTTAAGGAAAACAACTTCCCTGTCCCCCCATCTCTCTGTATCTCTCTCTCTCTCTCTCTCTCTCTCTCTCTCTCTCTCTCTCTCTCTCTCTCTCTCTCTCTCTCTCTCTCTCACACACACATACACACACACACACACACACACACACTCACACTCACTCACTCACTCACACTGGCATAAAGAGATTTAAGGTCACATTTTCCTACTAGGTAAACACTCTTGTAGTACTGAACAGACAGGTCAGCTGTATGCCCAATCTTTTCCTATTTTTTGTTCTTTTCCCACTGAAGCCTTTCCTCCATTTTCTGAGTAAAACTAGATCAGACCCATCAGGGAATTCTTCCTGTTGCCATTTCCTCCAAAGGGTAAATATGGAAAGATAGGCAGTAAAAAATATCCCTTTCAGCAGGAAAAAGACAGATTTGCTATTTGATGAGAGAAGGACATTCTCATTACTCAAGTACTTTTGAGGCCGAGCTAGATCTTGGGCCATCTGCCACAAAATCTAATTGAACTGTGACTCAGGTTCTAGTAAAGACTTTGAAGCACTATTCCTCCACCTGCTTCCTCTTGGCTTGAGGGGCTTTACATGATTCTGCCATTTTGTTAAGCCATGGAAGAGTGCATGAGTAGAGAGGAGGTCATAGGAGTTAAGAGGAAATCATCTATGAGCCTGAAATGAAAGGAAATAAGACATTTGCTATTAATCACCTAGATTAGGAGTTCTTTGCTTGTTTTCTTTCATGGCAGCCTAGTGAAACCTATGGACATCTCACAATGTTTTTAAATGCATGCGATAAAATACATAGAATTACAATTTTATTGAAATAGACTTATCAACATATTTTTTTCCCATCCACATTCATGATCTCCAGATTAAAAACAGCTGTCTTAGGTCATCTGCATTCCACTGCTTCCCTACCTAAAGAATCATGGTACTGTAGCTTGGCCAATAAGGACCAAACCCTTGACAATCTAGAGCTCCTCCTTTTTCTGATCCATGGGCAGCCATGGAAAGGTAAATGATATCAGCATTCTCATCTGCTCAACAGGCAGAAATGGTTACAAGCAGGTTCCTGAGGACTTGTTTTTAAGTTGTCATATGCCATCAGCCCTTCCCAGAGATTATACAAATGAATCTTCTTGTATTACCTTTCATAACCAATAGTAGAAGAGGGCTTTTAAAGAGGCAGATGAGTTTCCTGGGGTAAATAGAGAATCTTAGCTGGACAAATATTCAATCAATATTCAAAATATTAAATAATATTCAAAATATTTAATCAAAACTATTGACCTTTTACTAACTTCACTAAAGGCAGAGTATCTTACTTAAATGAATAATCTTTACAGTAGACTAGTAAACAATTGTAACTTGAGAATTTGGTGCAGATGTTTGAGAGGCAGTATTATATAATGGAAAGAGCACTAGACTTGGCAGAAGATTTGGAATTAAATCCTGGCTTTTCCCTTTATTACCTGTGTGACTGTGGTTCAGTAATTTAACTTCTCTGAGCTTCAGTTTAATCATCTATAAAATGAGGATGATCATGCCTACCCTACATACCTCACAGAATTGATATAGGGATCAGATGAGTTAATGGATGGGTAGCCCTATGTAAAGATAAACTCTTATTTCATTCTTTCCTGTTGATGAGTCTTCGACAATTTCTTTGCACCTGTAAACACTGTTTCCCCTCAGTGACAGGTCTCATTTTCCATCTCCTTCAAGCTTCTAAGGACCACATCCAGATTCAAAATATATAACTTAGTGAAGTGAGCATAAGGGCAAAATGGAACCTCTATACTTCACTGCTCATTCCTGAGACATAGTGTCTCCTTAAGTTGGAAAAGTAGATTCTTCCTTTATAGCTCAATGGAGAGGAAAGGCATTCAGTGCTAGCTTGGGTGTCTGATTGCCATTTATCATCAACTGCTGAAAATTACTACTTGAGTCTTAGTAGATTAGAGATTCTAGAAAACCACATGAAATGCTGCTTCCAAACTTTGTTCTGGAATGAAAGAAGCAAGTATGTTTTTTCCTTTTATTTAAATTTATTTAAGTTTTCAACATTCTTTTCCACAAAATTTTGGCTTCCAAATTTTCTCCCCATTTCTCCCCTCCCCCACCCCAAAATGCCACGCATTCTAATTACCCCTTTCACCAGTCTGTCCTCCCTTCTATCATCCCTCCCTTCCCTTATCCCCATCTTCTCTTTTGTCCTGAAGGGCAAGATAAATTTCTATTCCCCATTACCTGTATTTCTTATTTCCTAGTTGCAAGAACAATACTCAACGTTGTTCCTAAGACTTTGAGTTCCAGCTTCTCCCTATCCTTCCCTCCTCACCCATTCCCTTTGGGAAGGCAGGCAATTCAATATAGGCCCTATCTGTGTAGTTTTGCAAATGACTTCCATAATAGTCGTGTTGTGTAAGACTAACTGTATTTCCCTCCATCCTATCCTGCCCCCAGTTTCTTCTGTTTTCTCTTTTGATCCTATCCCTCCCCAAGATTGCTCCCTCCTCCCACTGCCCTCCCTTCCATTATCCTCCCCACCCTGCTTATCCCTTTCTCAGAAGCAAGTATTTTTTAAGCGCCTACTGTGTGCCAGGCACTGTGTCAAGCACTTCATAAATATCTTTTAATCCACACAACAACCCTGGGATATAAGATACAGGTGCTATTATTATATCCATTTTACGGTTGAGGAAACTGAGGCACGCAGAGGTCAAGTAATTTGCCCAGGGTCATAAGGCTAATAAGTATCTGAGGCTAGACTTGAACATAGGTCTTCCTGACTCTTGGTATAATGCTTTCTTCATTTCCTTATCCAACTGCTTCACTGGAAACATTTAGTTCTTGGGGACTTAATATTAACTTGAAACATCCAATTCAAGAGCAATTTACTAAGCAAGGCCCTGTGCTGAGTACAAAGACAAAATTTAATGGTTCTTGTCCTAATGGAGACAACATTTCAGTGGGGGAGATACAGCTTGTGAACACATAAGTTTGTGTAAATGTATGTTTATATATGTATATGTGTGTATGCATATAAACATATATACCATTTGAAGAAAGTAGTAACATTGAGAGCAAGGGGATTCGTGGATGGATTTCAGGGAGTCCATGAACTGGAATAAAAAAAAATCTTTATTTTCACTAAACTCTAACCAAAATATAACGCTTCCTTCAATTATTTAAAAACATCATTCCAAAAGGAGTCTGTCGGCTTCACCAGAATTCTAAAGGGGCCCTCTGGACTACAGTTTGGTCCTTTAAAGGTGGTGTATGAACTGAGCCTTGAAAGAAGCCAAGGATACTAACGTGGGGCTACATTTCAGTCATGGGAGACAGCCTGTGTAAAGGTATAGAGGGGGAAAATAGAAATCTCAAGTTTAGGGGATAGAAAGTATCCCTGTTTGCCTGAAATAGACAATACAGGAATGAATTCATAAGTGACAGAGTACCAACTATGTTCTAGACACTGCTTGGTACTGGGGATAAAGACAAAAATGTGTCGTAAGCCTGGAAAGGAGGCTAGAGACAGACTGTGAAAGTTTTCAAATGGCAAACTGAGGAGTTTGCATTTTATTTGAGAGAGAATAGGAAAGCACTAAGGATAATTAAATGGATAAGTGATGTGCTCAGGCCCTTGCTTTAGGAATATTCCTTTAACATCTGTGCAGAGGGTGTGTTGGGGATGGGGAGAATCGGGAAACTTGGGAGTATGATTAGGATAATACTGCAATATTCCAGTCAAGAGGCAATAAGGGTCAGAATTATGATGGTGTTTCTATGTGTGGACGAGGCTGGAAGCAGAATCAACATGATTTGGCCACTTATTGGATGTAAGGATGAGGGAACGGGGATTTTCAGACCGGGGTACCTTTATGTATAGTAGTCCCCTCAACATAAAGAAAGAAAATTGAACTTAGGAGAAAAGATTTAAGGGAAAAATGAGTTACACGTTGAATTTGAGATGCTCATTGAACGTCCCATTTGAAATTTTCCCGGACTAGTTGGTGAGGGATGCCAGGGGCTCAGAAGAAAGAGCAGGGTTAAATATGTAAATCTGTGAATCATATGCATAAAAACGACAATCAGACAGGTGGAGGTTGAGAAGGGTGTTCTTAACCAGGGATCCTTAAGTCCAACTGGTTTCCTTTGTAATCTTATGCATTTTATCTTTTTTATTTTATTTTAAGTTATGGAATAAAACAAGCATTTCCATAACAGCATGACAAAAAGATACTTGCCCATGAAACTACAAATTTACTATGTGAAACTTGCAATTGCTTTTAAATATACAACAAAGTTATCATGGGAATTTCTCTTTTTTCTTCCCCCTCCACACCCTTAGAGATACCTACCATTAGACACAAAAGGTATATATGTAAAATTATTCTATACATCAGTCTTTTATTTTATTTATATTGTATGTTATATGTTTAAAAATAATACTTCACTAAACTGCCCAAAGGGCTTATGACACACACAAAATGATTAAGCAACTCTGATGTAGACAGAGAAGAGAACCCAACACAAAGCCTGGGGTTCACCCACCTTTAGGGGACTGGGACATAGATAGTACTCCACCAGAGGGGGATGAGGAGTGGCCAAATGAGTTGAGAGTGGGAGAGAGCCATGTCATGATAACCCAAGGAAGAGGAAGTGTCCAAGAAAAGATGGTGATCCAGAGCGTCAAATGCTACAGATTTGGGAACTAAGAAAAGGCTGTCAGCAATCACTGAGAGACTTGGACTGTTTCAGTGGAGTAATGATACCACAACCTACACTACAAGGGGTTGAGAACTGAATGTGAGTAGAGGAAGTGGAGGCCATGGTGTAGATTACCTTTTCTAGGAACATGTCTGTGAAAGGAAGGAGAGAGATGTATAGGACAATCGCTTGAAGGGATGGTGTGGTTACGCGAAGGGTTGTTTTTTAAAGAATCAAGGAGACCTGGCATATTTATAGCCTTGGGGAAGGAGCCAAAAGATACTGCTAGATTTAGGATAAGAAAGCGGATAGAACTGAACTAATAGAAAAATCAAGGAGACAGGAGGGGGTGGGATCCAGGGCCTAGGAGAGGGATTGCAGTGAATAAGGGCCTTTTCTTGGAAAAGAGAGCAGAGGAGGAGAGGACGAGGATGGTGGCAAATGATGTTGAGGTATAGAAAAGGAAAGAAGAGAGAGCTCGCCATTAATAGACTCCATCTTTCCTTGAAAGTAGCTGAGAAAGGAGGGAAGGTAATGTATTGAGGATTGAGGAGAGGAGAGCAGATTTGGAGCAGCCCCTGCAGGGAGTGAGGTAGAGTCAATTAGGGAGGAAAAAAAGAGTGACTTAGAAGTAGGGAGGGCTCTGGTGAGATCAGATCATTTTTTTTTTTTTGGTGGGGAGGAGTTTGGTAAAATAGTGGTAAAAGCATTGAACTTGTATTCATGGGAAATCTGGGTTCAAGTCCTACCTTTGACAATTACTGTGACCACAGGGAAGTCACTTAAAGTAAGTCTCTGAGCATGAGCTCCTTCATCTGTAAAATTTGGATAATAGAGAAATATCTCAAGCAAAAAAATGCTCAGTGAAGCACTTTGTAGACCTCCAACGTACATTTTATTATTATAATGACACAACCCTAGCGGTAGCAGGTTGGAGAATCACTTGCATATAAATTGATGGGTTCTATGGGAGAATATCTAAATCTCCCTTCCAGAAATTCCCAGAAAAGAAGACTTTTTTTTTGCTATGAGGCTGCCTTCATTTCAGTGGTGAGCCATGGTAATATCCATTCATTTATCCAACTAGCATTTATTAAGGATTTACCCTTGTTACAAGGCACTGTGCTAGATATACACAGATATACAAAAGAGGACTCTGCTTTCAAGGAACTCAGATTCTACTGGGAGGAAATAACATGAATCTAGATAAATTAATACTACCTATATATGTTTGTATGTAAATCTTTTATATATGTATGTGCTGACTATATATTCTGTTGTGTGTATATGTGTGTTTAGATATGTGTATATATGTGTATTTATACATATTTGTGTTCTGTTGTGTATACATACATACACATACCATGACAAAAATTACTTTGCATTTACTAGATAATCTGTTAGATATTTCCTGATTTCCCTAACCCTATCTCCTCAACAAAAGGAATCACTTTATATTTACTATCTATCTAGTCAGATATAGATATGTATATCTGTACATATACATATATATGTGTAGAAATATACAGGTGTAATAAATACAAAATAATATCTGTTGTATAGTGTATATATCTATACATGTATATGTACATGTGTATATATGTGTGTATGTACATATATATACATATATAAATATATATATATATATATATAATACAAAGTAATATCTGTTGAGGAAAGGGTTAAGGAGCTCAGGAAGGCCTCCTGTACTGGGAGATAGTATTTGAGCTGATTCTTGAAGGAGGATGAAAAGAAATGAGGAGGAAGAGCTATCTGGGCAAGGAGAACAGCCTGTACAGGAGATAGAATGTTGAGTTCAGAGAACAAGTAGTTTTTCTGGAACAAAGCATGTATGATGTCAGCAGTCAGGCTTCCCTCCCTCCCTATATCCATCCATCCATGATAAATATCTCAAAAAGCCAAGTGATGCTGGTGCATAATATACTGAATTAGTTGGAACCCAAATTAGACAGTTCATCCACAAAAATATCAAGCTATGTAATTGTATATTAAAGGAGCTAATGTGTTGTTGGGCTATCATTCCAGATATGTAAGAGCATCTTTTCCTCCCTCTTACCCATGGAATGGCCAGTAATTAAACTGGTATGATCCCAGAAACAAAGTTAAAGTTCTAATGACTTTTTTTTAGTATTTTAAGGAGTTTAGAAGAAAGGTAGGCCATTAATTCAACTTAATAATTGTTGAAATAGCTCTTGTTATAGGCACTATACTGTCCCTGCCCTCAGAATGTTTCCAGTCTCATTTATGAGACAAGATTTACATATTAACACACATACAAAGATATATTGCTTATGAGAGACAGTGTGGGATATATGGTTGAACTTGGAGTCAGAAAGACTGAGCTTCAGTGCCACCTTTGATGCTTACAAGCTCAGTCAACCTGAGCCAGAACTTAACCTCTCTCCACATAATTTTCCTCATCTATAAAATAGAGATAATACTAGCATTTATGCACTTACCTTACAGGATTGTTTTTAGGATTGAGCCCTTTTCAAACTTTAAAGCACTATATAAAAAAAAATACCTATTATTATTAATGTGGTGTAGTGATAAGGCCTGGGTTCAAATTCTTACTCTGCCTTTAACTAGCTTTCTGACCCAAGGCAAGTTCCTTCACTTCGCTTGCCTTCAGTATCTTTGTGGAAGTTGGGTTGGGCTGTTGCCTCAAATGCTCAGATTCACTAATTGTAGGGAATATTATTGAAGCTCAGAGAAAGGGGATAATTGGTCCAAAAAGGCTTTATGAAGGAGATACAGCCTGAGGGTACCTTGAAGGATGGGAAGGATTTGAACTGACAAGGTGGTGGCAAAAGGGACAAAGACTCATTAAGGCATTAGGTGTATCTACCATTCTGTAATGCCAGTTAACAAGCATTTATTATAAATGTATTATTCACATTTATTATGTTTCAGGCACTGTGCTAAGTGCTGGGGTCACAAAAAAAGGTGAAAAACAGTCTCTGTCCTCAAGGAATTAGTATTTTAATGGAGACAATATGTAAATTATTAGGTCCATCCAGTAAATACATATATTTATGTGAGGAGTTTGCTGAGAGTGGTAGAAGCATTGAACTTGGATTCAGGGGAAATCTGACTTCAAATTCCATTTTTGACTATATAATATGTACATATTAATGTATATATATTTATATATACTGTTAGTGTGTTGTTATTATGTATGTTATTGGGGAGGGAGGGAGAGAGAGAGAAACTTGAGATAATGTAAAAACCGATTTGCAGGGGGAGGGACTAGAACAGAAGGAGAACCAGGAAACCTGGTAGAAGAAACCTGTAGAAGAAAGATAGGATTTGAACTGAATCTTAGAGGAAGGAAGGTCCACTAGGAGGCAAAGGGGAGGGGGGAAGAGCATTCCAGGCATAGGAGCCAACCAGGACAAAGGCATGGAGGTGGGAGATGGAGTGTAGTATTTGAAGAACTACAAAAAGGCCATTGAGGAGATAAGACCAGAAAGGTAGAAAGAAGCTTGTTTATGAAGAGTTTTAAATTCTAAATAGAAGATTATATTTAATCCTGGAAGTAATAAGGAGACACTGGAGTTCAATCTGTAGTAGGGACCACAAATGTGTGGGAATTGAGGTTCCTATAGCATTTCAGGAAAGGTCAAACATTAGAAATTGTTTGACTCCATCAGACCTGCATCAGCTGAAATAATACGTGGGAGAAAACCTGGAATCTGCTGCAGGATTGTAGAGCAGGTTATCCAGGAGTGTGGGGAGCCTGCCAAGGAACTTCACCTCAGAAAATCATAAGTGGGTTCTCGGCTCCCAAGCTCTGCAGTCTGGGTGCCACAGGGTGCTAACCTCTTTGGCCCTGGGAGAAGCAGGGTGTTGAGCTGGCGAATTCTCTGTTCTTCCCAGACTTGGCAAAGAGAATCGAGAGGTTAGCCAAATGGCTGTATTCTTACCCTCTTGGTTTTAAAAGAGGTAGCTATACCTCTCCTAACTTTCCTTCCAGCTGCTTTAGCAGCCACTCTACCCTTCGAATGGGCTCATCGACCATGGAGAAACTGGCCAGGAGGAGGCAACAGAGCCCTTGAGGTAGACAAATTTAACATGCTAGCCAAAAAGCAGCCTAGTAAGAAAGATGAAACAGTCATCAGCAGTCCTGAGATCCAGGCTTCAGTCTGCTCCTACCTGGGATCTTTCCTCACACAAATTATTCCTCTCTCCACCCTTTCCACACCTACCTCAATTTCCTCATCGGTCACACGATGGGTTTGAACTAGATCATCTCTGAAGTCTCTTCCAGCTTTGAACTGCTAGAATTAGCTGACACGAGCTTTTGTATTTACCTGATGTGATAACAAAATGATGAGACTGTCCTTAGAAAGTTTGTCAGTTTGCAGTGTGTCTGGCCTTGCGTGTGGTGGGAGCTGATAAATGTTTGAATTTTAGGTGATCTTGATGGCTCAGTGGACTTCATTAGAGCGTGGAGTCAGGAAGATGAGTTCAAATCCAGCCACAGCGAGTGTGGGACCAGCTGTGGGACCTGGGACAAGAACTTCACCTCTCTGGGACTCAGTTTCCTCAATTGTAAAATGGTGGTAATCAGAATAAGAATAGTACCTACCTCCCAAGGTTGTATTGATGAGATAGTATTGGTAAAGCACCTAGCACAATGTTTGACACATAGTAGGTGCTTAATAAATGCATCTTTCCTACCTTCATTTCCAAAGAGCAGTTTTAGAAATGATCTGGGTAGTAACAACACAGTGCAGCTGTTATTTCATGGAAGTTCAAAAACTCCACAAACTATTATGCACTGCCTTATATGTCCAAGGCATTGTGCTGTGTGTGTGTGTGTGTGTGTGTGTTTAACTCAATCTCATTCTATTCTAGTCCCACCTCATACTTTAAGAATGTGTCATGATTATTAAGCACTGTCCTGGATGCCACAACTAGGGATGTGTGGAATTTCCTCCTCCAGAGGTACTTAAAACAGAAGAGATGCCCATTGGCTGGGGATACTTTATAAATTGTTGCATAAATATAATTGCTATTATCATTACTCTTGTTGTTTAATATTTTCTGGGATAATCAGCCAAGCACAATGAACAAGAGTCCTTCTAAAAGCATCAAAGAGACAAGGTAGCTGTCTCTGGCATTTAATAGCTGTGGGATTACGAGCAGATCACGAACCCACTCTGAGCCATGGTTTCTTTCCCTGTAAAATGGCAAGAGCATTGTCTGTAGTGTCTGCCTCATCACGGGTCACGGTAAGTATCATGAGATCATAGGTTCAGAATTAGAAGGGAGCTTTGAGGTCATCTCGTCCACACCCTCATTTTGCATCTGAGGAAACAGGCCCAAAGGTGTCCTCTGACTGAAGCCTCTGCACCATTGGCCGCCTCCTTCAAATGAGATTCCATAATGTAAAGTCACTGGAAAAGAATAGCCAGCCTTTCTATAGCACTTTGCAAAGTGCTTCTTATGTGTGTGAACTCATCTGATCCTCACAAGAACCGTTATTACCGCCATTTTGCAGAAGAGGAGACTAGGACTGAGTGATACCAAGGGTTACACAGGGTTGCATGGCTAATAAATATCTAAGGCAAGATTTGAACTCATCTTCCTGATTCCTAGTCCAGGGATATAGCCACTGCCTACCTTAAAGTGCTCTATAAATGTCAGTTTTCCGGGACAACTAGAAGGCACAGTGAATAGAGCACTGGCCCTGGAATTGGGACCTGAGTTCAAATCCAGCCTCAGACACGTGACACTTACTAACTGTTTGACCTTGGGCAAGTCACTTAACTCCAATTGCCTCACCTCCTCCTCAAAAAAAAAAGTGTCAGTTTTCTTCTTTCTTTTGAAATCAGGCTAGAATGAAGATGACAGTAGCCTTGATCTCCCAGTTTTGTTGTGACAATAAATGAGATATTTGGAAAGCAATTGCAAACTGTAAAATGCTATGTAAATGTCATCTATTATTATGTTAATAATAAATTTAAAAGAAGAAAAATGAGCAATAAAATTATAGCCTTGGTTCTAATTATAGCATCATATGTTTAGAGCTGCAAGCAACCTTATATCTAGTTCGGTGCCCTCATTGTACAGATCAGAAAACTGAGGCCTAGAGAGGTTAAGTGACTTGTCCAAGCTGACACAACTAGTGTGAACAGCAGCGTCTGGACTCAAACCCAGGTCCTTTGACCCCCAGCGAGTGCTTTTTTCCACAGCATCAGTCTGCCACTGAGGCTTCAGAGAGGGGCGGTAAAAACCTTTGGGCTGTTCTGAGGGACTAACTCTCCTTGCCGTTTTGGAGAAGGGCTGATTCTGCCTGTGTTAGTGACTTTAGCATCTGATTTTCACTAGGTCTGCCCACCTTGAAAGTGCACCACAATGCAACTCCTGGGATTAATGGGATTGAAAAGTGCTCAGGTTGGAAAGGCGCCCAGACTGGAAAAATGGAAAGCAGAGAAGCAGAAGGAGCCAGATCACAGACTCTTCCAAACAGATGCTCCTTCAGTGACTGTCCAGCGGCAGAGTTGCACAAGAGGCCAATGCCTTAGTTTAGTACCTTACATGATTTGGATGCATATTTTGTATGGAAATCCAAGCTTTTCTCTTTCGGTATTATTTCTAGCAGCAGTACCTTGAAGGGTCAACTTTGGGGGAAAAAGTACGTAAGACTGTTTAGCAATGAAGAGTTGTCTATATCAATATTTGTTGTCAATAAAGCCTAAAGTGGATGAAATGTTTAGAATTTTGTTGGCCATTAGTTCTAGAAATGCTCTCAGGTGGGAATGGCTCAGTGGATTGTCCCTTTTGTTTTCAATCTACTTGTCTTCCATTGGTGTTGCAGATCGCTGTTGTTCTATGGATGAGAACTAGAAGAACATGTCCAGAAGACTTAATTATCCAACCCAAGATACTTTGAAACTGATAGTATTATTTTAATTCAACTCCCATAAACCTGTAAAAGCGCTCTATGGAAAAAGCTAGGCTCTTTTGATTAAAAAAAAAAAAGATTCAGTCAAACCTCCTGGAATGTCTTGCTTTATTTCTCCTTGCCTCAACAAATTTGAGAAAACCAGGTTTAAAAAATTCAGTATTGACCACGGCTGTTACAAGCAGATGATAATGCCATTTAGTATTTAGAATTTGGGTCGTTGTGGTTAGGTAAGTCTTTATGACCCCCAGCCTGTTGGACTTATTCAGACCAGCAAACCAGCTAATGATGCCTGTGACCCGTATTGGAAACTGAAGAAGACTGGAATCCATCAAGCTCACTCCTTTGAGAACTTTGAAAGTTCTCAAAAAAAGGGGGGGAAAGCAGGGAAGCAACTTGTGATCACAATAAGTAATCTTTTCAAGGTTCATGACATTTTATATTTGTTCAAATTAATTCACAAACAGAATTGTACTTGATCTGTAAAGCCACTCAAGTAGGTCGAGCAGGTCTGGGAAAACTATAATAGAGGAATTGAGTTTAAATAGAAGTCAGTTGACAACTCAGCTTCCAGATGTTTGCTACTTTTTTTTTTTCCTTGTGGAAATGCAAAATTGCGAGAGAGTTCAGTAGAATAGAGAAATAAGAGCAAAGGGAAAAGTGGAAGGTAGAAAGCCCATGCCTGGTATTTTAGCATGTTTAAAAATAGTACACAGCATCAGAAGACCTTGATTCTCTCACTTAATAGCTCTTTGATTATATGGAAGTCACTTTTCTTTCCTGGGTCTCAGTTCACTTACCTCTAAGGCTGGGAGAACATGACTTAACTACAAAATATTATTCAAGAAAAGCACCCTGGGCTCCTCCAAAGACAGGACCTGGACAGGTTAGTTTTGTCATCAGAATGGAACATAACAGAAACGTTTTGCACTTCTAAGAGATGGTTACTGAGCTATTTTTAAATCGTGTCCTCTTCCCCCCTCTACTATTTTCCAACATGCTAATGTATTTTATTGCCAAGCCAAGTCAGAAGGCAGGCCACTTGACAGGCCTTTCCAACTGCAGGGATGAAATGCCATCCTCAGTCAGGAGCTTTTCATTAACTGCAAGAGGAAAGGAGGTTTAGTGAATGGGTTAAATCTGATCCTAAGCTAAGCAGTCCTTAGTGAGAATCAGAGTTGAAAAAAATAACTTGCATTGAACAAAGTTGTATCTCTTAGAGAAAAGGTAGCTAACATTTAATTTTTAAAAAGTTTATGACAGAATCATTAATAAATAACAGAGTTTTTAATACAAATTTATATTCAGACTTCAAAATATGATCTATTCTATGTATCTCTATGGATAGGATTAAAAATCAGTAGAAAATACATAAAATATGCAGAGAAAATTGTTCCTTTTATATAATACTTATGAAGTCTTTATTAACCTCTTGATCCTTGATGGTCTTTTAGAAAGAAAACATTGCTGTCAATAAATTTTTTAAATGTACACAAACTAAGGTCAGGTAGGCATGGCCCAAGCTGAAGACTGATGGTAAACTCTACGTATGTGCTCTCCTTTGATACTCACAACAACCCTGGGAGGCATCATTATCCCCATTTTACAAACGAGGGAACTAAGATTCAGAGGCAGAAGTGGAGACTTAAAGATCCTCTGAGTCCAGAATTCTTTCCATTATACCCACACTGGAATTACCCAGATAGCCTAGGCTCCAACTGTGCGAGGTGAACCAGTACAATCTGTCGAAGCATGTGTAATAAGTCTCCAAAAATGTCCTGCTTGTACTTTGCCACAGGCGTATGTGGTGTTCACATCTCACAAATAGAAGATAAAAATACGTCAGCCCACTTTGGACCTTTCTATAGGGGTGAATGAATATAGGGTCAGCCCCAGGCAAAATTAAGAAAGCCTCAAAGATTGTCATGGCTATCCTCCCACCTCTTTTTCAGGGCCCTCTTTCCACCTCCTACCAAGGTCTCAGAGTCCTTCACTTCAGGTTATCCTGGTTGGGTAGTACCTGTGCTCTGGCTCTTTCTCTCCCAACCAAACTGCTTATTGTCATTTCATTGTCAATGGTCAGTCCTAAAGGATTTGATAAACTCACCTAAACTGAGATGCTAATGACCAGGAACAGCTTAATTCTTTATAATTAATTTTAATTTTTAAATTAAATCAATTTCAAATTCTAATAACAGCTTACTCTTTCTGGAGGTATCTGCATTTTAATGCCTTATCTGGAAGGAATGACTCTCAATTCAGATGATAGCTAATGGAATCCCTGGAGTCAAAGCTTCTAAGTGGCTTCCTCCCTTTATTGACAATGAATATGTGTAAGGCTGGCCCTAAAGATGGAATTCATTGAGCCTGGTGTTCTCGAAGGCCTAGGGCATGCCCAGGGGTTCCATTCCCTTGACAAGTAAGATATCTCACTTGGACGACACCCTAGCTCTTGACTCAGTCTTAGTTACTGAAAGACTGCCCCACTCCAGTATGCAAGCTCATAGTACTATCTCATAAGGAAGCAGCATCTGTGTCACACTTCTTTGAATAACCAGAGGAAAGAAAAGATGCTTTTCAGAGAGTGGAGGGGCGAATTCAGGCTTTTCTTTTTCCCATCAATATTGACTGTCACTGTCTTCTAGAAATGTTACCCTTCCAACATCCATGTTGACGGTCACAGGTCACAAATTGAGCACGGAGGTTCTGCTCATTGTTTAAACTTCCAATGGCAGAGTAGGCCAGACTAGACTTCCTGTTTAAGGAGAAAACTTGAAGAAAGGGAAGTTCAGGAACCTGTCTCAACTCAGAGTTAACTGCCAGAATGATGGGCATGGGCTTTGGATCATACCTCCAACCTAACCCTAACCTTTCTTTTTAGAAGGCCCACGATGCCAGTTGTTTATATATGTGTCTGTGTCTGTCTATCTATCTGTCTGTCTGTCTGTCTATCTACCTATCTATCTATCTGTAATGATGACTGTTGTGCAAAGCAGACCACCAGGAAATGGAGAAAAATAGCAAAACCCAGAGAACCTGATGCTAATAAAGTTTTATCATATGTTAAACTTAAAAAAATTATTGATATATCTTGTTTTTAGATCAGTCATTTCCAGATATACCTCTCCCTTTACTCTCTCCCTTCACTCTTCTTTTCTATATGAGTCTTCTCCTTGTAATAAAGAAAAGTTAAACAAAACCAACTGACACAGAGATCAAGTCTGAAAGCAAATGCACCATTCCACGCCCATAGTCCCCCACCTTTTAATGAAAGGAGAGAGACATTTTCTTATCTCTTTTCTGGGTCCAAGAATTATCATTATTATCACACAACATTCAGTTTCATTTTATTATTCTTTTCCTTTATTGTAGTAATGCATATTGTTTTCCTGCTTATCTTGATTGCATTCTGCTTTCTCAGAATTAGTTCAGCCACTCTCTAGATGATTGGACTGAGAGGTCTGCATACAAATCAAGATGGCAGCCAAGTTAGACTCTATCAGCATGAATTTGGGTCCCTGAGTTGATAGCCTGATGAGTAGATAGGGCCTGAGAATCCCAAAAAGGCTCCTGGACCTAAGACCTATCAAGAAGATATTTTTGTTTCTAGCGTATACGTAATTTACTCTCAGCACAGTCACAGGGTCCCCATGGCACAAAGAAAATGTCATTTTCTCTTCGCCATTTTATCACTTGGCACAGGAAAAATCAACCCAAGATTAGCATCTAGTCCAGCAATATGAAAGAGGAAATCAGACACAGCTGCCACACTCTCTTTTCCTCGGGGATCCCCACCTCCGTCAGTTTGGGCAATGGAAATATGTGAGGGGGATGCTTGCCCAAGCATTCTGTCAAAGAGCTGGTAGAAGAATTAGGAATTTCCCCTCTTTCAGGTCAGAAAAAAAATTTTCACTTCTCCATTCAGGTGTGTCACATGACACGGAGCTGCTTATCCTGTGACTTACAGTGAAAGATGCCCTTTCTTACTTAACCCTACAACCTCGTCTGTGAGAAGCCCTTTATCCCCCCTTGCTCCAATTGCCCTGAGATGAGATCCTCTTTTTCCCACTTTCATCCTTCTATCCCTATGCTTTCCTTACAGATTGAAAAAATAGTAGATTTTGTTACAAACGAAATACTATCAGTCGTCCCTACCCTTAACCCATAACCCCATTAGTGTAACATTTACCCAGGGCAACGACTAGTGATGTTACCTATAATGTTTCTTTACTTAAGTGTTTCTTGGTTATCCCAGCATTAGCTTCCACTTCTCTGCCTTGAAACTCCAGCTAGGAAAGTCAGTGCAAAGTGATGTGTCCAACAGCCAAAGTGCAGTGACCACAGTGCAAATAGTTTTTCTGCATCTTTGAGAATTAGACACCTGAAATACACAGTTTTGTCTTAGGTTTCTAGCATTTGCGGTTGGAAGCAGGCAGGAAGTACCTCTTTCACTTCCCTCTTCTGCCTTCTGGGGCAGCCACGGGAATAAGAAAATGCTGCCACCTTTAGTCTACCTTCCAGACCAAATGAATCATCAGGGAAAGTCAGGAACTGTGATTCACCATCACCCTGATGCTGATCTGGTGGCCTTTTGCCAAGCCAAGAAGTCTTATGTTGGCAGGAACAGCATTGACCAGTCTGAGATGCCCAGATGCAAACCAAGGTGGCAGCCAAGTTAGACTCTTCCTGCGGAGATATGGGTCCCTGAGTTGAAGGTCTGATGGATGGATGAAGCCTGAGAATACCAGAAAGGCTTCTGGACTTAGGACCTATCAGCAAAAGGAAAAGATCATTTTGAGAACCTGAGGGAAGATGGCTAGCGAATTTAAGGTGGAAGGAATTAGGCTGTCTACAGGGATCAGATGCAGGAAATCTGAGGAAGGAATTTATTAAGGCTACTCCATTGGAAGTTGTGTGTGTTTGTCCTTCATTGCCAAAGAAGAACATGCCATCAGAGAAATGATGTCCTGATTTGCACTTGACTTTGTTTTGAGTGAGGGAGGGCTGTGCAGGTCACCAACCTCACTTCTCCAGAGCCATCTGAATCCAGTGACCAGATATTCATCAGGATGACTGGAGATGACCCGGGATGAGGCAATTAGGGTTAAGTGACTTGCCCAAGATCACACAGCTAGTGAGTGTCAAGTGTCTGAGGTGGGATTTGAACTCAGGTCCTCCTGACTCCTGCACTGGTGCTGTAACCATTGCACCACCTAGCTGCCCCTTCCATTGGAAGATAGGACATAACTGAACTGGCTTAAATGTCCCCTTCCATTTATGGATGATAAAAGGAACAACTTCCTAATAGTAAGGTACTGAGAGGCTAGTTGATTTGCCAATGGTGACTCAGGTGGTATAGACTTGGATCTAAGTCTCCATATTCTGTGTCTATTCAGAAATGCCTATGAAAACAGTTTTGAGCCTGATGTTCCTATTTCTACCCTCTCTCCACTTTGGAATCCAAATAAACTAAAAAAAAAAAATCCTCAGACTCCTAGATACTGTACATTCTCTCCTTCACCTTAATGACTACCAAATATTTCCCCAATTACCTTTTGTGAACATTCAATATGATGTTACCGCAAGCTTATTCGGGGGTCCAACTGCTGTAGATGTTCCTGAACACCATAAGGAATGGTGGGGTTCCACATCCTGGAAAGAGAGGGCAGGAGACGAGTTAGAAAAAGAGATGAGGGATTCAGCCCATAGCACTATCAGATTCTTGTTTTCTGCATCATCCCTCAGACATAAGTAAGAGGGAGGAATGGAGGCATCCCACTTAGTCCTAATTAGCAGCCTCCTGATGCAGTGCCATTAAGTACTAGACTAGGTAGTACAGTGGATAGGGCAGAGGATTTGGAGTCTAGAAGAACTGAGTTCGAATTTACCTCCAGGTAATTACAAGCTATATGATCCTGCACAAGTTACCTGACTCTTGTTTACCTCAGTTTCCTCATCTGTAAAATGGGGATAATACTTCCACCTACTATACAAGGTTATTGTGAAGCATTAACATCCCTAAAGCACTTTGCAAACCTGAAAGGCAATATATGCTAGACTATTATTATCATCATTCCTATTAGAAATGAGGAGACTTCGATTATAAGCTCAGCTATATGACTAGCTGTGACCTTGGGCCAGTTAATTCACCTCTATGAGCCTTAGTTTCATCACTTGTAAAATGGTGATAAAAATTCTTATATTACCTACCTCATTAGGCTATTGGAATGCTCCCATGAGATTATATATATGAATACTTTTTAAAAAGATTATATAGCTACTACATAGTTTAGGGGATCATTAGCTCTCCTACATATAGCATCCAGACCTCGGGCTGTGAGGACTTACGCCAGCGTCTCAATATGTGGACATTTCTTCAGACTGGCTGTGAGCTGCTGGGCTCCTGCCCTTGTGAACTTGTTGTACTGGACACTGTGAAGAAAAATTCATTGCTTGTTGTTGGTCTGGGAGGTTCTCTGTTATGATGGCAAAGAATATGACCCTGGATCTTGGGTCTGAGCCCAGGGAGCAGCTATCTCAGCAAGGCCCTATTCCCTATGAGCAGGGAACAGATCTTACAGAAGAAACAACTCCACACATTTATGGCACCTTTTACAATGTATATTGAGAGTCGGTTCTCTTTCCTAACAAATCTAACAGCATCATGAAACAACGGTAAGGTTGTTGAATTCGGAGTTAGGGGTTTGGACTTGAATCTCATCTCTGTCACTTCGAACCCTTGGGAATCTGAGGAAGTTGCTCCTTTAATCTACAGGTTAGTCATCTTTCCAGTGAAAGGGTTGGACGAGATTACATCTAAAATCACTTTCAGTTCTAAATCGATGAGACAACTACCCCAGATTTGCTGACATTCAAGCCCTCATGTTAGGAAAGCTCAAGGGCCTATCTATGATGCAAGGGAGGCAGAATTCTAGGCTGGGGCACTGGTATTGTTTTTACTTTCCTCAGGACAGGGAGTAGTGGCCCAATTCCCTATATACTATGTCCAACAGCCTGGCCTCCAAGGGATCTGTCCAGCCTCCTTTGAGGAAGGTAGCTTTTTCAGTCTCTGCCTCTAGTTCCACAACCTGGTATTCATTTCATTCCAGCACCCCAGAAATCTCTGTATGCTTTTTGCTCCCCAATAAAACCATTCATTTACTGGACAGTAGGTGGTGTGGGGCTCCTTCGAGAATCCTTTGGTTCGCTTCGCATACTAGAGACAAAATGGATTTGGGACTTTGGGAGATAATCCCTAAGGGTCTTGTAACTATAGCTCCTCTGTCTCCTTTCAAAGCTTCCTCTCTGAGGGTTGAGGTTCCCTGGAGATTCTACAGCACCGACAAGCCCTCTGCAAAGTGTCAGTAGGAGATGCTGCAGGTTGCATAAAGGGGGTATAATACCCTCCAAAACCTCTCACCTCAGACCGCCCCCTTCCCAATCTTGCCCCACTCCAACCCCCCAGCACCTCCCAGACTCACTCCAGCACCCTCAGGGACACCATGTTGGGAAGCACACTAGCGAGGTTCTCAGCTCCAGTATCACAGATGCAGTTATTGTACAAGCTGTCAAAAACAGAGGGGGAGGAACCATTGGGTGCTTAAGGACCTGGGGCATGGGGGAGGGAAGCTCTAACTCTGTCTCACTGATCCCCATTGCTTAGAGAAAACAAAAACACATCGTCTCTGCAGTCACTGGGGTAGCCCAACACCCTATAATGTATGTAGAATTAGTGTTGTTGGGAGTCATTTATAATGGCTACACAGTCACTATAGAGTGTTGCTTTAACAAGATGAGCATCGCCAGTCACGCTGTCTTAAACACCGTGCCCACAACTGTTAGCATCAATCATGTACTACTGTGTGGGAGGTATTGTTCATATATATAAATATACACACACACACACACACACACACACATATACATATTCAGTGGTGAAACTGTCAAAGTTTATACTTGCAGCAGGAAGGATTTGGGGAAGACTTAAAGAACGTCCAGCATTAAAGGTTGGAGGACACTAGAAGAAGTAGCAGGGGGCCACAGGATCTTCTCTGATGGGTGAGCGAGAGATCACCATTTGTCCGGGGGATGTTTAAATCTTATTCTCACAAATAAGATTCCCGGCAAGGCCAGTGGACTGCAGGTTTTTAGAACCCCAATGTGACAAGTTGCTGCCGGGACAGAGAGCTCTCTGCACCCAAACCACTAATTTTTTCCAGAATCTGGCAAGAAGAGCCCCTCACTCACCTCAGTGTAACAAGAGATGTTGCCAGAGATGGCAGAGCCTTGGCCAACTCCATGGCTCCCGCATCGGTGATGCTGTTCTGAGACAAACTGGGGGAAACATAGAAAGGAAGGATAGAGCGGACAAGAGCACTGGTCAGTGTGATTCTTGCTTCTGGGGAGACTTGCAATAGCCCAAATTGATTCTCTGTCCCCTTTAAGCCCCCTACCAGCCCTCCACCCTACCAACAAGACCTTATGCTCTAAATTTTGGGCTACGGAATAGAGGCAGAGTGACAAAGGGCTTGATTTGGCACTTACTTCAGGGTTTCCAAAGATTTTAGCTCTGGAAAGATGGCAGAGAGCTGAGATACACCTTCATCCCCAATCTTGTTTTGACTCAGGGTTTCCAGGCTAAAAGAATGAACCAAGCACAAAAATCATCAACCTGATTCTGAGGGCAGCCTTTTTTTTGACCCCCTGTTGCATCCTCTCCCTTGTCTAGACCAACAGGAGAAATGAGATTTCCTTCTTATAAATCATCATTCCTTGGAGATTGATAATGTTCTCCCCCTACTGCTTCTAGTTCTAATTCTGTCTCACTGTGCCTTACTATCACACTTTTCCTGCTTGCAGAAAAGAAAAAACACAGTCTCTTCAGTCACCTCATTTTGTGGACACAGCTGGGTTAAAGGGAGCTGAAAACTCACTTAAGAATATACAGATAAATTTGGTGATTGATAACTGCAACATAGTAGAAAGAACATCAGTCTGGGTGACAGGAAAACTGGAGTTCTGACTCTGTCACTAATCAACTGGGTGACCTTGGCCAAGTCACTTAACTTTTCTGAGTCTCTGTTTATATATTTTATGAAACAGGACAATATTATCTGCCCTGCCCACCTTATGAGGATACCTCAAGGATTAAATGTGCCCATGTATTTGATTGCTAATTTTTTTTTTATTACCATAAAAGAAATAGCCTAATGTACCTTCATATATTTCAGAGTCAGTGTGGCTAAAATCCTAAATGGAGAGTTCTCTTTTGAGTAGCTTTGCTTGATGACTTTCACTACCCTGAGGGACCAGGGAGAGAGAAAGGGAGAAAGGGAAAGGGGAAACTTCTCTTCAGAAAAGACACAGGATCAGAATTTCAGAATTTTGGATAGTTAAAACCCCAGTGATAAGAGAGGAACCATAGACCTCCTCTAATGGCCTTTTCTAGAGTCAACAAAGCTCCACAGGCAGAATTTTGAGTCATTGAGATGGTAACTGGGTCCCAGTTTGGCTTTAGCTGAATTCCTTCCTCAGGCAGAGCCAAAAACAGAAGGCTCATGAAGCTAGAGAGACTGTAGAAGCCTACTGGGATAATCTTCTCCACTTAGAGATGGGAAAACTGAGGTCTACAGGGAGGTTAAGAGATTTGCTTGAGGTGATGCAGCTAGTAGGTGGAACATCTGGGATTTAAACTCTAGTCGAGCCTTATTCTAAGTTCAACATTCTTTCCACTGTTAAGTTTATAGGACAATAGCAACCCACTGACCATTGATTACCTCCTTGTAGTTCTGGCTAGGAGGTAGGAAGATCATCTTATCATAGAGTGAGAGGTAGAAGGGGACTTAAAGGACATCTAGTTTGATTCCTTCATCTAACAGATGAAGGAACTGAGTCCCAGAGGATTTCAAATTTGCCCAGTCACACAAGTAGAAAACTAAAGAGCTAGGATTTGAACTCAAATCCTGTGACTCCAGATTTAGAATATTTCCCGCTACATTAGGGGATTTAAGAGCTGAATAAAGGGTGTGGAAGGGTAGTTGCTTGACCAATAGTTAACATTACAGTGCATGAACTCCCATTAAGCAACCTTGGGGTTAAAGAATTGAACGTTTCTGTTAAAATGAAAATCTGAGTCAAAAGCAGAGGAAGAGTACTGGATTTAGAGTCAAAGAACCTGGGCTCAAATCCCAGCTCTATCACCTGTGTGGCTTTGGGCAAGTCACCTATGCTCTATGGACCTCAGTTTCCTCATATAAAATGAGGGTATTGAACAAGGAACATTCTCTAGATTCTTTCCACCTCTGAATGTATGAGGAAACTAACCTGGTCTCACATCAGCTTCCTAGGATAAGTAATTAGAGATAATGAAGAAAGACTTCCATTTGAGGCACTTTCCTCTCAAAGGATTAGCGAACTGATGCTCAGAAATGGGAAATGACCTGCCCAAGGTCACACAGGTATTAAGTAGCACAGCAGGCAGTTTAACCTAGGTCCTCTGGTTCCAAAACCATAGTATTTTTTCTATGGATGGTTTATTGACAGTGCTCTCATTGGGCTTTCTCTCATTCAAGATGGGGCTGGAGAGTCTGGGCAGGTGAATATCATGTATTCAAAAGCATTTGATCATATTCATGGAAATTAAACCCTGCCACAGTCTGTACAACTGTACAACAACATGGTCCAACTGGGCTTAGTAAATAACCAGTCTACCAACCCGGGCTAAAAGAAATCAAGCTGAGTGTGAGGAAAATTTCTGAGAGCAAAATCCATTTCTAATCATTCCTTTTTATCAAGGTGATGGTAATATTTTAGTCAATAAACATTTATTAGGCACCTACTCTGTGCAAAGCATGAAGGATATAAAAAGAGGTAAAAAACAGTGCCCACCCTCAAAGAGTTTATAATCTAATGGGGAGACCAATATGCAAACAAAAATATACAAAGCAAGCTAAACAGGAAGTAATGAAAAAAGAGAAAGCACTGGAATTAAGAAAGGTTCCCTGTAAAAGATGGGATTTTAGTTAGGACTTAAAGGAAGCCAGGGAGGTCAGTAGTGAGAGGGGAAGAGAGAGAGTGTTTCAGGCATGGGGCACAGGCAGAGAGAATTCCTGGAGCTGAGAGATGGCATGTCTTGTTCTTAGAACAACCAGGAGGCCAATATCACTGGACTGAAAATTATGTGTTGGACAATAAGGTGTAAGCAGAATAGAAATGTAGGAGAGGGGTGTTCTGAAGGGCTTTGAATGCCAAATAGTACATTTTGTATTTGCTCCTAGAGATGATAGGAAGCCTCTGGAGTTTATTGGATGGGTGGGTGGGGGGTGACATGATTGGATATCAGTTTTAGGAAAATATGTAAGTGGCTGAGTGAAGAATGGATTGGAGTGGGGAAAGACTTGAGGCAACTGGACCCACTAGTAGGCTACAGCAATAACCCAAGCACAAGGTAATGAGGGGTCTGTCCTAGAGCAGTAGCTGTGACAGAAGAGAGAAGGGGGCATATTTGAGAGATATTACAAAGGTGAAACAGGCAGGCTTTGGCAACAGATTGGATATGAGAATGGGGAGGTGAGAGATAGTGAGGAATCTAGGATGATTCATAGGTTGTGAACTTGGGACTGGGAAGATGGTAGGAGGTCTGTGTGGGGTGGGTTCACAGTTTAGGGGGAAAGATGAGGTCAGTTTTGGACATGTAAATTTAAGCTGTCTACTGGGCATCCAGTTCAAGGTGTTTGAAAGACAGTTGAAGATGCAAGATTGGAGATCAGCAAAGAGATTGGGGCAGGAAAGGTAGATTTGAGAATCATTAGCATAGAGATGGTAATTAAATCCATGGGAGCTGATGAGGTAGTAAATGAAGTAAGTAGTATAGAAGTAGAAGAGAGATCAGGACAGAAAAGTGAGGGATACCTACAGTTAAGAGCCATGATCTGGAGGAGGATCCAGCAAAGGAGACAGAGAAGGAGCAGTCAGAGAGGGAGAGAGCAGTGACCCAAAAACCTAGGGAGAAAAGAATATCAAGGAGGATGAGGATTGAGAAAAGGCCATTGGATTTGGCAACTAGGAGGCCATACATTTGGAGAGGGCAGTTTTGGTGGAATGCTAAGGGTGGAAGCCAGACTGTAAAGGATAAGAAGAAAGTGAGAGGAAGGAGTGGAGGCACCTTTCTAGGTGAAAGATAACCTTTCTAAGCACTGTAGCTACCAAAGCCCAGAAAAGATAAAGGAAAGGTAGAAGGATGGTGAGGGTTTTTTCAGGATAGAGGCAATTTGGACAAGTTTTGTAGGCAGTAGGAAATGAGCTAGTGTAGACTGAAAAAAAAATTTCCCTGAACTCCACTCTTCCCAAGCAGTTGATGTGTTTGATGGCTGTCAATCTGATTTTTTTTGAAATTCCCCAGGCTCGAGTGTGTATCAACATTACATGATTAATTTACTGGATATCAGCAAAAAACTGTAGCTCCACAAGGGGGCAACAGTGGCCTAGAGAGTTGAAGTCATTTGCTTAAAGTTTTAATAAGAATGGTGTTAATGGAGAAGCCTCAGCTCAGTCCCACATCTTTTCTCTGGTCCCAACCCAGAACATGACCATTTTTCAGTATTACTCTCCTAGCTGTTCCCGCAATGGGGCCACTGTTCATCAATTCTGCCTCCTCCTACTCTTTTCCACAATGGGGCCACTGTTCATCAATTCTGCCTCCTCCTCCTCTTATCGTTATTATTATAATTAGTCAAGGACAGAATGAGGGCAGAACATACTTACTCCAAATGCTGAAGGGATGAAAAAGCTGCCAGTATCTTAACCAATTTCGGAAAGCCCTGGGGACCCAACACTGGGCCAAGCCTGGAAGGAACAGCTTAGGTGAGTTCCCGAAAGAATTAGAGTAATGGTATAATGAAAAGACAGTTGACCTTCAAAAGTCAGGAACACCTGAGTTCAAGTATGGCCTCTGACATATTGGCTGTGGGAGCCTTGGGAAGTCATTTAACTTCTCGGTGGTCTATGCAGTTCTCTTAAGACTGCAAAGAAAGTGCCAGCTTGAACTGATAGAGGCAGTTTTAAGTTCTATTCAATAAGACTCAGATGAGTTTCTTGATTTCTTTTTTCTCAGTCTTGTCCTTCCATTTCCAGCCCCTTTCCAAGGTAAGCTCAGAATAAAACAGAAATATTTTCTGATGTAATAGTCATTCCCGTAGGCCTGTCTCCTTACTTTTCCTTGTCCTCTACTCTACTTCTTTCACCTTGCCCTGGCTCCGTCTGCCAGTGACCCTGAGTCCTCCTTGCTTACACTAGATTTCTATTTGAGATACCTATCGACACCCACAGAGCCCAATGAACATACCCCCAATGTGCCAGACCACAGGCATTGCAACTGTGGCCTCTGCTGCCTTCTCTCCAATGGGATGGAACAACATTATAGAGTCCCCAACACTTCTATACCACAGGACCCCAGGCCATATTTATATAGCATTTTAAAAATTTCCAAAATGTCTATATCACAGCAATTTAGTGAGATTACTCAAGTAATTTGTTAAATATGTTAATTTCCTTATTTGTAAAATGATGAACATGAGATTCACTCAAGTGAAGGTACTCACCCCTGATCAGAAAGCTAGTAATGTCAGAAAGCAGGGCTTGAACCCAGGTCTCCTGACCACAGGTCATAGAATCATAGGAAAGAACTGGATGGAACCTTAGAGGTCATAGAGTCCAAAGTCCTCATTTTTACAAATCAGGAAACTGAGGCCCAGAGAGATTAAAGTGGTTTGCCCAGAGCCTAGTATCTTTTTTTTAAAAATGCCAAATGTTTGCTGGGGAACTTTACCTTTAAAATATGAAAATCTGCAAATATCCTCTTTCCCTTTAAATAGCTTTTATGAAGAAACCAAGTCATCGACCCTTGGCCTCCTTCTTCCTCCCACCTTGCATCTAGGACTTTCTATCTTGTCCAGGACCCTGAATTTTGCATTCTTGGTCTGGCATCTGCCGCTTGTCTGAAGTGAGTGAGACATTTTGAGAGCAGCAATTTTTTGATGCTTAAAATAATTTTCAAAAGAAACGGCCCTTATTGTTTTTCTCATGAATTTCCTCTTTTCTGTAACAATTTTAGTCCTGTACTAACCATACGTTGTCTTCACCCCTCCTCCCCCAAACAGGAGTTTTTTGTCTTTTAGGTGGAGGAGGAGGAAATTACCTGAACACTTCAATCGATGATGTCAATAATATAGTATTATATTATTACAGAGGCATTTTTCATTAGAGAGGCTCAGGTACAATCTGATCTGATCCTAGGCAAAAGTTCCTGAGCACTGTATCCTTTTTCCCAGAAATTGGTAGGGAGCCATAATTTAAGTCAGGTGGTACAGGTGGGAAGAACATGCGCTATTATAGTAGCTAGGGTCATGATCAGAAAAACTCAAAGATAGCCCCATTAACCTTAGCCAGCTTTGTTACAAATGAATGTTCTTAGTCAAAAGAGGAAATGAGTGAGATGATGTGGTAACCACGCTGTGGTAACCCTCACTAACAGTTCAGAGTTCAGGCCTTGCTGAGCTTGGACGGGCATATATACATGGCGGGCAGCAGAATCAAAGAACATCAGACGTTACTCACGCAAACTCAAGCTTCTTCAGGTCTCTGATGGCAGGAAGAGGGGCACAGGCCTCTATAGGGGCATTTCCTGAGCTACAAAGAATATGATGAGTGATGTTACAACCCTGAGGTTGATCTTAGGGGCAGAGTATCCTGTGTAACAGGTTGATTTGAAAGTAGGTAGTCCCCTCTCCATTTTTGCCACTGGTGACTGTCTACACATGTAACTAACACTTTACTGTTTGAGATTTATTCCACTGGAGCAAAATAGCACTACATTCCTATTAAAATACATCTCCTTCCATGGAGGTAATACATTAATTCATTCACTAGTGGTTCTCATCATAGAGCTTTGTATGAGAAGGAATGAGATTTAAGATTGGATTTAGATAGAATTGTTTTGAGGGGAGAAGAAAGAGAGAACAAGGGAATGCATTCAGTCCTGGGCTTTACCAAGATGAACTGCTACAGTGGAGGGAAATCTGGGGCTAGCACGAGAGTACTCATTGACTGGTTGGGTATCATCGGCACCACGAAGGGGTAAAGAGGTGAAGAGATCATTCAGATAAACTTTGCCTTTTCATTTTGCCAGGCTCTGACTTTGACCAGAAATCAAAATCAGGACATGTTTCTCATTTAATGGATAAGAAAGTCAGAAGTATTATTATTGCTGTTATTTTAAAGGAAGAAGATTGCAAGATTTTCACACTTCTCCAGATAGGTCATTTTCTAAATTTTCAAGCAAAAGTAGTTTGACAGGCATATGTCTATTATCTTTGTGGTGGCTAGAAGGGGCATTGGGTATTTATCCAAACTAGACAGAGAATTAGAATGGGAGAATTTGGCGGTTGGGTTTTCTATCACTATTGATTGGTCTTGACCAGAGGTGGGGAACCAGTAAAGTTTGGATTCTGTCAAAGGGCTGCACCTGAGGATGTAGAAGGTCATGTGTGGCCTCAAGGCTACAGGTTCCCCACCCCTGGACTCTTGACACTTAAGAGATTAGGTTCTTCCAGGATCCACTGTAGGGTTTCTGCTTTTCTACCCTGTTGGTTCTTACTTATATCTAAGAGATCCCACTTTTTCCTCTCTACTTTTTGTAGGTCAGTGACTGGGCAAAAATCTCATCTTCCTCTTTATCTCTTTGGGGGCTCTTTTTCCAGTGGCAAAACTGTTTTTTCCCAAATGACCTCTCCAGCCTGTCCTAGCCCACCCCTTCTGCAAAGCCCCTTTATCTTTCTCCCCAAGAGCTATCAAAGTTCTATGCTAGTGAGTAAACCACTTACCATTGGATATGCACCAGGCTACAAAGGTCCTCCACATCCTTCATGGACTTGACCTTGAAAGGATCAATGGTGAACTTCTCAGTAGATCTTCGGAGTAGTTCATATTCCCCACTCTGCTGAAGGGATTCCCACAGCCACACTGTGTCACTCAGAGATGCCCTGTGGATGGAAGTCCTCAGACCCAGGGATCTAGGAACTTCCCACAGGGAACAAATCCCTAGAGTGGACCCTAGGTTGCAAAATAGCCAGGTCCCAACCCAGAAGGAGAACAATTTGCTGCAAGAAACTGTCAACCTATACAAATCGCAACCATTCTTTAGAATGCGACTCTTCTAGGAAGCCCTTGAGTTCTCATTAATCTCTCCTTCCTCCATAGCAGTTATTTTGGTATTTATCACATATTAGCATGATATTATTATTTCATGGTTGCATATGTATCCTGTCTTCCCAACATTATTAGACTTTGGAAGGCAAAGATTTCATGTCTTCCATAGCCCTGTGCTATCAATGCTCAGTAAAAACTCATGTAATGAATTACTGGAGTGTATAAATGAACCAAAGAAATTCCATATCCAAAAAAATGTTTCTGGAAACCTATGAAACAAGTGGTATGCAGGAGCTAAGGCCTTCCTGTTCCAGAGGTTGGTGTAACTAATCATGAAAACTATATTTAACTACTTCGAACCTCTCTGTGTATGTCCAGGGAAAAATTATCAGTTGAAAAGGTAGATACCAGAATTTGCAATCTGTAATTCTCAGAGAATATATATGACATTGCATGTATGTATGAGGATCTGAGATTCTGTAATCCTGACCTTGAATGCCATGTAATTTTTTAAAAAAAATCTTGTTAACCAAGGTGTGGCTGGTTAACTTAATAGATTAGAGGATGTTGTCAATGAGTTCAGAATTTCACTCTCCATGATAGTGAATTTTGCTCTGATCCGTGTTCATAGGTTATGTCTCCCACTCCAGGCAGCCACTTGAGAATGCGGCATAATGAGAATCGGGTGAGAGATGGAGAAACAATTCAAAGGTTATTCTCACATAGGAAAGGTAACATTATTCTATGGTTTCTTTGAATTGTGGGAGAAAGTGTGGCATAGAGGAAAGAACCTTTTACTAGGAAGCAGAGAGTCTAACTTCAAATCCTAAAATTCTTCCACAAAGTCGCTGTAGGATTTTCAGCATATCCAGGGTCTTAATTTTCTAAAATGGGAGGACTGAACTATCTGGCTTTTAAAGCCTTGCCTAGCTCAACCTCTGTGTTTGTGTATGGACGTACGGATGTATGTGTTGCATTGGGGTGCCTTCATGTGGAAGACAAGAGCTTTGAACCAGGACTCTGTACAAAGTAGCATGAGACAGGAAGCTCACTATTTTGTCACATTTCCATTCCTAGAATATTTGCTGAGAAGGTCGGGGGCATGGAGTGGTAGGGGAAGGTGATATGGCAAGGAAAGTGGTGAACAACCTGACCTCTTACTGCTTTTCAGCTCCCATCCCATTTCAGTCCTTCCCCTGCCCAGGGCCTCACCTGAAGCAGGTGACACAATCCAGTTGGACCAGGATCCTTAGCCCGTGCAGATGAATGGAAGTGTTTCTGAGATCCAGGGAGAAGTCTTTACCAGCTGCTTTTAGGGCCTCACCCAAAACATGAACATCTGGTGGGGCCAGTCGTACTCCCCAGAAGGAAAGACAAGACGGTAGTCCAGCTGTTACATGCTCCCATAGGTGTCTGTCAGTTGCTTCATGGGCACAATGCAGCAATTCAATGAGCTTCCCAGGACCCAGTGTCTCGGGCTGGAGTCGAGTCAGATAGTTCAAGAGTACCTTCTGCCTCTTGCATACAAGCCCAACTTGCTTAACCCCCCCAAGGAGTCCAAGGCAGGAGGACAGGGGTTGGAAGAGAAGCCCAGTCAGGAAATGGGGTACCCGCTCCAGCCAGTTGTCATAGGGTTTCTTCTTTCTAGGGGTCAGGGCTAGGTATCTGGGGAGCTCTTTGTCTTTTACTTCCTCACTAAGTGCCAGCCTCAAAGCACCCAGGAAGTTCTGCAGAAGAAAGGTAGAGAAGGCCATCTCTGGTTCCCTGGCTGTTGGAAGTGGCCACACAAAGTCCCCCCCAATGGCAAATTCCTTCACTTCTGTGGAGGGGAACTGGTCCTCTCTCAGGACATTGCAATGTCTCTGGCCCAGTTCCCATGCCAACTCTGCCAAGCCTGCCAGGCAGTTCCTGGGCCAGGTTTCAGATGGCTTCTTTTCCCTGGTTCTCAGTATTGAGCAGAGGAGGTGGACAAAGAGGCCCGTAAGTGTGGAGGGAAGTTGGGCTGGACCCTTTGTGGTCAGGATCTTCTCACAAAGCTGACAGAGGTAGAGACACACAGCAGGGCTGTAGCAGTGACTGAGCAGGTAGGGCTGGGCCCGGACGAGCCTCAAGGCCTCATCCCTGTGTGATGGTGAGTTCTGGAAGTACTTTTCAAAGTAAGACTCAATCTGCTCAGGAGAGAAGCCCTGCACCTCCAGGAGGGTGTCTACCTTGGCCAAGTACTGACTAAACCTTCCCTTCGGCCTGGCTGTGATCAGCAATGTGCAACCCCTCAAGAGCTTCCTTTGGAAGAGGCCAGCCAGCAGCCCTTTGATGGACCGTGACTCCCCAGGAGAGGTGCTGGCTGGACAATTCAAAAAACCATCTTGGCCCTCCAGATCCTCAAATGAGTCCAGAATGATGAGAATGCGATTTGGGTGCTTCAAAATGTATTTGAAGACTTCCTCATTCTCTTCCAGTGGATGATGACAGAGTCTGAAAAACAGATCCTTCAAACAGTAGTCATTCCCTGGCATGTTCAGGCTGCGGCATTTGTAGTGAAAGACAAATTCATACTGGGGAAGCTGGCCCTGGGCCCAGTTCCTACAGACCTCCTGGGTCCAGGTACTTTTTCCCAGACCAGCCTTGCCCAGTACTGCAATCACTCGCGTCTCTCTCTTCTGCCCTCTGGTGTTGGCAAACACCTCTCTCCATCCCACATGGGCCTTCTGTCTCTCTGTCCAGTCCTGGATCACCAGTTCCTTCTCCAGATACTTGCTATTTTTCTCCACCTGGGTTCTTGTGAGGCCTAGATCAATGTAATGGTTGTTGGGACCCTCTGGAATATCTGCATAAGCCTTGTGCAGAGCACGACAGAACTGTTCCACAGACTCTGCAAAAGCCCAAAGGGGAGTTGGTAACCCAGTCATCTAAATGGCTCCCCAACACTGTTATCAGTTTAAACAGCTTCATAGCTACCCCTCAACCACTGTAGGATTCTTGACCTTCCTTTCCACATAGAGAGACCTTCCTCTGCACTCATCTTTCCCTTCTCTTAAGTTTTACTGTTTCTGTCCTACAATTTAGCACTTGACTTCCTACTATCTTGTTTTCCTTAGTATTTTAGGTATGGAGCCTTGACTACACAACTAGGTAGATTATAGGATCTTGGGACTCAGAGCAGGAAGGGTAATAGGATCTTAGTTTTATGATAGACACACAAAGGAACTTTAGAGGTCATCTGGTATAAACCCTTCATTTTACAAAAGCAGAAACAGAGCCCCAGAGGGATTAAATCCAAGGGTGTGCTGGTAAACATTTAATAACTATTTCTTCAGGGGAAAAAAGGTACACAACATACACTTTTAAACTTAATCTACATTGTTAACATTTTGTCCATCACTTTTAAAAGTCTAGACCAGTAAACTCAAACAGAAATGGAGCCCTGCAGGCTGCATGTTGACTTAGAAAGCCACAAGTTAACATAATCTATGGTACATTGCATTTTTATTTTGTTAATCATTTTCCAATTATATTTTAGTCTGGTGCAACCACACTCTAGGTCAGTAGGCCCCGAGGTTGATATCTATGAGGGCTTCTTAAACTTTTTCCACTTGCAATTCCTTTTCCCAGACTTTGTGCAACATGCCCTGAGGGCCTGTGCAGTGTAAAGTGCACATGCTTTGTATTCAGATCCAAGGCTACAAGGAAGTTGCAGGATGCAACATGGGGCAAGTGCTACCAGAAACACCTCGAATTCATTATGCATTTGATTTTGAATTCATTTTTGGTCATTGCATTTTCAGAAACCTTTAACTGTTGCCAAATTTTTCTCACCCCCATGTGCTGCTGGTGGGCAACTGACAAAAAAGTGAACAAATTCCAGATTTGTAACTTTTGTTGATTTCTGAGATGTAAACAGTCATACTGAAAATCTAACAACTGGCTAGCTGGAGCTGGCTACTGCACAGCCCTGTAAATGACTCACCCAAGGTGAGCTAAGAAGTAGCAGAAGTAGGATGCTGGTAATATAAAGACAAAAGAAAACAGTTCTATTAATTCAGTACAATCAGTTAAATTCTATTGAGTTCTATTGTCTTGAGAAAGACAAGGGCAAGATATGTAGAGTGCTACCTTTCCAGTCCTTCCAAATACTATTATTCAAGGGGTCAAATATACCCCTTTGTTGGCATATTGTGTCACCCAGAAACATACCTGTTTTTCCTTCTTGTGAGGTTAGAGCTGACGCCTCAGGCATGTTGGGCATATCTGCTGCTGATGGAGTAAATGGACTGGTGGAGCCATGCCTGTCAGGGGATACTGGGAGACTCTGAATGATGGCATCACCCCCTGATGAGGCTTGTGAATCAAAAATGGTCATGAGTCAGCTGAAAGTGCTTGGAACACTAAGGCTAAAAATGGCTTTTCCACCCAACCACTGGGTCATTCCCATACTCCCACATACTCTACTTTGGGGTACAAGGCTTAGGGAAGTGTGGAAAGTAGAAAAAGAGTTTTAAAATTTCTTCATTACAATAATCCTTTATTTCCACAGAATTTCCCTTTCAATACCACTCCTTCTCCCCAAACCAAAGAGCTCAGATTATTCAGTGTTTCCTTTCATCACAACCAACTGAACCTGGCAACGGTTAGCTCCCCCATTTTGCAGTTAGAGGAAACAAGGGCTCAAGAAAGCAGTTAATTATCACCCAGAGGAAAGTCAAGTGTCTCCAATCTCAATCTAAGTCTCTTCCTGTTAGATTACATTTTTTCCTGTTTCCTCAGTTTCTCATTTTTATTTTTGGAGACTTTTTTGGGGGGGGGATACCGATTAGAGAGGAAAATGAGAAACCCTAGAGAGTCAAAAAGGCTTCACTACATAGGCAAGTGTCCTGAATGGTGACGATAGAAACAGGGAGAAAAGTACCTCCTGTTTCATCCAGGCTGAGCTGCCCAATACCGGTGTGGGGGAAGCTGGGGTTAACATCTGTGATAAACTTACCTGGGTATAACAAGATGTTGGAGACCCCGTTTTCCACTGTGAAGTGGAGGACACCTTGGGGCAGAGTAGAGAAGGTAGGGATGATTTGGATGGGTCCCCCATTGACATTTAGGCAGGCAAGAACAGGATTAGCTGAGGACAATAAGGAAGACAGGGTAAACAGAATCTTCAGAGATTTTACTTCAGTGGAGATGAATTCCCGAGTCCTGAGGAGATTCCCAAGTGACTTTCAAAGGATTTACATTTCCTAGAGAGTGTTGACTGGTTTAGGGCTATAAACTTCAGGTGAAGACCTGCTTTCAGTGTCTTTACCCCAATAATTTCCAAGGAGGTGGAAGAAATTGGGCAGAGAAGGTTTAGGCTGAAGGTGCAGGAGGAAGTTTGGGATTAGATTATGAAGGAGTGTATTGCAGAAGAAAGAGAACCATTTGGGGAGTCAGAGGATTTAGATTTGACTCCCCAAATCCTGCAATTCACTACTTAGGTGACACTAGGCAAGACACTTTCTCTTTCTGGACCTCAGGTTCATTAGCTACAAAATGAAGAGACTGGGCTAGGGGATCCAAAGTTACATAGGTAGTATGAACTCTGACTCCAAATCTAGAACTTTCCAAAGCTGCTTTTCAAAAAACTCCTTTCATTTGCCATTTCTAATCTCTCAGTCCCAAAAACCAAACTACTCCTTGGAAACTCCAACTCCAGGACTCTAAACACAACACTTTCCCCAAATCCCCTCACATACTAGGCACCAAGAAGGTTTCTTCTGTGGAGAGCAGGCTGGGGTTGACAACCTGGCCTGGGACAGGAGACAGAGATCCCTTCGGGGTCAGATTGTTGCTGGAAGATACTATCACTGAATTGCTGGTTACCAGTGGAGTAGCTGGGGATGCCTCTGTGAAGAAAGAAAAAGCCATATTTCATGAAGGTCAGGTTCCTCCATCCCACCCAACCCAAAGTAGCTTGTCAAAAGTGGGATATAAGCATCTGAGAAACAAGACAACCGTTTGCCTGTTGTAGTTCAGATGTAGGTGGGGAACAACAGTCAGTGAGTGAAGATTAAACTTCTGAGCAAATTAGGATGATTAAGAAGTGGTTATGGCTAGAGGAGGATTTTTCTCTATCTCTAATTAAAAGGGACACTCATGGGGCTTCCTCTTCCATCCTTGACAAGTCTGTTTTGATTCATTCATTTGTAACCTGGGCCCCTAAAGTGGGCTTCTACAACAGGACTGAGTAAGAGTTGAGACTGGTTGTCACTTGTCACTCACCACATCCTTAGGAGCCCCTTAGGGGAATTCCTACTCAGAGAGTATAGTAATCACTTAAAGACACAGCCTATATACTATGGTAACTTGTACCTGGTCAAATTTTTTTTATTGTCTGTGCCCTTCTATCCACTTCCCAGATACACATCCTAACTTTCTCATTAGAATGATAACCTTCAGAGGAAGGGATCTGTCTCCTCTTCCATCAGACTAGGAGAACCTTAACCCTATGTTCCTTCATTTTTGTGCAGTCCTTCCTCATATATCACAAAGATGCTGATGGGGAGGGGTAAACAGTGGGGAGGTCTCAGTTAACGTTGTTGGTGAACAGACCAAGGAGTGCCCCAATGGGGAAGGGGTCACACTGACTCTAGGAAATGTTAGCCTGGAGAAATGGATACATTTCATTTCTTAGGATCTGAGGTTATCCAATCCCCTTCCACAACCCCTATGTGCCAGGGCCAGTCTGGGAACAGCCTAAGTTCCCTTTCTTTCAAATAGTCACCTGGGATGGATTGGAATCATCTCAGTTCAGATAAGGGCAATGGATCTTATGTCAGGTTCTACTTTCTCCTCTCTTACATTTTTCCTATTCTGCCTATCCCTTCTGATGCTGCCCCCTTTCCCCCCAGTCCTCACCTGGAACAGCAGAGAGTATACTTCCCTCCTTGTCTGAGTTAATCCATTCAGTTTGAAATTATAGCTGAGCTTGATTGGACAGTGAATGAGTGTAAACTTTCCTGATTTATGGTATCTAGTCGGTTTTAGACAATATTTCACATCCATTCACTCCAGACATCTTGGGACATGTGCCCTGAAGCCTGAAGCATACCCAACTTATTTCAGCTCCTTCTCCTTTCTACCTTTTGCTACCATGATTGCTTCACGAAAGGGCATAATAATTGATTGCGCTATGACTCTCTCTACTGTTCCTGTGATTCTCCAACCAAAAGCTTTCTTCCCTGGACACTATTCCTCTGTATGTTATTTCCCATTATTAAAGTATAAACTGCTTGAGGGCAGGGATTCAGGCATGTGGTAATTGTTCATTCATACATGCATGCATTCAGATTGGACTCCAAAGAGGGACCAAATCATGAACGAAGACTCTATCCCTGCCCCTAGGACACTTGTTGGCTATCAAGTTCCAATTTAAGAACTGGCCAGTTGTACTACAAATATGTTCTCCAACTGCTTTGGAAGAGCTTAGGTTTCAATATGTATAAAGTAAAAATATTAAATTTCTTTAGGAAGAAACTCTAAGATAAACTGGGTAAGGAGAAGGAAGGGCAATGACATTCTATATTCCCTCAGCCTTCTGTTACCTTCTCACAAGGGGTTGCTGTGGAGGAGAGGCCTTATGTGACTTACGTGAAGAGCAGTGATTCTGGGGGTCGGGGGATGTGCAGGTGAATGAACACTTCACTGCAGTTTTATTTAATGAGGGTGAAAACAATAATAATGATACTTCCATTTATAAAATACTTTATTTCATACATAATTGTTGAATATGGTCTTTCTTCTGTTCAAAGTAGTGGCAGATGGAAATGCTATCTTTGGGTATCAAAGATGATCCTTCCCATAGCAATAGCCCATGTGGCCTATTTACAGTCATCATCATCATCATCCCTTATATTTGCATGGTGATTTATGGTTTACAATGTTGTTTCACTTATTTTTATCCCATTTTACTCTCTTTGGAGGGATTTTGGATTGTGAGCTTGCCTCAGTCAGAAAGACTCAGGTTTGAGTCCTCTGACTTGACTCTGACATACACTGACTGTATGCTTCTGAGTAAGATAATTTATCTCTCATTTGCCATTGTGGCAACTCACTAAGACCTTCATTTGCAGAATAGATACTGACCTGCATTGGGGAAGGGAATTTCCTCCTCTGGGAATTCCCTATACCAAATGAAACCATAGGTCTAGTGCCTGTACCTATCCTATACTTGATTCTTTCAAATGATGCTATAAAGAAAGGTATTATCATTCCCATTTTAAAAATGAGGAAGCAGGCTCAGAGTGGTTGTTTTATCCAGGGTTGCGCAGCTAAGGTTTTCATCTGCAAAACTGAGAAGCTGAATTAAATGACTTCTAATGTCCTGTTGATCTCAAGTACTCCACAAAAAGAAGGTCAGAATTGTCTCTGAACTTCAATTACTGAGGAAGATAGAGGGAGGTTGGAAAGGAGGATGGGACACCAGATCCCCAGATACCTAGGAAAAAGGAGAGACCACCAGGAATGGAACTTTCAAATCACTGTCAACCATATATGGTCAAAAGGAAAGAACCCATTATTTCTCCTGTCTCCTCATCCAGATATCCCAACCTCACTGCTTTGGACTGTTACCTGTCCTTCAAATCATATTATACAGTCCCTTGTACCCCTGGTCAGAGTAATATATAATTGAATGATCACATTATTGGATAATAGCATCATTAATAGATCTGTGCTATAAATTTAAAATAAACAAGCAGGTTGAGTTTGAAATGACTAACCTAACTCAAAATCTGAGTTAGGGATGACTATGCTCACCTGGCTTTCTGCGTTTGGCCTCGCAACTGTCTGACTGAGGCTCAGGGTTATCCAGAAACACTGTAGAGAGAAAACGATCTTGGAGTGAGTGTTCACTATAAGCTTTGGGTGGGATGGAGTTAGGTCCATTTGTTTGAAAGTAATCATAAGGCTCTAAAGTCTCCATGTAGCAGAAAGGATCCATTTTGTTATGACTCACAAGGACTATTTTCAAATCTCTACTTCTGCCCATATTGCCTCTCCTGTTTTTCCTCCTACTAGCTAAATTACTGAAGTGACTCCAGAATTACTTGGGTCCTGTGAATTTGTTCTGGGTCCTAAATTTTGAATGTGGTTCATTTTGACATACAGTCTGGAGACATGACTCCAGTGGCCCCTTTTCCATGGTTTTCCCATGGACAATGAAGGATGATATCTCCAAGCCAAGAAAGCACTAAAATTAGCATGCCCAGAACTTGAGATGATCCATACCCACTCCATCCCGCTTGGCAGCAGAAATCTCAAGAAGATCCTAATGCTAACTTGTCATCTCAATTGGGGAACTTCCCTATGATGGGACATGTAGTATGGGACCAACTTAGCATGAAGTCATGGACCAAAAGATGATGAAAGGAGAGTTGGAAAATCTCCATGATCAGGTACCAAGTACCAAAGAGAATATCTAAAGACACAAAGTTGGGCAAGTAAACTTTGTACCACCCCATCTTATTTTCAAGGATTAGGCATCCATTTCAGATTTCTGAGTGAATTAGATTTAATTATCAAGAATCTGGATAAAATTATATCAATCAACAGTATGGACCGAGCACCCAGTATGGAGAAAGCTTTGTTCTGGGGAACTGTTGGAGGTAGCAGGCATGGCCCCCATGCTTGGGGAGGTTATAATCTAAGGAAGAAGGCAAGATATCCCAGAAAAATCTAAAGCCAATAGGCAAAGAGTATATATAAACAGTACCAGCCAACACCACTCTAAAGTACTATAATTAACATTTAATGCTGAAGAAAATGCAGAATAGGGAGAATTAATTCATTCAATAAATTTTTTAAGTGCTTGAAAGCATGGTATGAGGCATTGAACAATCTAGAAAGTCTTTCATTAGACTGTAACGTTCCCATTAGATTTAAAATCCCTTAGGGGCAAGAACTGCCGTTAGCTTCTTTTTATAACCTCAATACACAATGCCTGGTACATGGTAGGCACTTAACTGATCGATTAATTTCTAGAGGAAGGTCAAAATTTGGAGGCAAGGTGAGAGGGATGTGAGTTTGCAAGGGAGGGGAGGAAGGAAGAAGATGGTAGAATGACTTCATGTCAAGACTCCAAGATGAAAGCAAGTGGTTATAAAAGCAAGTTTTTCTATTTCAGGCTAAGTATTCTGGGACAGGAAGAAATAATTACCTAAATGAATAATCTTAGGTTCAGAGGTGGTAATCATGATTGGAAAAGAGATGACAGAAACCCAAAGCTCCCATGAAAAAGGCAATAAGAAAATGGGTAATAGAAGTATGTGAATTCTTCTGAGAGATAAGGATAGAGCTGGACAACAGATGGAGATGTATTTTTTGGACATGGTCAATGTGGGCATTAGTTTTGACAGACTATCTTTTTTTTTTTTACAATCTTTTTCTTTTCAGTTGGAGAGAAGTGGGAAGGAGAGAAAATAAACTTTTGGTAATTGAAATAAATTTTGAAGAAAAGAAAAAGGTAAACTTCTAGAAGACAGAAATTTCTCTAGGTGTCCAGATTTTGACTGTCTTGTGAAAGAAGACTTCACCAAAAGTATTTCTTTAACCTGTTTGGGCCACCAATGGTGGCATTAGATAAATGGAATTTTATAGTACTTCAAACTCTATGCAAAGGAACCAAGTGGTTTCAGGACAGTGACTTTGTAGTCCCAGAGAAGTATTTTAATCCAATTGCTCTTTCAGAAAGATGGTCCCAACTCCTGAGGAAAGGATAGAATGAAGTAGTCAAGGGTGTTTGGGGAGAGAAGAGGGAGAGGATGACTTCCATTCTCAGTGGAAACTGCTGGGTCATTCACTTACATCTTTTCTGACATTTCTGTGATTTCTGTGGTATCTCAGTCAATGCATCTATATTCTCGTTGATCACCTCATCTGGGCCGATGTTCCCTAATATGGAGGAAAGTAGGTCAGTCAATAAACATTTATCAGGCACCAACTATGTGCCAGGCACTGTGCCAAGCACAAGCAAAGAAACCAAGATAAAAGAAAACTACCTGATCTCTGAGTTGTGTCTCCACTATGTCAAAAGGAGTCTTACAAACTCATCAGAGTATAGCTTACGATGATCAGGTGGAATGACCTTCCCAGAAAGAATAAGCAGGAACACAATGCTTAACTCAACTAAGAAACTTACCAAAAATGCCTTCTGTCTCTGGGTGTCGATCTGAGAACATGTATTCTGCCAGTGCCGCTGCCAAGGAAAGAAAAATATAATTCATCAAAAAGACCAAAGAAGTCTTCTACTTCCCACTGACATGAAATATCATCGAATTATCTTCTGTCCAAGTGAGATCTGTGGCCTCGCACTCCCTTTCCTTGAACCAAGTTACCTGTGAGTGTTTGCCTCAGCCTGCTTTCTGATAGGGACTACTCAAGAGGCATTACTAAAGTCTGCATCATCCCAAGAAGCAAGAAGAAGCAACATGGTAGCCATCTTGTCCAACCATTTACTTGAAGCAACCCATAACCACTCCCAAAAGCATCTGGGTTGCACTTCTACAAAAGCTGCTGTAGAAGTGGAAGGTGCTCTGAGAAAGTGATCCCTCACCATCCTGGTCTTCCAAAATCAGGCCTGGACCATTGGTGGGCAATCTTCTTCTTTGGGAAGTCAAGTCATTCGTTCATGTCAACTGTATTGTGACAGAGCCCTTAGGGATTTTCCAAATTGCTCATGACACAATCACTTGTAATCTAGCTCAGGAGGCCATCCATGATGAAGTAACATGTCAGTGAGCCCAGTAAAACCTATTCTGGGCCTTCCTCATGAATCTTGTCAGTGTTTTCCCTACTGCTCCACACTTATGCATCAGGGCCCATTCCCCCTCTCCCCATTCCTTCCCTTTCCCCTTCCTACCTACTCCTTCAGGTTAGGCAGGTTGCTTAAGTGTAATAATAGTTGTATATTTTTCTTAAATAAAGGAAAACAGAATCAAAACACCAAAAAAAATAAGAAGCCACTCCTTCCTTCCTTCCTTCCTTTCTTCCTTCCTTCCATCCTTTCTATCAGTTGCCATACCTCTCCCACGGTCATACCACCTTGGAAGCATTTGCAAACATCCAGAACTAACTCTGAAAATAGCACGAAAAAGCCTGAAACTTGACACAATGACACCCCAGCCTCAGGTGAGGAAAGCCTAACTTTAACTTAAAGTTCAAAGTCAAGAAATAGACTGAGAAAATGAGCAAATAAAAAAAGAGCTTTACCATAAAAAAGCTACTATGGTGGCAAGGAAGACCAAGATATAAATTCAGAAGACAGCAATGTGAAACAGCTACCAAAAGAAGTTTCAAAGACAAATGCTAATTGGACAAAACCTAATAAGAATTCCCAGAAGAGTTAAAGAAAGAGATAAGAGTAGTATAGGAGAAATTGGAAAAAAAAATGAGAGTGAAGCAAGAAAATATGAAAGGAGAATTAGCAGGCACAAGAATTCACTGAAGAGAACTTCTTAAAAAACAGAATTGGCCAGATGGAAAAAAAGAGGTGCAAAAACTTTAAAATAAATTAAATTAAATTTAAAAAAATAATTCCTTAAAAATAAGAATTGGGCACATGGGAGCTAATGTTTCCAAGAGACATTAAGAAGCAATAAAGCAAAGTCAAAAGAATAAAAAACAATAGAAGAAAATGTGAAATATCTCATCAGAAAAACAACTTACCTGGAAAATTGAGGAGAGATAATTTAAGAATTATTGGATTACCTGAAAGTCATAATTAATGAAAGAGCCTGGACATCATTTGTCAAGAAATTATCAAGAATAAAATAGAAATTGAAAGAATCCACCAATTGCCTCCAAAATGAAAACTCCTGAGAGTATTATAGCCAAATTCCAGAGCACCCAGGTCAAAAATAAACTGCTTCAAGCAGACAGAAAGAAATAATTCAAATATCATGGAGCCAGGCCTTTATTTTAACTCTTTGTGTATGTCTTTCTGTTTCAGGTGTGTCTTTTGCAAACAACATATCTTTGCTGCTGGTCAGGATCACACAAGATTTAGAGGCTTCTACATTAAAGGAGCAGAGGGCTTAGTAATGTAATATTCTACAAGGTAAGGGAGCTGGGATTACAACCAAGAAGCAACTACCCAGCAAAACTGAGCATAATCCTTCAGGGGGAAAAAAGGAATAATGAAATAGAGGACTTTCAAGAATTCCTGATGAAAAAACCAGAACTGAATAGAATATTTGACCTTCAAACAGAAGGCCTGAGAGAAGCATGAAAAGGTAAACCTGAAAAAGTAAACAGTAAGGGACTCAATAACGTTAAATTGTTTACATTTCTCCATGAGAAGAGGATACATTTAATTCCTAAGAAATTTATTAGGGCAGTTAAAAGGAATTTACACAGACAGAGTGCAAAGGTATGAGTCAATTATGTTGGAGTGGTTTTTTAAGAATGAAGGGGTGAGAAAGAGAAATGCATTGGGAGAAGGGAAAAGGGAAAGGTAGAGTGAGGAAAATTTTCTCACATAAAAGAAGCAGGCCAGGAAGAGTTATTGCTATGGAGGCTGAAATGGGGGTGTTTGTGGCAGGCAATGCTTGAACCTCACTCTCATCAGAATTGATTCAAAGAGGAAAGGAGTATGTGTACATATGCACATATATGCACATGTATGTGTGTTTGTGTGTGTATGTGAATATGTGTGTGAATTCAGTTGTATTTAAAAATGTAACTTATCTAGTAGGGAAATTGGAGGGGAAGGTAATAGAAAAAGGGAGAGGATGATAAAGGGGGTAGATTAAGGGAGACAGTGGTTAGAAGCAAAATAAATTTTTGAACAGAGACAGGATCAAAGAGGGGCAGGGAAGAAACAGAAGAAATAGAAGAAAGTGGGATAGAGGGAAATATACAGTTAGTAATAATAACTATGAATGTGAATGGGATGAGGTCACCTATAAAACAGAATCAACAGTATGTTGTTTATAAGAGACATACATGAAACAGAAAGATATACACACAGAGTTAAAATAAAGGCCAGGAGCAAAATCTTAAGCTTTAGCTGAAGTAAAAAAGGCAATCATAATCTTAAAGCAAAAAACAAAAAATAGACCTAATTAAATAGGATAATCAAGGAAACTACATTTTGCTAAAAGGTATCATAGACAATGAAGTAATATAAAAAAAATTTTTACAGCAACTTTCGCTGATAAAGGCTTCATTTCTCAAATATATAAAAAGTGTAGAACTGAATCAACACTTTTCCACAGGCTGTCTGCCATGCCTAGAATGCACTCCCTTACCTGCAGCTGATGATTTATGCGGGTTTATTTTATATCCTGCAACTTCACTGAAGTTAATTGTTTTGACTAGCTTTTTAGTTGCCTCTCTAAGGTTCCATAAGTATACTATCAGATCAGCTGCAAAAGCGATAGTTTCATTTTTTATTGCCTATGTTTATTCTCTCATTTTCTTTTTCTTGTCTTATTGCAATAGCTAGCTTTTCAGGCACAATATTGAATAATAATGACTATGATGTACATTGTTGCTTTATCATTGCCCTTATTGGATAGGTTTATAGTTTATCCCCATTACAGATAGTGCTTGCTCTTAGTTTTGGATAGATATTACTTATTTTGATAAAAGCTCCATTTATTCTTATGCTTTCTAGATTTTAGGTTTTTAAATCTAGAGAGCCAATTTGACTGAATAGGAAGTATAACGCAATATTTAATGAAGCTGGAAAGATACATTGGGGTCAGGTTGTAAAGAGCCTTAAAAGCTAAACAGGCTATAAGAAATGATGAACAGGCACAGTCTAGAAAAACATGGAAAGACTTATAGGAACTGATGAGTGAAATGAGCAGAACCAGGAGAACATTATACACAGTAACAGCCACAGTGTGCGAGGACTGTTTCTGATAAATTTATCCCTTCACAGCAATGCAAGGACCTAAAATATTTCCAAAGGATTCTTGAGGCAAAATGCCATTCATATCCAGAATTGGAATGTTTTCTCTTTTGTTATTTTTTGCTTTTGTTTTTCTTAAGGTTTCTCCCATCCATTTTAATTCTTCCATGCAACATGACTAATGTGAAAATATGTTTAATAAGAATGTATGTATGGATATGTATGTATGTATGTATGGGGAGAACCCATATAAAATTATGTGCCATCTTGGGGAGGGAGGAGGAAGGGAGGGGGAGAAAATTTAAAACATATGGAAATGATTGTTAAAAACTGAAAACAAATTAATTTTAAAAAAGCTAAATAGAAGAATTCATATTTTATCTCAAAGGCAACAAGGAGTCACTGAAGTTGATGGAGTAGAGTAGTAACATGGGAGGTGGGATTACCACATTTATTTCAATATTTTGAATTTATACTGGAAAAGAGAGCACCGTGATAAGGAGGAAAGAGAACAGACAGACCTGAGAGCTAAGGGCACGAGTGAGTACAAGTGGGTCCATGCCAGACAGAAAGTGCAATTGAAAATAAATCTGGAAAGGCAAAGTGGGGCCACTGTATAAAAGACCTTTAATGTCAGAGGACATAGTTTAGAATCTTGGCTTTACTACTTAATTTCTGTGAGTCCTGAGGGAAGTGACCACCTTTCTAGTGTGGGGTTTGGACTAGCTGATGTCTAAGGTTCCTGCCAGCTCTAAATCCAGTGGTCTTATGGATAACTATCAGATCATGGAATAGGTATTTGGTTCTATAGTAATTCCACAGTGATCCAAGGGGGGAGACATCTGCCCGTGATGGCAAATCTCCATACTGACCTAAATAGCTTGGGTCTGCATCTGACTCAGCCTTCTCTAGGTTGTAGCCTAAAGAAAGGGCCTCCCTTCACCCATAGGTAGTATAAATAAGAGTGTGACTTCCTCTCCCATCCAGCTAATTAAAGCTTAAAATATTACCTAACTTTGCTTAGAGCTGTGATTTCATTGGTGTAGGTAGGTAGATTGGCTGTTATCCTTTGCTCTTGAAGAGGACCAAAGTGACATCACTATGCTAAAATCAAGTTTCAACCTATAGGAAACTCCAAGAGTAGAAAGACTGCCTGAATAAGGTAGGTCAGCACCTTTCAATTTACAGTATTAAAGAGTTGCCCCAAATGTTGAAAGGTTAAGCAACTTACCCAGGGTTACACAACCAGTAGGTGTCAAAGATAGGACTATAACAAGCCATAGTCTCTAATAAACTTCAGGTGTCTTGGAGAAATATCACAACTTAATGTTATACCTGTTTTATCAGATCTTTTCCTAACAGCAGTTTTGGGTACAGTTTTTGGGGAAAGGGGGTGAAGGCACTGTGTCCTTTGGTTGAAAGAGGAAGCCAAGAGGGAGAAGTGGAGGAAATACATGCTTTACAACATAGCCTGGAACTGGGTGGGTAGAGGGGAGAAGAGCAGGCCTCTATGATGGCCCTCACCATCAATGCCCTTCATACTTTTTCTTTGGATTAGGCTTCCTTCCCTTGCTTCCTCCCATCTCCTCCAACCCTTCCATCATACTTCTGGCCTGGGTTCACAATAAACAGGTGAATAAGACAGATGAAAGACAAGAAAATTAAAAAAAAAAGAATATGAGGATATCTCTGACGTTTGGGATGTTGTCATTGTTGTTTTAAATTCAAACCAAAGGTTAAAATGCCGCCACCACCACCATAACCTTTACCCATGCCCCCTTACCTATCCTGTCATAGGCCTCTCCTGTCCCCTCATCTTCTATGGCATTCCACAGCCTGTTGACCTGATCATAGTTGATTGTGTCAGTATCAGGATCTGGAAGGAAAAGATGACTGGATGAAAGAGAAGCAATATAGTATTCTATCAAAAGAGTCCTGAATCAAGAGTCAGAAGACTCGAATTCAAATCCCTACTCTTCTTCTATCTGTGTGACTTAGGACAAGTCATTTAACCTCTCTGAGCCTCCATTTATGCCTCTGTGAAATGAAGCTATGGGCAACTAGGTCACACAGTGAATAGAATGCAAGGCCTGGAGTCAGGAAGACCCAAGTTCAAATCTAGTCACAGACCCTTACTAGTTATGTGACCCTGAGCAAATCACTTAACCCTGTTTACCTCAATTTCCTAAGCTGTAAAATGAGCTAGAGAAGGAATTGGCAAACCACTTTGGTATCTTTGCCAAGAAAACCCTGAATAGAATCACAAAAAGTTAGACAAGACTAAAAAATGGCTGAATAATGACAAAATGAAGCTGTTGAACTAGATAGATTCTAATGTCCAGGTCAAAATTCTATGAGCCTATGAGTAAGGCTCATAAGGAATAAGAAATCCCTAGAACAGACAAGTGGAAAGAGGGCCAGGGATGAGTTTAAGTAGAAGCCAGTCTGCAGTCAATGAGTACTACCTCTGTGATGGCCTTATGGTGCTGTCCATGGTACTGCCAGGCTTACTGGGATACAAGTAGTCCAGCCTCTGGGAAGAAAGATTTTGCTCTTGAATAGGGGCTAGATCTGAACCCTGTAATTTTGTTCCAACTAAGTGCCCTAGTTGGACCCCATAATCTCTATAGTTATACCAGTGAGAAAGTGTTTGGAGTAATTGCTAAGAATTACTTAGAGTTTGGAGTCACTGCTAAGAGGCAGCTAGATGGTGGAGTGAATAGACTGCTGGATCTGGAGTTAGGAAGAGCTGAGTTCAAATCGAACCTCAGACACTACCTAGCTGTGTGGCCCCCTCTGTATGCCTCAGTTTCCTCAACTCAAATGAGGATCATAACAGTACCTACCCTCCATGGTTGTTGAAAGGATCAAAAGAGATTATATCTGTAAAGTACACAGCACAGTACCTGGTACCATAGTGGATATTTAACAGGTGCTTATTTCCTTTTACTTTCTCTTGCCATAAGAAAGTGAATCACATCAAAAACAATTAGTAAGCGGAAGATGAGGAGGGTAGCAACATGGTATAGTGGAAAGATCACTTTACATGAGAATCAGAGGGTCTCCGGTTCTATGCAAGATCTGACTCTATCACTTACTGGATGTATGACCTTGAGAAAAAAATTTGATATATCTAAGACTTAGTTTTCTTATCTCAAAAAATTACATGAATTAATTGGATTAGATGATTTCTAAGATCCTTGTGACTCTATCATTCTTGGTTTTAAGAAGCAAGGAAGAGCATGTTTCTCAGATTCTCCACAATTTTCAGAAGTTCTGTATTGTTCCATAGATAAAATACAAACTCAGCTTGGAAGTTAACTTTTTTTTGAGTCTGGTTACAGCCTACCTTTTTAGATTTCTTCTTATAAATTTCCTTCACACATTCTCTGTAGCCAGATTGGATAACTTGCTTTTCTTCAAACACCTCTCATCTCCCTGCTTTTTGCAGTTTGTCCTACATGCCTCTTGTAATGTATTTCCTTCTTATCTCATCCACTTAGAATATTTAGTTTTCTTCAAAACTCAAGTACCACCTTCTACAGGAAGTCTTACCTGATTGCCCTAGTTTTTAGTATTCTTTTCTTCCCGAAATTATTATATATTTACTTCTCTGTGTAAATGTTTTATTCCCTTGATTGAATGTAAATTCCTGGAGAGCATAGAGTATTTTTTCATTTTATTTGCAGCACCAAGTAAAGTGCATTGCTTTGCAAGAAATAGCTGTTTAGTACAAGTTTGCTGAACTGATTGATAACAATGTTTCCTCTGATTGTAAGGGATTCTGGGTGGGGGTGGGGAGTCATACAATATGCAGCTGCCGGGAGATTATGAAGGTCACCTCATATAATCCCTTCATTTGACATCTCAGGAAATGAAAGCACAGAGAAGCTGAGTGAATGGGCACATAGTCAGTAGGAATCTGTAGGAAATCTGATATTCTTTTCTTCTCCAGCTCTTTTCATTTAATTTTCTTTTTTTTGTGTATATGCTTGTAAATTTGTTTTATTTATTTTAAACTTAAATACAAAATGAGAAAAGAAAAAAAGAACATTTCCATATACACAACAGAACATAAGAGGATTCAATATAAAGCAATAAATTTCCATTTCAAGAAAACCTATGTGATAAATATTGTTTTCAGAGCTACCCAGCTTTTCTTTCCTTCCTTCTAGGTTTTTTGTTCTTTGCTGTTCACTTCTTACTTTATTTTTTCCACTTCCCGACCTCCTTCCCCTAAGGCTACAATTAAATGTGAGTATTTACATATACATAAATATCTATAAACATATATACATATACATGCATGTACACATATACATAAACACACATGTATACATGTATGTGTATATATATATATATACACATATATGCAAGACCGTACTATGCATATCTCTATTTGTCATTTCTTTCTCTGGAGGTAGATAGCATCTTCTTTCATAGGTCCAAGTCTTTCCATGCTTTTCTAAATTAACTAGCTCATCATTTCTTATATCACAGAAGTATTCCAATACAATCATATTGTAGTTGAGATTTGTCTAGTTTTCTGCTTTTCTTCAAGTCTTGGCTACGTTAATCTTCATACAAGGGAAATCTGATATCCCAACCAAGATCTTTTGATTATAAAACCAGTGCCTTTCCCACTAAACCATGCTAAAGGCTGAGCGGGGGGAGTGTAAGGAGGTTGTAGGGTAGGCCATGTTTGAGTCTATTGGAAGCATCACTCACCTGAAGAATACTCAATCTCTTCTTCTGCTGCCAAGGGCTGGTCATAAAAATGGAGAAGTTGTAGGGGATTAAAGTCACTTTGGAGCAGCCCTAGGTAGCTTCCTTCTGCCAATGGCCCAGATTCCATGGCTGCACACTGATCAGTAGCTGAAACAAACAAAACATACTCTTAGCAATATAGCACTGACTCAGTCCATTACTCACCATAAGGACCTGACTGTGGTATAATTGGGAACAGAAGACAAATGGACAAATACTTATTAAGTGCATATTGTGGACCTGCAGAAGAATTAGAAGTCTCATGGTCCCTTTATCCAAGGAATTTACAATCTAGCTGGGAGATAAGATAGAAACCCATGAAGCAAAGAGCAATGACAAGACAGTTTATGTTCTCTATATTCAAGTGTTACACAGTAGAGTAGGATCCACATGTGAAGTATTATAGAAATGTGGAAAAGAAATCAATGGAAGTTAGAGGGAAGGTTTTATGGAGGAGTTAGAACTTGATCTATCTTGATTTAAAGGATCCCTAAGGTCCCTTTTAGCTCTAATCTTCTACTTCTTCTTTTGGAGGCAATCATAGTTAAGTGAGTTGCCCAGGGTCACACAACTACTAAGTGTCTCTGGGCAGATTTGAAATCAGGTCCTCCTGATTTCAGAGCTCGTGCTTTATCCACTGCCCCACCTAGCTGCCCCTACTATTCTAAAATATACTAGTATACTGGTGAAAAAGAGAAGGGGGCATTTTGGGGGCAGGAGGGAAGAGCATGAACAAAAGGACAGAAGACGAGGGATTTGTAGTAACTGAAGGCACAGTCAAGAAATAGCCCTACTCAACAAACTTCAGTGGCTCCCTGTTACCTTTAAGACCAAATATGAATTCTTTAGTTGGCATTTAAAGCTCTTCATGATCTGGACACTTTACTTCTTTCCAGTCTTCTTACATCCTAATCACTTCCACACAATCTACAATCCAGACACAGTGGCCTCTGTACTATGAAACACACAAGGAGCTCTATTTGTTGTCTTGGTATTTTTGGATGGGCCATTTCCAATGACTCCTTCCTCATTCCTTCCTCTTAGAAACCTTCCAGGATTAGCTCAAATGAAAATCTTTTCCAGACCTTCTAGTGCCTTGCCTTCTGAGGTTATCTTCCCTCTACTAGAGGGGTTCCTCAAATTTTTGTGTGTCATGGACAGTTTTGGCAGTTTGGCGAAACCCATGGCCCCCTGCTTGGAATGTTTTTAAATGCAGAAAATAAGATACATAGGATTACAAAGGAAAACAATTATATGGCAATATAGTTATCAAAATATTGCTAACACTTCCCAGCTTTACTGTATATTCATTTTAATGCAAATGTTGTCTCCCCCATTAGAATGAAAGTGTCTTGAGTTCCAGTTCTGTTTTTGTCCTTTTTTTGTATCTCCAGTGATTAGTACAGTGCTCAACACTGATATAGTAAGTGTTTATTAGAAGCTTTTTGACTGATTAATGGCACACATTTACATTAAACTTTGTATTTTGAGCTCCTTTCACAATAGTCCTGAAAACAAGGGGAAAAGAAACTATTGATCTCTCCTGCCTGATTATACAGTTATCCCTTCCGCATCATGACTTTCCCCATCAAGTTTTTGATATATCTTTGGTTGGTGTGAGAAATTAAATGAGAAATTTTTGGTACTTTTGTGGAAGCTGCAGATTGAGCACAAAGGCTAGCAGATGGCACAGATGTCATATTAGAGAGGTTAAATGGGATTCTAGCATCTCCTAGTTTGTTCCAGTGTGGTCTCAATTTTTCTTTGAATCACTGAGAATTCCCATTAGCAAACCTATATGGTATTGTATAATATTTTATCTTTTAATACCATAAAAATTCGAACTTCCTTTCTGGTACAAAGGGAGGGCCAACATATTTTACACAGATTTTCCAGATCATGGAGATGCTATGTCCTTAACCCCATGCAATGTGGAAGAGATAATTGTACTGATACTTTCTAACAACTTTCTCCAACCTGAGAGAACCTAAGACTAAGAACAACAGAGAGGTTACCCCATCTCCTCAGAGAGAAACTTTTCCTTCTTGTGGGCTAGTCTTTGCAAAGGTAGCCTCTGTTCTATAAAAGGGTTAGGGTGGAGGCTGTGGGAACACACACACACATACCACACACACATACACCACACGTACACCATACACACACACATACACCATACACACACACCACACATACACACACACACGCACATGCACACACACGCGCGCGCGCCAGCTGTGCAAGAGGGAGCAGCTATCTGTGACCAACAGAAGAAGAACTGAGAGTGCCCCACTATCTAATTTCTGGAACGGAAGGAGACTGTACACAAGATTGTGGTTGATGCCTAGCCTATCAGGACTCCAGGGGGTGACTGATTAGACATGAAGAACTCAATCTGTTTTAGCACCTTAAGTGAGGACAGATCGTGAGATCCTGAAGTTCTCAGACTCTCCCTATGACCCAAGACCACCCATGTCTTTCCCCCAAGACTATTTCATTTGTTTTCAACTTTTTTCCCCTATAGACACAGAGTCATACCCAGAATTGTTCTAGGTTCTAGATCAGCCTTGTGGGGACAGTCAATCACTTCACTTTTCTGGGGATCAAATTTCTTATCTGTTAATTGGAGATAATAATACCTGTCCTAACCTAATTCATGGGGTGATATGGTGATCAAATGAAGAAATGGTTGTAAAATAACCTTAAAACCTATGAAGCAAAAATACAAGCTATTATTTTTATTATTACCACTACTACTACTATTACCACTACTGCCACTACTACTACTACTAGTACTACTACTCCCACTGTTAATCTTATCTTCATATTTTTGAAGAGTTCAGATAAAAGTTCCTGGGATAAGTAGGATCCTAATGTTAGCCTTTTATATTTAATGCTCTATGGACTACGGATAAAATAGTTGCTATTTTGTAACCAAGTAAAAGTACTGGGATGATAATGATGATGATCTGCCTGAGCAACTACTTCTATTTGTCATATTAGAGAGGTTCAATGGGATTCTTGCATCTCCTAATTTGTTCCAGTGTGGTCTCTTAATTTTTCTTTGAGTCACCGAGAATTCCCATTAGCAAACATATTCAAATGAGAAGAAAAATGTAATCCTATGGTTAAATACTTTTTCCTATTTTGGGAATTTTCCATCATTTGGGATTATTTGCATGATCAGTTCCAACAAGACACTCATAAGACTTGCCCTTTGACAGCTTGTGTAGTTAAATATAGGGCCAGATCACTGAACTGAATGCCCAGGTTATTTCAGGTTACTGACCCAGTCTATGAGGAGGAAGATGTTTCTAAGAGGTCAGTCTAACCTGAAAAGATCTCTTGCTCAAGCCTGGCACAGTACTATCCCCTTTGACCAATACTCCTTTATTTTCTCAAGAATTCAACATCTGTTTGGCCTTTGGGCCATGTCTGCAGAAGCTCTGAGAGAAGTGGCTACAAGGAGTTTTGTTGATTGAGGCATTCAGCCTGTCTCAGCTCCAGTTCCCATTTTTGCTTCGTCACCTCTGTAAAAAGGGGGAGAGGTCAAATAATAAACTGATTATATTTGGGAGAGTCAGGTCAGTTGTTTTCCATAAAGAGCTACCTCTCTTTTGCAGATCTCTCTGTTGATCCCAAAAGGACACACCTGGTTTACCTAAACAAGCCCTACCATCAACCTCGACTTTACCCTGCATTTGAAGGACCTGCTAGCAGAGTTAATGGAGTGCTTACTCCTTCCTGCTCCCATTTCTCCTTTTGAGGTACTTTACAGAAAACTATAAGCTGATAGTATTTTTAGAATATCCTCTTCTAAAAGCCTTTCTGTTCTCATTCCCATGCCCTCTGTCTAAAGTCTCGGCTTAGATTCTTCATTCCTCAGAATGGTATACTCATTTCCATCATATCTAATATCTAAGTAGACCTCCCCTAGTCTGTGAATATTTATTTCACCCACACTTTCATCAACACGCTCTCATCTCTATTGTCCAGTCTCCTTCCTAGGCAGGAATCTTCCTCTAAATAACAGGATTTAGAGCTGTAAATGACCATCTAGTACAACTCCTACATTTTGCAGAAGAGAAAACGGAGGCCAGAGAAATTAAATGCTTTGCCCAAAGCTACAAGGTAATAATAATTAGAGGCAACATTTAAATAGCTAACATGTTCCAGACCCAGATCAGCCATGGGAGATAGGAGCTATTATGATCACCATTTTAAAGATGAGGAAACTGAAGTGAAACAGACAAGTGTTAAGTGACCTACCCAGAGTCACCTAGTTAGAAAGTGTCTGATGCTGGATTTGATCTCAGGTCTTCTTGACTCTATACATTGTGTCACCTAGCTGCTCTGTCAGAAGCCTTCTTTTCTTTCTAAACCCTCTTTCTCGTTAGCTCTAATGGATTTGGTTATGACCCCTATGCAGACCTCAGATATCCCAGATCTACACTTCCAACTCTCATCTCTTTTCCAAGCTCCCTATCCTGTATCTTTGGCTCATTTTTTGACATCTCAGTTTGAATGTCTTTGAAACTTCTCAAACTCCGTATGTCCAAAATAGAACTTAGTATCTTTCTCCCCAAACCTACCCCTCATTCCCACTTCCCTATTTTGGTCCCTATTTCTACCATTCTTCCAGTCTTCCAAGTTTGCCATCCAGCAGTCAGTCTTAAGTGTATTCTCATTTCTCAAATTCAGTCTTTTGCCAAGTCTTGATCTTCCTACCTCCAAAACATTCCCGGATTCCATATCTTTTGCATCACTCACATGGCTGCTACCTCTTTTTGTCACTTGTGCCATAACCACCCTAACTGACATCTTCATTACTCCTAACTGATCTTCCAATAGCCAACCTTTCTCCTCTCCAATTTGTTCTCTGCACAACTGCCAAGATGATATTCCTAAAACACAAATACAACCATGTCATCCCCCTGCTTAAGAGGTTTCAGGGGTTCCCTATTGCCTCTAGAATAAACTAGAAACTCCCTTGTTTGTATCAAGATAGCAAGAGTTTTATAAACCTTAAGGCACCATAGAAAGGTTAGCTATTATTAGCCATTTGCTCTGTTTTGCATTTAAAGTTCCGTACAATTTGTGTAACCTTTCCCTCCAACCTGATCACATTACTTTCTTTGGCTTCTAGTCTATACTTTCCAGCCAAACTGAACTATTTTCTAGTCTCTATACATAATGTTCCATGTCCTATCTGCAAGACTGTATAGCTCTTCTTGTGTGTCATTCCTCTCCATCTTGACTCTTGATACTTCAGGCTTCTTTCAAGTCTCAGTATTACCCCCTTGAGAGAGGCCTTTGCTGACTGATTACTCCAATTATCTGCGTGTGGTGACAATCTCCCCTCCCATGATAATAATAATTTGTTGTTGAGTTGTTTTCAGTCATGTTCAACTCTTCATGACCTCATTTGGGGATTTTTTGGCAAAGACATTGGAGTGGTGCTTTTCTAGGGTCATACAAGTAGTAAGTCTCCGAGGCCAGATTTGAACTCAGGAAGATACCTTCCTAACTCCAGGTCCAGCACCCTATACACTGTACCAACGAGCTGCCCAATAATAATAATAGCTAACATTTATGTAGCTCTGGTTATGTGCCAGGCACAGCACTATGTACTTTGCTTTACAATTAGTATCACATTTGATCTTTACAACAAGTCTGGATGCTTGTTGAATTGAATCTGGTTCATTGTCCTCTACCTGGAATTTGTTCATGTGTGTGTGCATGTGTGTTTGGTGGGAGAAGAGAATAGCAAGCCTTTAACTAGCTTCTCAGCCCTACTCATTCCCTTAATTTATACAGCATGGGACAGTGGCAAGAATGTTCAATTTAGAATCATAGGACCTGGACTCAAATCCTGACTCTGCTACTTATAAGTCACGCAATCTTCGGCTAGTCACTTTAATTCCCTGGGCCTCAGTTTCTTCATCTATAAAATAGAGGCAACAATATTTGTGCTAATTATTTCACAGGGTTGTTGTGAGGAAAGTGTTTTGCACAAATAAACGTGAGTTATTATTATCTATTATTAAAATGAGCGGGTTGAGGTAAATGTTTTCTGAGGTTCCTCCCAGACATAAACCTTATTATCCTAATTTTTCCTTTCAGCTACCCGGCTCACCTAACTATTCCCATATGACTTGGCTTAAGCCAACCCTCTCTGCCATCCCCTACCCCAGTCTTTCTACAGTGTGGCTCCGGAAAGGAATGTTCCCCCTTATGAAGGGGCCTTTGCTTTTCCTTTCTCCCTCTGGTTACTTGCTTAGGAATGTGTCAAATTTGAAATTATACCTTTTTCCTGGGGCCCCAGGGAGGAGAGGGGCAGGTTTGGAGGAGGCTAAAAGCTGTTATCTGAGATAGCAAGTTCATGATAAGGAACCATGAGTGCAAAGGAAGGAAGTATGTTAGTAAATTAACCAAGTTCCCCTTTTCCATGATACTTTTTTCTATATTTGATGAATGACCAAAATGGCAGAGTTGGCGATGGAGAGGTGTAGGAAAGAGGCAAATCTAATCAAATTATCAGTCACATCCTCTGCTTTTCCTTTTCTTTAGATTACCCACCTTCAGAAAACCAGAAAGATCCAGGAAGAAGATTCACAGACTTGGGAGTCTGGGATTAGGTTAACAGAATCTGTCTCATTGCTTTATGAAGAGATGAAAGCAGACATTTTATCATTTGAAGGAAGATGGGAAAGCCATATCTCATACTGGGCTGTTTCTCCAGCCCAATTCCAATTCTAAGGTCCCTTTAACTTTGAAGACTTTTCTGTCTTTCTGAGTCTTCTGTAAAAAACAGCAAACATCCCTGGGAAGGATGTCACCTTAACCTCTAGTCAGCAATGCCTTTACTCCAATTAGCCAGCTGAGAAAATAGCCCAATGGGAATGGAAATAGGAGAGATATGAGGAGAATAACAGGAACCCAGGATCTAGGAGAGGAGAGTATCCTCTGCTATTGTCCTCTCCTTGAACCCTCCACCTATTATTATTATCTCTTGCCTCAAATATTCCTAGAGAACTTTGTCCTCTCTTTTGTCTTACTTCATTCCTTGTACTGTTATATTTATACGGGTTATATCATAGTTCTTCTTCTAAGGCCCCTGAAGGTAGTTTTTTGGTTTGTTTTTTTTTACTTTGTGTGCTCAGCTCTTGAGAAAATGTCTTAAACAGTTGCTTTAAAAATGCTTCTGGGAAAGGGATAAGAGAAGGGGGAATGATAGAAGGGAGAGAAGATTGGGGAAGGGGGTAGTCAGAAGCAAGCACTTTTGAGGAGGGTTAAAGGACAGAATAGAAAAATGGGGGGCAGGATAGGATGGAGGGAGTCTTTCACAGCATGACTATTATAGAAATGTTTTGCATGACTACACATGTATAACTTATATCCAATTGCTTGCCTTCTTGATAAGGACGAGTAGGAAGGGAAGAAGGAGAGAATTGGGAACTCAAAGTTTCAAAAATGAATGTTAAAAATTGTTTTTACATGCAACTGGGAAATAAGGTATACAAGCAATGGGGTATAGAAATCTATCTCTTGCCCTACAAGAAAGTAAGGGGGAAAGGGATAAGCATGGAGGATAGGTGATAGAAGAGAGCTCAGACTGAGGGAAGAGGTAATCAGAATACATACCATCTTGGGGTGGGGGGAAGGGAGAGATGGGGTAAAAATTCGGAACTCAAAATCTTGTGGAAATGAATGTTGAAAACTAAAAATAAATTGTTTAAAATTTAAAAAAAATAAAGTCACGAAGAAGGGGTGGTGTGAAGGGTTGCCAAAGACAGACTTCTCAGATGAACATTTTTCTTAGAGGTGACCCTAAGGGTTAGTAAGTAAGAGGAGATAAAGTAGGAGAAGACAATGAGAGAACATTAAAACATATAATGAACACCTTCCCTCATCTGAAATGCCTAGGTAGTTTTCAGATCATTTCTCTCTCCTTTCTTCCCATTCTACTTCATCCCAGCTTTAAACATCCTGAGTTCCTCTAGTTGTAAACCAAATCTATCTGTCTGTTTGGCCTTTCCAATGAGATGTCAATCTATGCCCGCAGGGCTGACACAGGTCTATTCCCTGACCCTAAATCCCAGTGCTTGATAGGTATACCAATGGATCAAAAACTCTGCCAAGCCGGGGAGTAATATACTTCAAATGAGCTCACAAATATTCTCCTCCAAAATCCCTCCAGAAACATAGAGATATGGGGAAAGTGGCCTCATGCTATAAATGGGGAGGCTGAGGCCCAGAGAGTGGAAAAAATTGCATAATCTTAAAGTTGCTCAAAATCTCAGCAAATTTGCATGAGATACTCAGTTCATTTTGGTTGTGTATTAGATGGAGAGCTGGGCCTGGAGTCAAGAAGATCTATTTCACATCCGGCCTTAGATACTTAATAGGTATGTGACCTAAATCATTAAGCTCTGTCTGCCTCAATTTTCTCAACTGTAAAATGGGAGTAAAAGCAGCTGTCTACTTCCCAAAGCTGTTGTGAAGAGATAGATGAGATTTGTAAAGGTCTTAGCACGGGGCCTGGCACATAGTAGGTGCTTAATAAATACTTGTTTCCTTCCTTCCTACGTGCTTCAGTTTTCTTATTTATAAAAGGAAGAGATGGGACTACAATCCTTTCTAATTCTGATCCTAAAAAATTCACAGACAGAGCTGGGGCAGCTAGGTGGCATCATGGATAGAGAGCTGTCCCTGGAATCAGGAGGACTTGAGTTCATATAGGTCCTCAGACACTTAGTAGCTGTGTGACCCTGGGCAAGTCATTTAATCCTGATTGCCACCAAGAAAAAGACATAAAGTCAAATATCTTAGAGAGAATTAAAATGACTAACAGGATTGGGTAGCTTCCATGAAAAAGAGCCCAGATGGTAAAGTGAAAAAAGCAAAGGGCCAGGTAAGGCTAGGAAACTTAGATTTTAGTCATAGGTTTGCCATCTTGGGGTGGGAGCAGGAGAGAGATGTGACCTTAAGTTCCTGCTCCTGTTTGGACTTTTGTTTCATGGCAAAATCTAAATCACAAATCTAAAGCAGGAAGTAACCTTGTAGACTATGCTGTCTACTCTGTCACTGTATAGATAAGGAAACTGAGATCTAGAGAGTTTAAGTGATTTGCTCAAAATGTATCAGAGGCAGGATTTAAACCCAGCTGCTCTGATTCTAATCAATTAGTACCATGTTTCTCATATATTATAAATAACAATATTGGGCAAAGTGATTTCCAGATCCCTTCTGGTTCTAACATTCTATGTTGAAGATGTTTGGGCCACTTTACCAGAGAAAGATGGAATCTAAGAGGGGAGAGGGTCAAAGTACAACTCACCCTACCCAATACCAAAAGACAAGAACCAGCAAAAGTGGGCATCTGGTCCTTGGATAAGAAAGGAAAAGACGAATCAGGCCAGGACCCCGTTTTACCCAGGGTCAGGAAGAAGAACACTGAGTTGTTGATCTCTCTAGATGAACCCTATGTGTCTCCTCTGAGAGGAGTCTCTGGGGAAGGGGAGGGGGACCTACACAAACTGAGGCAACAAACTGTGACTTGTTGAGCAGTGGTGTGAGACCAGACCATCTGCAGGAGCAGCACACTGCAAAAAACAGATGCCTGTTTACTCAGCCTTATTTTGCCATGGAGAGATTTTTTCCCCCCCAAACAGACAGTTAGTGCTTTCAAATCCTAGGTCCTGCTCAAGCCTCTACCAGCTTTCTAAGTAAGAGAGGAAAATATTAGCCAGAATATTCTTAGAAACTCCACTTCAGTCACTTTATCCTTCACTGGGCTAGTCTACCTAATATTGTGTGAAAACCTAAGACATGCTACCTCATCACAAGGGAGGCAGATCATCTATAAATCCTAAAACATGAGAGAAAGAGAGAGAGAGAGAAAAAGAGAGAAAGAGAGAGAGAGAGAGAGAGAGAGAGAGAGAGAGAGAGAGAGAACCACCATTTCTGAACTCCATCATTTTGATAGATTATTTGCTAGTAAAGCATTAAAATGAAGTGATTCAATTTCCCCTTCTTCCTAGCCTTTCCCTTTGTTTGTTTCTTCGTTTTTTGCAGGGCAATCAGGGTTAAATGACTTGCCCAGTCATACAACTAGTAACTGTTAAGTGTCTGGGGCCATATTTAAACTCAGGTCCTCCAGACTCCAGGGCTGTGTTCTATCCGCTGTACCACCTAGCTGCCCCTCATCCCTTTGTTTTTAAAAACTAAGTCTGTTGAGTTCAGATCAATCAATCAACACTTATTAAGTCCCTACGTGAAGCAGGCATATTCAGGCAGTCAATATAACATTGATTGCCTTCAAGAAGCTTACACTCTATCAGGGGAGGTAATATGTACACATAGACATATTAAAAATAAATACAAAGTCTCTTCACTTTAGTTATGGAGGGAGGCACTGGTAGCTGAGAAAATCAAGAAAAACCTACCTTAGAAAGTGCTACTTGAACTGAGTTTTGAAGGGAATTAAGGGATTTGTGAGATGGGGATGGGAGTTAGTCTGTTCAAAGGCAGAGAGATAGAATATTGTGGGTGAAAAATAGCAAGAAGAGAAGTTTGACTTGATCATAGGGTGTGTGAAGGTGCATAATACACTATAAGGCTAGAAATATAAGCAGGTTTTGAAGGGTTTTAAATGTCCCATGAAGGAATCTGTACTGAGCCTATAAAATGATATGACTACATTTGGGCTTTAAGAACATCACTTTGGAGGAGCAGTGGTAGCTTTGTTCCAATAGGCTCCTCAAGCTCCAGTCTCTGATCCTGAGTCCAAGAGAGACTTTGTACCATCCAGACCGACCAGCATGGCCCCAGTCTACCCAAGACTCTTTTGATGACACCAGCGTATGCTATACACACACTGAGGGGGTGGGAAAGAGAATAAAGCCAAAACTCCAAAGAAGTAAGATGGACAAGAAGAAGGATTGAAATATAAATGATAAGAAAGCCAAAGATGAAGACAAGAAGGCTAAAGAGGCTGGTGTAGAAGAAGAAACCCCCAAGGAGAATGATGAGAACCAGGCAGTGGCAGAGACCACAGATGTGAACAGCAATGAGGTGGGAATCAAGAAAGTTTCATAGGTCACTGCTAATAAGGCAGAAGATAAGGAACCAGAGAAAGATGTTGTGGCAGGCAAAGTGACTCTGAAATCAGAGTCACAGAAACTCTGATGCAAAGGCAGCAGAAGAGCAGAAGGATATGGAATAGAAGCAGACTCTTGTCTTTGTTACATCACCCAATAGTGGTGCTTCTGATTTCAGTGTCTAGCACTGAAGCAAAGGTCTCCTAATTTTCAGAAGCCATAGAACCTAGTAAAGTAGACGACAAGAGTAAAAAGGAAGTGGAACAGAAAAACCGAGGCTTGCCCAAGAAACGAAAAGGGAAGTGGCTCCAGTTCAGCCTGAAAACCTAGCAGCAGATAAGCTACTGCTTCTTCCAAGGAGCCCCCAGCAGCAATGGAAGCTCTTACCTCTACACCTAAGGCCCAAGAATCTGTTGCTCCAGCAGAAGGGGAGCCTGAGGCTCCTACTGCTAATTCGGTTCAAATCATATCAGTGAAAGAGTAATATGAATATCCTGAAAATTAAAATAAAAGTCACTTTTCTTCTGTAATAAGATTTGGGAGTCCTGTGTTTGTTTCTGCCCACAAAGCCTGTGCCAAGGTAATCAAATCTTTATGAATAACAGTATTTTCCATGTTTCTAAAAAATTTACAACTTTTCTTATCTTGAAATATTTTTAAAGTCATGGATTCCTGCCAACTTTCAGATAATATCCACTTAGCTGGCCTAATTTTTTCCAGTGCTAATCCTGTATCCTTCCTCTCCAGAGATTTTTTGGAATAACAAACATTCTCATTACACTTAGCCTAATGTAGATTTCTCATGACCAGTTGATGTATGTTTGTGGTTGGGTGCACCTGTAGTTCTATTTATTGGTCATTGGAGAAGAAAAAAGTCTATATTCATTGCAGTTCAGTTTCTCTTCTATTCTGTGTCATAGACACCAACACATTATTCACTGAAAAATGAGAAAAAATACACACACACACACACAAAATCTGTAATAGATGTATTGAAATTACATATAATTATAGAAATGAGGCAACAGAAATAACATTAAATAAAAAAGATACTATGACAACTTGTAGAGAAAGTAGAATAGATGTGGGGAAGATAAGGCAAAGTTACCATTAGAAGGCAAACAGAAGATGATTGACAACTGGATGTTAAAGGCAAACTGTGGTAGAGGAGGTTGGAAGGTTGATGGTCACATGATTAAAAAGACGTTATAGGTCAGGAATGTAGCTAGGTTATGAGAGAAAAGCAAATGAGGAAAGGATCACAAGTCATAGCCTCTGCACTCTCTCATAGGTAAGAAAATAACTTCCCTTTGTATTTTCCAACTTTGATCTTTTATAGTTCCTTAGCCATTACCTCGTCCCTGGATGGTTGATCTCATGGACATTAAAAACCCCTACTCAACTGCAACAGAGCTTCAATAGAATTTGATTCCACAAACATTTATGAAGCACCTACTATGCTCAAGGCATGTTGCTAGGTTCTGGGGACATAAAATCAAAGATAAAAGACCTTGCCTCAATGATTTTATATTCTACTAGGCAAGGGGACACAGCATGTACACAGTGTAGTAGGTAATAAAGTGCTGGATTTGGGGTTAGGAAGATTTGGTTTCTTATGCTGCCTCAGTCACTTAACTAGTTGTATCATTTAACCTATATGGGTTTCAGGGTCTTCATCTGTAAAAATGATGGGGTTGTATCCGATTGACTAACATGACAAAATAGGAAGATGATAAATGTTGGAGAAGATGTAGAATCCAACCATTCTGGAGAGCTATTTGGAACTATGCCCAACGGGCTTTAAAAATGTGCATATCCTTTGACCCAGCAATGTTGCTTCTAGGACTGTATCTCAAAGATACCATAAAAACGGGAAAAGGACCCACGTGTACAAAAATATTTATAGCAACTCTTTTCGTGGTGGTCAAGAACTGGAAATCAAGGAATGCCCATCAATTGGGGAATGGCTGAACAAGTTGTGGTACATGAATGTAATGAAATACTTTTGTGCTATAAAAAATGACAGTCAGGCTTCAGAAAAACCTGGAAAGATTTATATGAACTGATGCTGAGTGAAATGAGCAGAACCAGAGAACATTATACATAGTAACATCCACAGTGTGAGAGGACTGTTTCTGATACACTTAGTCCTTCACAGCAATGCAAAGACCTAAAACATTTCTAAAGGACACAATGCAAAATGCCATCCACATCTAGAAAAAGAACTACAGAATCAGAAGGCAGAATAAAGCACATCATTTTCTCTTTGGTTATGTCTTGTTTTTGTTTGTTTTTCCTCATGGTTTCTCCCATTTGTTTTAATTCTTCTATGCAAGTTGACTAATATGAAAATGTGTTTAATAAGAATGTATGTGTAGAACCCATATAAGATTGAATGCTATCTTGGGAAGGGAGGCGAAAGGGAGGGGGAGAAAATTTAAAACTTACGGAAATGATTGTTGAGAACTAAAAACAGATTAATTAAATTTTTAAAAAAAAAATCAACTCAGAAAAAAGTGAATGTCAAAAACTATAAATAAATAAGCAAATTAAAAAATTTTTAAATGTCTTATGCGCTAAAAAAAAAAAGAATGCATGCATAGAACCCATATAAGATTGCATGCCATTTTGAGGAGGGGGAGAAAATTGAAAACATATGGAATTGATTGTTGAAAACTGAGAACAAATAAATTATTAATCATAATTAAAAAAAGGAAAAATAACGGGATTGGACTCAATCTCTAAGGTCTCTTACAGCTTTAAATCTATGATCTGATGAAGTAAACATAGATACAAAAGGCTAGAAAGTAATTTCAAAGAGAGACAGTGCTAATAGCTAGGGAAATAAGTAAAGGTCTCATGTAGGAAGTGACTCCTGAGCTCCATCTTGAAGGACAATAGGGATTCCAAGAGCCAGAGATGAAGAGGGATTAAATGCCACAAATGCTAGACCCCCTCCACACAAAGACCTGGAAGCAAAAGATGGTCTTTCATATGAGGAGGACATAGTAGACCACTTTGGCCAGAACTAAGAATATTTAAAAAGGAGTATTATAAAATAAGACTGGAAAGATAGATGAGAACCAGAATATCGAGGGCCTCAAATATCAGGTTAGGTATTTTCTATTTTATCCTAGGAGTCATAGGTAGGCATTAAAATTTTTTTGAGTAGGGTTCAAAGCAGGGTTTTAGGAATTCCAATTTGGTAACTTTGTGGAGGATACTGGAAGCAAGGGAGCCCAACTAGGACATTATGGCAATAGTTTAAATAAGAGGTGAGAACTTCTGAACTAGAATGGGTAAGTGGATGAAAGAGGATTGAAGTGAGAGATGTTGTGGAAGTTAAAACAAAAAATTATTAGAAATGTTCCCACAGAGCATGCTCAGAACTGCCCCACCTGATTCCACATGAGAGCTGGCCAGTTTGGTTTCCCTTCCAACTTATGGCTTCTGAGTTTTCTGACTTCAACATCATTCTTTGCCTGGATACCTTCGTCTCACCCTCCCCAACTTTTTGCTTTTTTTTTTTTTTATTGTTTTCCTCAAACAGAATATAAGGCCCTTGAATATAGAGACTGTCTTTTGTTTTTATTTACTTTGTTTCTGCAGAGCTTAGCACAACACTTGGAGCTATAATTACCACTTAATAAATACTTATTGCCTTGTGGAATTGATCTGGGGTTGGGGTTTAAAAGTCAAAGAGCAATGAAAAAGAGAGCCTAACCCTCTTCATCAGAAGGGATCTCTAAAGGACTGAACCTGGTCCAAGCTACATGTCTAGGTATGGGGTACGGTAAGGGGGTGTTGAGGGGGAGAGGGGAGGGAAAATTGGGTGTAGTATCCCAGTTCCCTGGGCCCAGTCACAGTTTCCTCATGGTGAACACAAAAAGAAACCAAAAATGGAAATATAAAAGGAAAGTGAAATGTTCAAGCCTGGTACCAGAGAAAACAATTGTCTCAAACCACAGTCTTGTATTACCAGCTTCCTACAGTTTAAGGTCCCAACTCTACCTTAGATTCAGCATATTCTCCACCAAACTCCTCATCTCTTCCACAAAACAAACAAAAAAATTATTTTCCCGTCACAATTTTCCTAATTCTATCTTTTAGTCTCCTAGATTTGAAACATGGGAGCATGTCTCTCTCCACATCTAATCTGTTGCTTATTCATGTTTTTCCTTATTCCAAAATGTCTAAGATTCACCCCTTCCTTTACATTTGCACAGTTCTCACCTAATTCATGTCCTAATCACTTCATGAAAGGTTTGCTGCATCTGACTCCTTCCAATCTATACAGGCAGACTAATTTTTACCAAAATTGACCTTTCATCAGCTCACTCACATTCCAAGTTCTCAATCCCAATGGCTCCATACTGTATAACTGGGGAAATGTTAGCTCTTCCATCTGAAATTTAAGGTCCTTTACATCTGGGCTCACTGTACCTCAACTTGCCTTGTCTCCTATGACTCCACAATGTTAATTCTAGATCCAGTTAGGTGGATCTTCTTAATATTTGCCTCATATCTTGTTTCTGAATGGTCTATGCTTTTGTTTCTGTTTATTACCTCCCGCTCATAATGCTTTCCCCAGTCCTCTCAGCCCATCCTTCAAGGCAAGAGTGATCTTTCCCTTTTTTCAGCGTTAGCTACATTTATGAGCCTGTAATCTCACCATTTGGTGCTTGATGATTTTTTCTGTTTCAGCATTCCAAGAATTTTGAGGGCAGGGTAGATGGGTCACAATTCCTAACGCAGTACTGGGCACCTAGGAGGTGCTGAGAAAACACTGAGATTGACTAATTTTTTCTTTGTTTTGGAAGGCTGATTCCACTCCAGCGACTCTGCCTGCCGTTCTGGGAAGAGCCGTCAGGCTCACGTTTGAACTCGTCACATTTTGAACTCAGGAAGACAAGTTTGTCCGACATCCACTTCGTCATTTAGCTGCTCAAATTACAAATATAAGGGGCAATATTTGAATCCAACTTCTTCTCCAAAGTCAATTTAAAATCTGTCCATCCGTGGGAAATGAGACCAGACTGGTACTGTCGATGGGGGGACTGTCTTTGGGAGCCTGGGAAGGGCCAAGGCTCACTCTAACCTCTAGATCATGTATCTCCATATTTCCCTCTCTTCTGCCATCCCTACCTTCCCCTTCCCTCTTTTTTCCACAGTTAAAATTGTGATGGACCTGTGTGTAGGGGAAGCAGAGAGAAGGATGAACCATGATGGGGGGAAATTCAAGGGTGGGGAAGCTAATCAAATTGGAATATTCAAGTCCCAACCCGTTTCCTTCCTGCGACCCCCCCTTCCCTCAGCCTTTCTATTCCATCTCACAGCCACTCCACCCTAGACTCCAGAAACTCGAACTTCCTCCAGTAACCTAAGGGAAGCTGCTCCACTTAACTCCACTTCAAGGATATTACAGAGCATTGATTGGGTCACTGCCACAAGCAGCTTGGCTGTCGGTCACTCAACCCCAGCTCAACCGCTTCTCCCAGCTCCCCAGGTGTCTAATTTCTCTCCCTCCAATGCACCCTTCTCCACCCTCGTTTGCTTCTAGATTCCCAAATCCACAGGTTTCTCCCACTGGAGATTAACCCAGGTGGAGATGGCATTCTCGAATACTAGAAAGAGCGCCGCCCAGCACCGTCCTTCACTCCCTAATACTTCCAACTCCAGGATTTTCCCACTGGAGGCAGTATCCTGTGAAATTCTTTAGGGCTAGTGGCCCTATTAATACGGCTTTGAAAAAACCTGACCTCGTCTTACAACCTTTGTGTGGGGACTAAAATATAGCAATGTTATTTTGGGAAGTCTACACTCGCATGATTTTATATTCATTGTGAAGCCTGGAGTATTTTGACAGTGCTGGGGGATCTGAGTTCGAATTTGAACACAGACTAAAAGCTATGATTCTGGAAAAATCATTTAAACTCTGATTCAATTTCCTTATCTGTAAAATGGAAGGGGAGGGATAGACTCGAAGACTGCTGAAGACTCCAGCTATGAAGCTATGATTCTAAACAGGTAGACAGGCACACACACACACACACACACACACACACACACACACACACACACACTCTGCTTCTCAGGCTACAACCTGTGACAGTGAGAGCTACACATGAAATCCATCCACATTGCCTTGGTCAGTTTCATCCCGCGCCCGCACCTACCACGTAATTGTCGCATCCTCTCTCCAAGTCGCAGCCGGGACGTGCGCTCTGTTTAAGGCAATGGCTGCCTTTCTTCTGCCCTGTGGCATAGGTTTGAGCCAAAGGTAGGAGCAAACTAGCCCCTTTCACTCCTCCTTCCCGCCTCCCTGGCTCAGTGCCACCTACCTCCCCTACCCTCTCACTCCTCCCTCAAGCCATTTTCAGTGGGTTAGCCTTTATATTGCGTGTACTCAAACTCCTTTCACTTTCTATTTTAGGATAAACCTTCTTAAAGCTGCTTTTAAGACCGAGTCTGCGGTGGGGTGGTGAATTCTCCGAATTAGATACAGAGAGTTCCACCTCTCCTTCCAAAACACATTCATCCAGTATCCGCACCCTTAAGTGCAGTACTCCTTCCACTTTGAATCTGTCCTGCACCAAACTCTGTGCTCTGCACACAAGGAACGCGTGCGGTTGCCTTAATTGAATTAGCTTGAAGGGAAAATTCCTTCTCACCCAAAGATCCAGTTGTATACACTTTCACACCCAAAGTCGTACCCCACTCTTCTCATTCTCACATGCTCTGTCCTCTCTCCAATAATACCACCCCCAACCCAAGTCTTCCTGTAATCTATCATCATTCAACTCCAAACTTCTGCCACTATCAAACTCTGCCGTTATCCTAAGGCGTGCAGGTTGAAGCCACAGTTCGAAAGGGATGTACAAAGAGGTGAAAGAGTTCGGCTTTCTCACAGCCCTTCTGGACTATCTCTCTTGGAGCTGTGCGCAACTTGGAATAGTTAACCCCCGTTACTAGCTCAGAGTTGCCCTCACTACCTTTCGCAGCCCTCCCAAGGCACAACCAGGGCTATCTGCCAGGCTACTGAGCTTCCAACACCACCTCATCCTTTTTTCCCACACATATACCCTACCCCAACTCGACTGCTGGTAGACAGGTGATGTGCCCTGGGGTCAAATGCCTTAGCCCTAGGAAGCCAGGAAATCAAAGAGATGCCTCCTCCTAAGAGGGTGGGAAGGTTCTTAGGATGGGACTAGATGGATGCAGATATTTGGCATCAGAAGCGGTGGGAGTCAGATCGTTGGGGGAAAGAAGACTTTAGGCGTTTGCAGTCGGTGCAAGAGAGCCCCTGATTTGGACAAAATCCCAATTCCTTTTGAACTCTTGAGTTAAAGACTCAATCATGCCCAGGTGCAAAGGTTCAAAACCTAGCCACTACTGGCTCTTTGTACCATGCTCTGGGCAGGCACACCCTTAAAACTGTAACCTAATTAGATAACTTGAAATAGAGAATAGAAAACTTAAGACAATAATTCTCTGAAAACTAGAATTGGGTAAAAGGAAGCTAATACCATTCTAAGACACCAAGAAATAATAAAACAAAATCAAAAGAATGAGAAAATAGAAGAGAATGTGAAATATCTCGTCAAAGAAACAATTGATCTGGAGAACAGATTGAGGAAGGATAATGTAGGAATAGTCAGACTACCTGAAAATTGCAATAAAAAAAGGAATCTTGATACAATATTCCAAAAAATTATCAAGGAAAGTTGCCCTGAAGTTTGAGCACAAGAAAGAGATCCCAGGAGGAAAACTTACAGGAATGTTACAACCAAGTTTCAAAACCTGGAATTCAAATATTGGAAGCAACAAGAAGAAAAACCAATTTTCATGGAGTTCCATGACATGGAGCTACAATAAGGAGTACACAAGACATAGTAGCTACTATTCAGAATAATATTTCATAGAGTAAAAGAGCTGGTACCAAAGGTAACTTACCCAGCAAAGTTAATTAAATCCTGAATGGAAAAAAAATGGATGTTTAATGAACTGAAAAACTTTCAGGTATTTGTGACAGAAGCAGCAGAACCTAAGGAAAAATTTGACATATAACATCGAGGAGAAATATAAGGTAAACATTAATGTCCAATTATAAGGGACTCACTAAGGTAAAATTGTTTACTTCTTGTATGTGAAAATATTAGCAGTGTTCTTATGACTGTCATAATTATTTGGGTCATTTGAAAAACAGGCTTGGACTGAACTGTGTATGATGAGATAATTCTAAAAAAATAAAACTGTAGAGAGAGATAAAAAGGAAGAATTTTCTCATACAAATGAGGTATAAAAGGAAAAATTGATACGGAAGAAGTTAGTAAGGAAGAGGGCAGGTAGGGATGAAACTTCACTCTCATAAGTAATGGGTTTAAGAGAAATAACATATCTCTAGAAAGGTATTGAAATCTAAATACAGAAAGAAATAAGAGGAGAAGGTGATGGAGGGAAGGGAGAGGATAAGGGAGGGACTCTTGGAGGGGTGGGTAGGTTAAGGAATAGGAAGGCAATTAATAGAAGTAAAGCAGAGGAATGAGAAGAAATAGGAATGGGGAGAGAAGGCTAGTGAGGAATAAAGAAGGGAGGAAAATACAAAAGTAATTATAGTTTAGAATGTGAATGGGATGAATTTGCTACTTCCTCAGCCTTAAAATGGGGATAATTAGGGACAGAGGAGAATTAGATCCTGAATGTCCCTTCCAGCTTTTACATTCTACGCTTCCAAGTTTTTTCACATTTCTGGGCCTCAATATCATCTACATTTTGCTTATCTCATCTACACTCTTGTATAGTGCGAAGAGCATGGGATCTGGAGTTGAAGGACTTGGTTCCATCTCCTAACTCTACATATTACTTGTGTGACTTGTATGGAGTCTCCTTTCCTTTCTGGGTTTCAGTTTTCTTATCTGAAATGAAGCAAGAAAATGAAGCAAGCAGGACTTCATGATTTCTAAGATCCCTTGCAACTCAAAATGCAGTGATCTTAAATATATGCTCTCAGACTACATTCATTTCAATTCGATAATCAACTTACTATATGCCAGACACCTACAATGTGCCTGTGTTAGGAACTGGAGACACAAAGGTGAATAACGACAAAGCCCATAAGGAGTTTACGATGTGTTGTAAATATATTTATATTATTTATAAATAAATATTGTATGAGGTAAGAGTATTGGAGGGACCAAGGAGAAAACCAGGGAAGCTGCTGGAAGATTTTGAAAGTTCTTCTCAGCAGTCCATGAGGCAACACCTATGTGACCTGGGCAAATAACTTCAGCTTGACTCAATTTCCTAACCTGTAAAATGAGGGGATGCACTAGATGTCCTCAAAACTCTGTTCTAGTTTTAAGTCAATGATAATACAACATTCTACGATGTTTTAATAGGTGTTAAGATCCTCTTTTCATCCCAGTAAAATAATACCTAGTGTATCTCAATTGCCTCATGTCCCCTCTTACTCTCTGAGATACTAGCAAAGTACTGACTTTTTTTCTCCCAATTGTCATCAGGCAGGTCTCCTTCCTAAGCACTTGCACTTCCATATGGCTAAGACATGACACTCAGTCCTGAAAACAAGGTTATTATAGGCAAGAAAAGAAAAATAATATTTTGCCTTGGTGCACTTAACTCAGGGCGGCACTGGTCTGGAGAGGTGTGCTTTTGGGCTTTTCTCTAGCGCAAGATATACTTGGAAATGCAACTTCTCTCTTATAGCCAAATCATACTCTTGTCCCTACTGCATTAGAAAATTTTCAATTCACTTCCCTCTACCTCTTTGGTTTTTTTTCTTAATTTTTAGCTTCTTACTTTTAGTTACCAGATTTAAGTGGGTCACCTGAGTACCTGGAACCAAAGTAGAAGAGTATAATTGGCTCTCCTAGTGTTTAGTATTCTGATTATCTGCAAGCTCAGAGCCTACTTGACTGATGAACTGGAATGTCAAATACTAAGGAGAGAACCTTCAAAGAGCCAGTAACTCAGGCCATTTCTGAGTAGGCACTACTCAGCTATTATTGGTTTCTCCTCTTTAGCTAGAGTCCACAGCAGAGAAGCCAACTTGCAAAGGAGAAAACCAAGGAATCAATGGATTACTCTTGCAGTGAGCTAAGCTTTTCTTGCCCAGCTGTCTAGACACGTCCCACTTTGATGATGCTCCTTTAAACTATTATTAATGTTTATTTCACTTCACTATTGTGAAGACCAGAGAACTTTGTTATCTCTCTTGAGTGCACTTGAAATTAGAATCATGAAATGACTGAAGCACAGATGCATCCCAAATTGGCATCAGATGCCTATGTCTACCTTTGACATATTTGGGAAATAGAAATGAAGTGTTTGGGACTGAATAACCGTAACATGATTATTATAAAGTAATAGATTAGATGTTTGTAGAACCTAAGAATTTCCACTAGGTGAGTGAATAGTTCTTTGAACTATAGACTTCCCTTTGCATAATCGCATCTTTCTGTGGTCTCTATCTTCAGGGCAATTTCTATTGAAATCTATTTAAAATTGTAGATGATAGACCCATATGGACATGTTGGGGGTAACCATTTTCCATTCTGATGGCAGATTGCTCTATGAATTAAACTTCAGGTCTACAGCCAGACCCTAATTAGCATGATTATTGGGTAAGGAAACAGAAAGCCTGAGTTCTACTTTTGGATCTACCCTTTACTTACCCTTTCCAAACTTTACTTTCTTTGTTTATAAAAGGGCATGATAATACCTTTTCTGTGTCATATCTGAATTTACTCAAAAGCTCTTAAAACCTTCAAATGGCATTATGGGTAAGGAAGATAGAGAGATAAATGAAATGAGAAATGTTAACCAAGTAAGTTGAAAAAAAAGTACTTTGTATGACAAAATTGTCAAGGGGTAAAATGTCCAGGGTACAAACCTGAGACCCTGCATCCTATTTTTGATAGATCCCAAGGGAGAATGACTTCTAAAGCGAAAATTGTATGTATGTATCTGGTTTTACTAATAATATTACCTAGCATTTATATAGTACTTTAAGATTTGCAAAGTATTTTACATATGTAACCTCATTTGATCCAGACAATAGCCTAGTGAGGTAGGTACTATTATTATATCCATTTTACAGATAAGAAACTGAAACTTGAGAAAGGGAAAATGATTTGCACAGGGTCACACAGTTAGGAAGTGTCTGAGGCAGGTTTAGAACTTGTCTTCCTGATTCCCTATTCAAGATGCAAGTGGTGATGCTATCTTTGTGTCCTAAAGGTGGTCCTTCCCACACCAGTGGGAATTCTCTGTAATTTATGCTCTGGATTGTGCTCAAGGTTTTTTTTTGTACTTTGTCCTTTTGCCTCATTGGCTATTCCATACTTTCATTTCACCTGCTCTTCTCTGGTATTACAGGAGTCTATAATGCCCCAAAACTACTGTTACAACATCTTAGAAAATGTCTTTAATTTGGGCCTACTGGCTAATCTTAAGGTGGAGCCTCCCCAGGGACAGTGGTTCATAAGCTATAATTTCTAGGACCCCACAATATAACCCTTGGAATTCAAGGTAGCAACAACCCTCTGGGAACTCAAATTGCATGTGGTAATGCAAGGGAGGGAGTATCCAGAGGGGGTTCTCCATGAAAATTCATTCTGATTTTAAAGACCTTCAGAAAAGAATATTTCAATTTCCCTGAGTACCTTTTTACAATATTTGACATCATCAGGTCAACAAAATCTTCCTATTATCTGCAAATGTCCATTAGATGTAGTTTCTAATATCTTTTCTCTTGATTTTTTCTCCTTGGAATAAAAAGAAGGGTTAAATTCCACTCTCCAAATAATTGCCCATCAAAGATTCACCCTTGAGTTGTTCCCCAGGCAATTCCTCCTAAGCTACTAAGTCCCACTGTAAAGAAAAAAAAGTTGAAATTGGAAGGCACTATGGAAATTAGCAATAGAATTATAAAATTTTGAAATGGAAGGCCCTTGGAGAACATTTATTTTACCTCCTTCCTTGTACAGATATGGTAATCTGGATGAAGTGTGAACCCTTAGTCAGTTTCATATGTGATCCTCAGACTTGCCTTCTGATCCAATTTTCAGCCCACATTTTTTAAGCCCATACTGCTTGATAGGTCCTGATACAAAATTGAAATGAAAAACAGGTCCTGTCCTCAGGGAGCTTATATTCTACTTACTATGAAAATTGAACCAGGCCAAACCTATCAGCCCCTATTCCCCTAAACCATGACACTATGGCAGTTTCACATTGTCTTGACTATGGTGATTCTGATGCTACGTATGCTTTGCTTTGACTCATGCTTCAGTTTATAGATCCTAGTTTGTCTTGACTCTATTAACTTTGCTGATTCCAGGCTTGAACCATTGGCTGTACACTCATATTGATTGATTACTTGTTGTTACACTATTTTGTTCATGGTCCTTGGTTCTTGTGTCTTGTGTCTCAAACCTAATTGACTTCAGATCTGGTTCTAGAGGGCTCCTATAGATCTTGGTTTTCATCCTTTTACTTGCCTCCATGACAATCCTCTGGCCCTTCATCATGCTTCCCATCAGATGTGAGGACTGAAGACTGTGCTATGGCAAAGGTATGTCATGGGTAGGTAGATTTTCCCATATCAAGTGAAATATCTCATTAGAAAAACAATTGATTCAGAAAATAGATTATGGAGAGAGAACTTAAGAATTATTGGACTACTTGAAAGCAATGATTTAAAAAAGAGCCTAGACATCATCTTTCAAGAAATTATCAAGGAAAACTGCCCTGATAGCTTAGATTCAGAATGAAAAACAAAAATGGAAGAATCCTCTGATTACCTTCTGAAAGAGATCTCAAAATGAAAACCCCCAGGAATATTATAGTCAAATTCCAGCACTCCCACATAAAAGAGAAAATACTTCAAGTAGTCAGAAAGAAGCCATTCAAATATTGTGGAGTCACAGTCAGGATCACACAAAATTTAGAGGCTTCCACGTTAAAGGAGAGAAGGGCTTTCAGAAGACAAAGGAGCTAGCATTGTAACCAAGAATAACCTACCCAGAAAAACTCAGTGTAATCCTTCAGGGGAAAATAGATATTTATTTATTTGCTTAACCATCCTTTTAAAAACATATTTATTTTTGGTTTTCAACACTCTCTTTTATAAGATTTTGAGTTCTAAATCCCCTGCTCCATTCCTCCCTCCCCAACATGACTTGCAATCTGATATAGGCTTTACATGTATGATCATATTAAACTGTTTCCACATTAGCTATGTTGTAAAAGAAGAATCAGAATAAAAGGGGAAAACCACAAGAAAGAAAAGCAACAAACAACACCAAAAAAAGAGAAACTACTGTGATTGGTTCTGCAGTCAGGCTCCATAGTTCTTTCTCTGGATGTGGATAGCATTTTCCATCTTCAGTCTTTTAGAATTGTCTTAGATCATTGCATTACTCAAAAGAGCTAAGTCTAACAAAGTTGGTCTCATCACACAATGTTGCTGTTACTGTGTACAGTGTTCTCCTGGTTCTGCTCACTTCACTCAGCATCAGTTCAGGCAAGTCTTTCTAAACGTTTTCTGAAGTCTTCCTGCTCACCATTTCTTATGGATCAATAGTATTCCATTACATTCATATACCACAACTTGTTCAGCCATTCCCCAATCAGTGGACATCCCCTCAATTTCCAATTCTTGCCACCATGAAAAGAGCTGTTATAAATAATTTTGTACATATGGGTCCTTTCCCCTTTTTTATGGTCTCTTTGGGATACAGACCTAGCAGTAATAACATTGCTGGATCAAAGGGTATGCAGAGTTTTATATCCCTTTGGGCACAGTTCCAAATTGCTCTCCAGAATGGTTGGATTAGTTCATAACTCCACCAACAATGCATTAGTGTTCCAAGAAAACTGATATTTAATGAAATAGAGGACTTTCAAGCTCTCAATGAAAAGACCAACACTGAATAGAAAATTTGACATTCAACTACAAGACTCAAGAGAAGCAAAAAAAAAAGGTAAACATGAACAAGTAATCAATAAGGGACTCAATGAAATTAAAGCGTTTACATTCCTATATGGGAAAATGATACATATGACACCTGATAAATTTATCATTATTAAGGCAGTTAAAAGAAGTTTACATAAACAGAAGGCATCAATTATATTGGAATGATCTCCCAAAAAATGAAAAGATGAGAAAGAGGGATGCATTGGGAGGAGAGGAAGGGAGAGGTAGAATGGGGATATTTTTCTCATATAAAAGAGGTGGATGAGGAAGAACTTTTACAGTGGTTGGAAAATAGGGGTGAGTAGGCAATGCTTGAACCTCACTCTCATCAGAATTGATTCAAAGAGGGAAGAATATATATGTGTATGCACACACACATATACTCACTCAGTTGTGTATGGAAATGTAACTTATCCAAGAGGGAAATTGAAAGTGAAGGTGATAAGAAAAAAAGGAGGTGATGACAAAAAGGAGGACAGAATAAGAGGCACTGGTTAGAAGCAAAATATACTTTTAAGGAGGGACAGAGAGAGACAGAGCAGAGAGAGAGAAAGACAGAGACAGAAACAGAGAGACAGAAAGAGAGAGAGAGACAGTCAGAGACAGAGAGAGAGACAGAGACAGAGAGAGACAGAAAGAAACAAAAGAAATGGAATGGAGGAAAGTAACTGTAGTTGGTAATCCTTATGAATGTGAATGGGATGAGCTCACTCACAAAATGAAAGTGGATAGTAGAATAGATTAGAAACCAGAATCTAACAGAATATTTCTTTCTTAGTGGGTGTGGGAGGAAATGATAAGAGGAAGAGATTTTGGAACTCAACAGAAGAAAAACAATCAAAAATAAATAACTCAATGGCATTAAAAAGAAGTGGAGCCTTTTCCCGGAAAACCTATTATGAAACAGTTACTTTCACTTTCTATTGTATTGCTGGCTTTTTTTAAAATAGGATAAATGTAGTTAACCATTGCATTACTACTCCATGAATTTCATTACTCAAGGAAAAGACCATATGAAGGCATGTGAAAGAGGAAAGAGATAAATGGATTCTACAGTTGCAGCATATATTCATCAAGTAATTTCCTTGGTTAGAAGCTCAGAACTGATTCACTTTTATAATTTCAAAGGTGACAAATGTGTCAGTAGTTTTGAATGGGAGAGCTCGTGACAGGTATGAGCAAAGTGATCTTGATACTTTCGTCACCCATTTTGTTCCTGATGTGGGTTTGAAAGAGAAATCAAGCTTTTCCCAGAGGTAGAGCTGAGAGCAAGGAAATGACCAAACCATGCCCACAAGGGAAGTGGGTAAGGGCAGTGAGGAAGAACAAATCCCCCTTGCCAGCCTGTATAACACCACACTATGCTCCACCAGTGCTAGTCATTTATCAAAGAATCTTCTATGATTTTAAAATACACAAAAGGGCAGGTTCTCGCTGAACTGCTATACACATAAATGTTACTAACTCAAGCATATTTTCATGACATCCAAAAAGATTTGGGGTATTGAGTAATTGCCCCCCAAATCTAGGTAGCTTTTGGCAATTTGCTGACAGCGTAACCTTTGAACAGGGATTCAATCTGAACTTAAAAATGTTTTTTGATAACCACATTTTAATATAATTATTTCTTTTTCAATCCTGTGTGCTTTATTTTGTGAGTGAAAAAAATATTATTCTGAGAAGAACCTTATTCTGTAGACTTTTCTCGATGACCAAATGGGTCCATAGTACAAAAAAAAGGTTGAGAACCCCTGTTTTAAATAGAAGTTTATTGGGAGTAATTTAGCAAATGGAAGTTAAGTGAACATTATATCAACTTTCTGACTATAGGTCCAAAGAGTGTCCTGGCAGAGATATTGGGTGGCTCTTGATGAACAAGGAGTTGAGCTTCAAAAATAAACTTCAGCCTCAAGGTATTGGATTGCTGGGTCCCTCGATATTTGTTCCTAAGAGCTTTGAGTTCGAGATGAGGAATTTCCTTTCAGAGACAAAACGACCATCATAACCATGACTCAGAGAAATAGACACATCCCTTCTAGTGGGTGTATGAGTGTGTTGCCTTTTCCAAATGAGTTGTAGTAGAAAAACATCCTACATCCTAACCTACAAGTGCAATGAAGAGCCCTTCCTTCTCTCATGGGAAGATTTAGTTTGACTTCCAACTGAAGCTAAAAGCTAAGAACAGAGAAGAGGTACAAAGTGACCCCAGGACTAATGAATCACTGTCAAGGAGCAGCCACACATGACCAACACAGAGCAACATAAGCAGAGACTACATGCCATTCTCATACCCCTAGGAAAGACCTCACACCGCTAGTGGGGAGCAGAAATTGGTAGATTACATTGCCAAGTGCTAGCATTATTATTGGTAGACCTGAAGTACTGGAGGTGTGAATATCCCCTCTAAGCCGTGCCCTGGTTATATGTGTATATATGCAACTAGGTGGATGACCCTTGGCAAATCATATAACCCATCTGTATTTTGATTGCGTCATTTATAAAGTGGAGATAATAATAGTGTTTACTTCACAGAGTTGTGAGGATTAAATGAGTTAACACACATAAAGAGTTTTGCAAATCTTAAAGCACATTATCATTATTAATCTCATATACCACCACTTTGATTCAGGACCTCTTCTCTCCTGAATCATTGCAGTATCCTCCCAATCACAATTAGCTTCTAGTCTTTCCCCTTTCCAGTCCATTTTGTATGTGGTCACCAAATAATCTGACCATGTGACTCCTTTGCTCAGGAAGCTTCTGTGGCTATCTATTGACTCTAAGCCAAACTCTCAAGCCTGGCATTTAAAGCTCTGAAAAATATGGAATCCAACCAATCTTTCCAGGTTTATTTTATACTCCTCCCTTCAATACACTTAACATTCCAGTCAACCTAACCCATTAACTGTCCATCAAATTTAATATTCTGTCTCATCTCCTTACCTTAGCACAAACTGTCCCCCATATCTAGAGTTCCCTACCTATTTAAACTTCTTAGAATTTCAATTTCCTCTTAAGTTTAAGTTTACATGAAACTTTTCCTATCTTCTCCTCTCCTCCACCTTAGTGTTCTCTCATAAATATTTATTTATTTATGCACATGTTGTATCTCCTTCTCCTAGAGTAATGTAAGCTTCTTGAGGGAAAGAATGGTTTTATTTTTGTCATTGCCAAGTAGTGTCTTGAGCACAGTAAGGTTTCAAAGTTTCTTAAATTGAATAGAATTGAATGATGACTTACTCACAAGTAGCCCAAAGGTTATGATTCAAAATATGTGCAGTTGAAAGGGAAAGTGAGGGAAGTAATGAATTCAAGGGACAACATGGGCATCTCACCATCCACCAAATATAAAAAGACTTCAAGTAAGATCTCCAGCATACTGGGTAGATTTATGAAGGGATGGAGACAAGAACTTCCCAGATTAGGAAGATGAAGAAGAGCTGAGACCTTTATAGTGGACAGAATCCCCCTATTGATGAAATCACAGATCCATTGACATACCTGGGACATGTTAAAAATTATTTAAGACTCTGTGACAAGTGGAACTGCAGAGCTAATTTTATTCAATAATTCAACGAGTATTAAAATTTCAAGTGAGGCTAATTGGGAATGGCCTTAGGTTTACAATCAGAGTATTTGACTTTGAATCCTAGTTCTGTTACTCATTATCTCTGTAACCTGGAGTTAACCTGGAATTAATTTAGTTAATTAACCTTGAACACTTATTAAGTACCTACTACCACATGCCAGACACTGTACTAGACATAGGGGACAGAAAGACAAAAAAAATCTCCAGCAACAAAGAGTCTTTGTTCTCAGAACTGTTCAGTGAGATAACATGTAAACAGGTAATTATATATATATATAATTATATATATTATATATATATATAATTGACTCTATTATATATATATATAATTGACTCTATTATATATATATAATTACCTGTTTACATGTTGTATATATATGTATGTATAAACCATATCAGATCACTTACCATCATAGGGAAGGAAGAGAGGAGAGAGGCATATAGTTTGGAAATCAAAACTTTTTAAAAAAAGTTTAAAATGGTTTTAACATGTAACTGGGGAAAAGTAAAAAATATTTCAAAAGAAATTTTAGAAAAGAAATGGGATTGGGGTAGGGAGAGTGCCGTACCTACTGGAATGACCAGAATAGGCTTTCTGTAGGAGGTGGCAACTGGGCTGAGCTTTGAATCTAGGGATTCTGTTAGGTGGAGGTAAAGATGGAGTACATTCTAGGCATGGGGGCCTGTGTAAAAGCCTGGAGGTGGAAAATGGAGTATCTTGTATGAGAAACAGTAAGTGGGTTGGTTTGGCTAGAATATAGAGTATATCAGGGAGATCAGCAGGCAATAAGCCTGGAAAGCTAGGCTGTAGGAAATTTGTGAAGGATTTTGAAGACGAAATAGAGGAGTTTGTACTGTAGTCCGAAGTGAATAGGAAACCATATAACTCTCTGGGTAAGGAAGTAAAATGTGCCTTAAGAAGATCCATTTGGCAGCTCTGTAGATGATGGATTGGAGAGGGGAAAGATTGGAGGCAGGGAGACCAGTTAGGAAGCTTTGAAATAATCAAGGTGGGAAGTTCTGAACTAGGATAGTGGCCATGATGTGAGCGGAGGGGAGGGGATAGATAAGAAATGTATTGCCCAGGTAGAATTGACAAGACTTATCAATGAATTGAATGAGAAGAGTGAGGAAGAGGGAAGATCTGAGGATGACTCAGGTTATGAATTTTCTTGACTGAAAGGACTGTGGTGTTCTTAACAGAAATGGGGAAGTTAGGAAGAAGGGAAGGTTTTTGCGGGAGGGCAAGTCACAATCTAAGTTTGCTTCTTCATTCCTAAAATGAAGCTGTTGGATTAGATTTCTAAGGTCCCTTCTACCTTTAAACTCTATGACCTTTGAGGCATTTGCCAGGATAATGGTAGATGTTGTGTTCATAGTCCAAGCAAAAAGAGGACAATGTGGGCTTCCAAGTGCTTACAGATGATATAATACTAATTGTATTAAGTCCCCCAATATGACAAAGCCTCAGTAAAATACATAGTAATGCAAAAACATGTTGGTTTAACCATCAAAACTGGAAATCAAAGTGAATGAAAAATAGATGTAGCTTAGCATAAAGAATGCCATTAAATAATTGCTCCCAATCATAATACAATGAGCATGCTAGATCTTGGATAGACATGACACATATTCCATAAGTTGGATCACTAGTGAAATATAAAAAGCACTAAATTTGGAGTCAAGAGAACTGGGTTCAAATCCAGACTCTGTTCATTATCACTTAAGCACTCTAGGCCTATCTATAAAATAAAGGTTATGGACAGACTCCATGACAATATCTAAGGGTCTAACCAGCAACACATCCTGTCATTGAATTGTATTGTTTTAGTGATCCTAAAATATTTGCTTCTTCAAAAGCTCACTTCTTTCCTGTTAATATTCTCTTGATGACTGTTAATATTCTCTTGATGATGCCAAAAGGCTACAAAACAAGGAATTACTGTGTTCTTCAGAGAAGTCAAAATTACATATAACCAAAAGAGCAATGAATAGATTTATGGGAAATGTAAATAGTCTATAACATATCTCCAATGATGATTTGCATGTGAGAAATGGCACAAACGCACACACACACATGTACACACACACACACACACACACACTGATAGTTGAGGAAGTATGGTAGCAGAAAGAATTTTTTTTACCTCTGTGGTCAGATGATGCATGTTCAAATCCTGCCCTTGATGCTTATTACCTTTGTGGTGTTGATTAAGTCACTTAATCTTCGTGGGCCTCAGTTTTCTCATATGTAAAATGAGAGCGTTAGACTAGATTGTGGTCTTTTCTAGCTCTAGATCTATAATCCAATTCAGGATCAGAAAAGGAGGTGAGCTGGTCATGTTGGAGAAGAGACAATCAATCAACCAGCATTTATTAAATGTTAATTTTGTACCAGACACTGAGAGAATAAGCTTTGAGGATGAAAAGGAGTGACAACACCCCTTCCCTCAAAGAGCTTATGCTCTAAAGGGAGAGGCTGCATGTAGATAAATAGGTAAATACATGATATGTATAAAGTAGAGGGGGATGTATAACTTGAAGAGAAGGCACCAGCATCTGGGAGACCTGGGAAAATCTCCTGAAGAAGGGGCTGTCTTGGAGAGATCAGGATTTCCTAAGAGCCAAAGGTGAAGGGTAAGATCATTTGAGACACCAGATGATCAATTTCACTTCTATCTCGGCATCCCAGAAATATGTTGAACAGATTTTTACTGATATCATTTGTCTTTACATTGCATTTACATGTGTCTGTACATTTCACTTTGCATTGTAAATTTACATTTACAGATTTCCCCCTTTGTCTTCTCCCTTATCCCTTCCCAAAGAACTATGCTTTATAACAAATACTTTAAAAATAAATAAAAATAGGAAGAAGAGAAGAAAAATCCAGCTGGTCAAAACATTGAAAAAAATCTGGCATTATATATATTACATGATGGACCCAATACCTCACCTCCAAATTCTGTTAAGGATTGGAGGAGGTACCTCAGGAAAACTAAAAGGACTAACGAATAGACATCATTTCATGGGATAGAGGTTTGTGGAATGATAAGAACAAGTTATTGACTATAATAATATAAAATAAGAAGGCTTTAAAGTGTTATGAGCTGCACCACTGATATGAGTATCCACACAAATGAACACACAGATTCAACAAGGCCATAAAATATTACATTATATTAACTTATGTGGTCAATATGTTAAAGGTATGTAATTTCATCTCTTGGACAAGTGAGATCTCAACTCCACCTATGCTTCAGGAATCATTCTTTTTTAAACTAAATTTATTTTCTTTTCAATCAGCACAATTTTGCCTTTTCTCCTTCCCACTTTCCCTCTCCCTCCCTTTACACTTAGAAAGCAAGAGCAAAACCCTTGCTATAACTATGTGTTGTGTGTGTGTGTTCGTCCTTCATTTTCAAAGAAGACCATGTATACCCAAGCTAGCTCAAGCAGAGCAAACTCCCACATTGGCCATGTATAAAAAAATCTTAACCTGCACTCAGAGTCTATCATTCCTTTTTAGGGTATGAATATCATGTTTTACTATGAGTCTTCTGTGATTAATCATTGCCTTGGTCAGAGCTTCTAAGCCTTTCAGCGCTGTTTGTCTTTACAATATTGTTATCATAGAAAGTATCTTCCTGATTCTACTCATTTCATTCTGCCTCAGTTGCCACAAGTCTTCCCAGTTTTCTCTGAAATCATCTCCTTTATAATCTTATAGCACAACAGTATTACAACACTTTCATGTATCATAGCTTGTTCAGGTATTCCCCAATGGGAATGAGATGAATATTCCCCTTTGGTTTCCATTTCTTTACTACCACAAAAAGCTGTTATAATTATTTTTGCACATATAAACTTTCTTTTTATCTCATTGGGATACAGCAGAACTAATATGCTATCAATAGCTCAAATGATATATCCATTTTAATAACTTTTGGGGCATAGTTCCAAATTGCTTTCCAAAGTGGCTAGACCAGTTTACAATTCCACCAACAACGCAACCTATTTCAGTAGCTCCTCAATATTTGTCATTTTCTATTTTTGTCAACTCTACCAATCTGATGGGTATGAGACAGAACCTCAGAGTTGTTTTAATTTGTGTATCTCTAATTATTAGTGTTCTAGAACACTTGTATATGCTTATTAATAGCTTAGAAAGCTATTCTGAAGATTACTTGTTCATAGCCTTTGATTATTCATTGGTGAATAGCTCTTATTTTAATAGATTTGAATCAGCTCCCTATATGTCTTAGAAATGAGACCTTTATCAGAGAAAATTGCAACAAAAATTTCCCCTATCTACCTGCTTATCTTCTAATTTTAGCTGCATTGGTTTTGTTTGTGCAAATACATCTTAATTTAATATAACCAATAATGTCCATTTTACCTTCTGTGGTTTCTCCATTCCTTGTTTTTGGTCATGAATTCTTCCCCTATCCATAGAGATGAAAGATAATTTTTCCTTGCTCCTTTAATTTATTTATATTGTCACCCTTTTTCTCTCCTCACGGGTTGTTTTGCTTAGGAAAAACACTTCCTTTAATTTATCCGTCCTTTTAGTTTTCCCTTTCACCTCTCCATATTCTTTCCTCTTTCCCTGTTGAGTGAAATGTATTTCTATACTCAACCATATATATATGTATTTTTCCTTCTTTTAATGAATTCAGATGAGAGTAAACTTCAAATTCCTCTCCCTCATTCCTTCCTCCTTGTTTGTATAGACTTTTACTTGTGTGCTCCAATTACTTGAGATAATTTTCACCAACCTTTCTCTCAGTCCTCTCTGTGTATTCCTCTTTCCTTTCCTTTCCTTCCCTTTCCTTTCTTTTTTATAGGATCACTAAAAGATAACCGAAGCACTCCCAGGCCTTCTGCCTAACTAGACTCCCTCTATTATACCTAATGACAATAGAGTTCAGAAGAAACGAGTAGTAATAATGAAAAACAAAAATAACTAATAGCTAATATTTATATAGCAGCTACCATGTACTAGACACTTTTCTAAGAGTTTTATAATTATCTCATTTGATCCTCACAACAACTCTGAGGGGTAGATGCTATTATTATCCATGTTTTACAGATGGGGAAACTGAGGTATACAGAAATTAAATGACTTGTTCATGGTCACACAGCTAATATCTGAGGACAGATTTGAATTGAGGTTTTCCTGACTTCAGACCTAGTACTGTATCCATTACATTATCTAACTGCCACATATGTGCATACATACATACATACACATATACTTACATATTTTATACACACACATGCAATCTCATATTAGAATGCAAATAACCTACCCTTGTTTGGTTACTTAGGATTACTCGTGTGTGTTTGTCTTATATTTCTTGTGATTCTGGTGATTATACTTCAAAATTTCTATGAAATTCTGGTGTTTTCATTAGGAATGATTAGAAATTCCTTGTTTCATTAAGTCTACTTTCATTCTGCAGGAATATATTTTTCCTCAAAAAATGAACTTCCTTTCTCATAACAAATTCTCCTTCCCATTTCAAAAGAATTGCTCTTCTCAATAAAGGAAGCCTAAATGAGCAAGATCATCTACCACAAAATGGAAAATGAGTCAAGCATTTTCAAGGAATGGCATTTTCTTCTATTCTTGGACCCATCTGCTTGCCAGAGTTGAATGAGGAAGGAAGCATACATGTCTGGCAATGGGAACTCCAACGGTCTTGGTATTTTAACTCTTTCTTCCCTTCCTTTTTGTCTATGGTATTCAGGAACATTGTAGGACAATGATTATCAAAGAGATGGAGGATGCCTTTTTCAGTTCATGAGCCACTTTTCCAAAAATGGAATAACCCATTGACCTCGTGTCCTGTTTCTGCCTTCCCTTCTTTCCATAGTCACACTTACTATAAGGAGAAAAGAAATCTCACCCTCTCCATAATGGATGGGAACATTTGTTGCTTTGAATTAGAGGTTAATGATGAGAATTCTAAATTAATTATTATTCATACAAGAAACCAAAGTATAGACATTGTCATGTGATTTAAGACTAGCATTTAGAGAATCAAACATCTCACTTCTTAAAGAGTTTATTGATTATTTCATGTGTCAATCAGCATGAGATATCATCATCATTATCATCATATATTTTGTTTCCTTAATGAGATGGAGAGCATTGGACTGTTTACTTCTCTTGTATTTCCTTCAGTTCCTAGTACAGGTCTGGGTACTTAGTCCATGCCCAATAAATGAATTCATTTCACAAATGTTTATAGCTAGGTACAGAAGTCGAGAGCATAGGATATAAATGAGGAGGGAAAGTGTAATCCAGTTTGACTGGAGTATGGAATATGTAGAGAGGAATAATATTAATAAAAAAGCATTAGCAGGGCAAAGTGGCACAAAATTGTGGAGGCAACAGAGTTTGCTTTAAATGACAGGAAAAATATTTTGAACTTATGAATTAATAAGGAAACACTTAAGATTTTTTAAAAAGAGTAATCACAATTCAATCCACAAATAAAAATATTATGCTAGCTATAGGATAAATTGGTAGGAGGAGAGATCACAGAGGTAGAAAGACCTATTATGGATGACTTTTGTGATAAGTCAGGGATGTGGTAAGGAGGGTTTGGACAAGAGTAGTGGCAGAGGAAATGGAGAATCAGGCACATTTGGGAGAAATGTTGTAGGAGCTGGGTAGACAGAATTTGTTTAGTGCTTACATAGAGCAATTGGGAGGAGTCAGTGATAGCTACAATGCTAGGAACATGGAAGAGAAACTGAATGATGCTGCCACAGATAGAAATTGTGCCCAGCTGACAGAATTCAAAAACGTGCATAAGGAAGAGAACAAGCTTGTTATAAACATTTGCGGGACATCCAAGTGAAGAGGTCCTGTAGGCAGCTGTAGATGTGAGCCTAGGACTCAGGGAGTAAAGGTCAGGGCTAGAAATACAGATTTAGGAGGTATCGGTGTAAGGTAGTAGTTGAAACTGTGGAAATGAATGAAATTGTCCAGAGATCGTACTGGGAAAAGAGTGACAAGGACAAACCTTTAAGAAACACATATTAAGGACCTGGAAACCAGTAAAACAGACAAAGGAAAAGCAGGAGAGTGTAGTGTCTTGCAATTTGAGGGCAGGGAGTATACATGATAGGAACAGAGGTCAACAGTGTCAAAAGCATTGTGTTCGTCCTTCGCTGTTGTTGAAGAAGACCATGCCAGCAGAGAAATGAAGATGTGACTTGCACTTGACTTTGTTTTGAGCGAAGGAGAGAAAACTCAAGGAGGGTTAGAACTAGGAAAAAAGGGTGATTGGATTTGGGGGTTGATAAGAAAGTTATTCATGACTTTCAGTAGATTGATGATGGCTGCGTCCTGTTCAATAAAGGAATGTATAGAAATGAAGTGGGTGGAAAAGATAAACATATTTACCTTTTCCCAATTTTTTGTTAATTGGGAATACCTGAGTTGTATTCATAGGCAAATGTAAGAGCCAGGGGAAAAGGAGAATTTGAGGATTAGAAAGAGGACATAACTCATCGAACTAGCTCCTGGAGAAAGGTCAAGGAATGATGTGTAGAATGTAAGTTGAAGAATTAGCCCCAGCAGACGACAGAATACCTTGTCTTCTGTGATCGGAAGGAAAGAGGAGAGAGTGGGAACATCCACCTTAGTCATTTCTATACATTCTTTCTCCAACCCCTTGTTGAGCTGGAATAAGCCACTACTAATGTGCTGAAAGTCATGCATAATTTTCTAGTCACCCCAAATCCAATCACCCTTTTTTGTACTAATCCTTCCTGAACTTTCTAAAGCTTTTGACACTGTTGACTTCTATTCCTACTGTATATACTCTCTACCCTCATCTTCCAAGACACTGTATTCTCCGACTTCTTCTTTTGTCTGCTTTGATAGTGCCTCCTCCTCCTTCAGGAAGGAAAAGGAGAGAGGATAAGGAAAGAGTAGTGAGTGAGTAACATCCTCCTTAATGGAATAGAGAAGACAGTGAAGAAGGCAGCAACTTAAGAGGTAGGAGAAGAGCCAAGAGATCGTTATTATTTTTTGTCCTTTATTCTCATCAAGAAGGCGATGCCATAACTTGCAGGTGAATTGGATTTAAGTGAGGCAGGGCTGTGCAAGGTCACCAGCCTTACTTTCTCTGCTGGAGCCATCAGGGTCCAGGGGCAAGATATATATTAGGATGGCTGGAGATGGACCTCGCCAAGAAATTACATCGTCATCGAAGACAAAGGAAGAGATAGAATATCCAGTAGGAGAGAATGGCCAACAATGGCAAATGTTTCAGAGAGGTCAAAGAGGATGAAGATTCAGGGAAAAAAAGATTTTTTTTGGAGGCAATCTCATACAATGAGAATTGATGTCTTTAGAAGCGATTATGAAGCAATATCAAATCCTGAAATGCCTTCCAAACCATTAAAGATTACATTACACTGAGCCTATAGTTAACTACAAAGTATATATTACATCTTCTAATTCTTTGAAAATTAGGAATCAATATAGAATGTTTTTATTGTCTCTCAGTTACCTAGAATCATTTAATAACCAGAATAGCTGACCATTCTGAATAAATATTTATTTTCTCAAAGAGTTTGCTATTACTACCTGGAATATCCAATGGGTAAGCAAAGGCCTGTGGGTCATTCTTCGAAAAGTTTTGCTCCATATTAAATGTGTGATGGAAAAAAACACTCTAATACAGTGCTCTGATTGTTGTTCAGGGAAGTATCTATGGACACAAACTCTTCTCTCATGGGAACATCATTTGGGGTGCCATAGGCCTGAGGGAGGAAAAAGAGGGCAGGTAGAATACTTTTTTCCGCAGAGTATAGGATCCTTGTGTCACCTAATCAATCATAGGCAGATGAAAATTTCTTCTGTCTTAAGACCTTTGAAGAAAGAGATGCAGTGCTTGTGTCTACCCTTATTATTTGGAAGCATCGATGAACTCTTTGGGAGGAAAGAAGTTGGAAGAATTGTAATTATGCAATCTGAAAAAGAGAATATTTAACAGTTCCTAAGGGAAAAGAACCATATTTTCTCTTTCTCCCCCACAGTTTCTAAGACTGGGTTAAGTCCCACTCTGATTGGGTGAAGAATAGGTGCCCAAAAGATACTTGCAAATGGAATGAGCAACTCATTGGTTAGACCACAAGCTTAATCCATATGACAATGAGGTCCTGGGAATGTGAGCCCAGGAACAGAGAGTGTGCATTCCCTGTTCTCACACCCCCATCAGTCCCTTGCCAAAGATCACTTTGAACCCAGTTCCACTTTTGGAGTCGTGTGGATAAAGAGGTCAAGATCACATCTCAGAGAGGAAATACTACGGACATAACAGGAACCATGTCACATAGAAAACAAGATCAGATTTGAGGTGGAGAGGGTGGGGGAGGGCAGAGCAGAAGTGGAGAGATGGTTAGCTCTTTGAAGTCCCAGAAGGTTGGACCCTAGAGATCCAACATTTTTCACCCTCCAAAACCTTCCACTTATCCAATACTTAACTATATTCCAAGGTTCCTCTTTCTCCTTCCCCCAGACCCTCAGGTGATCAGGGATGCCTAGGACAAGAAGCAAGGTTTCCATTCCCTCAGCCTGCTATCAAATGACGTGGCTTCCACCCCTAAGGCACAGTTCCACCATTTTCCTTCTGAATAATTCTAGAGAGCCTTTGTGAGAGACATAGGATAAGGTCTACATTTCAGGCATCCTCATCTGCCCCCAAAATCTCAAGCCATTTTCAATATCAAAGATGGAAGTTTAAGCCTCTCACTCTTTGCTGACCATATGCTATGACCCGTGCTCTTTTCCAGACCTTATATTCCCCACCTGTAAAATGTCACAAGTTATTTATTCCAGGGAAAGCAAGGGGAGGGAGGAGAAGGGTGAAACCCCAAACCTATAGACAATTACAGTTTCCTAATCTAAGGATATTCCAGTTTATTACCTCGACTCCTTGAAGAGACTCCATCCATTCCTGGAGTCTGGAGCTTGTTCCCAGAGCGCCTCACACACTGGAGCAGGGTCCCTATGCACAGATCCCATTTCTCCAGCAGGGACAAGGAAACCTTTCTGGCCAGTGCTTCTCGATCAGGTTCTCGGAGCAAAGCTTGGTGGTACTCCTTGGAGAGGAGGTCCTTTTCCAGAAGACCATCTAGAAAGCCTCGTACCTGGGCAGGCCAAGGACTGGATAGCAATGCCCTCACCTGGGGCAGAATGGCCTTGAACTGGTCCATGACCATGCAAGGGTACAGGAGGTCTCACCAACTCTGAGCTCAGATCTCTACTGTCCAGGAGAAGCCACCCAGACAACAGCATCCAAAAGATGAAGTGAGAAATTTGACAACTCAACCCACACACTTTATTCATGAGGAAGGATATTTCCTCATTTGATTTCAGGCTGTGGGTACAGTTGGGTAGTGGAAAGAGCATGCAACTTGCCATCAGGAGATATGAGTTAGAATTCTGGTTCTGATGCTTGGTAGTTGTGTGACTATAGGAAGCTGACTAAATCTTTTTGAGATGCAATATCCTTATTTGTAAAAATAGAGATAATACTACTTGTACTCCCTTCTTCACAAAGCTGTGAGAAAAATATTTTGTAAATTTTAAAATGCAATTTCCATATCTGATGGTATTATTATTCCAACCCGGAGTAAGCTATTTCTTGATTTTGACCAGAGCCAGTTGTGGGCTTGACCTGACTGAGGCTAGTGCCCTGGTAGTTTAGGTCTAATGTTGGATTGCAATGAGACACTTCTAATTGTTGCAAGTCAACCAAAGAAGGTTTACTTAGCCATAGCATGGATAGGATACAGAACTCAGTTTAGGTATCCACCTCCCTCACATTGAAACATGTCTAGTCAGTTGGGTAGGGTGTAGTAAGTTGGGATAGTAGGGTGTAACAGCCTTGGGATATTCACCAAATGTGAAAAGCTTCTAACTCCATTTAGACAGGTCTTTTATGTTCTTAGTAAATGGGAAGCTACATAAATATGTTCCTCAAAATCATCACATCCTGTGTTTTCAGTCCAAAAATTGGTTTATAACCTTTCATCGTGTGATCATTACATGACATAATTCTGTTCATTATGCCACTTAAAAGGTAAACAGAGAAGCAATGTATTCACTCGTGCCATATGGATGCACATTTAATTCTCAGGCATTGCAAGGGGAACCTAGAATTTTTAGCGCATTCTTAGTGCATTGTCACTATTCGATTTTAACATATATTCACAAGTATTCCATGTATTCTAATCTTGCACCAAAGACAATTTAGTAATAAATGATTTTTAAGTAATACTAGCGAAATATTTTAAAAGCTTCTTGTAATAGTTACATCCCACTTTTTTGCAAAAAACCCAAAAAACCCCAAAAACCTTATCATAAAATCTGGGACAATTAGGCAGTGAAATACACTAGTTGTTTAAGATGTAGACAAGCCAGTCAAATCTTAGCTACAGCTTTTCTTACTTTTCCGAGACGAACTTGCCTAAACCAGCAGAGGGAAGGGTTGGGTGGCGGGGGTACCCTGGCTTATAAATACTCTATTTTCCTAGGGGTAATTAGAAACCAGGAGGTCTTCTTGAGCAGGGGAATAACATGGGTTTGTGTTTTCGGAATCCCAGTTTGGCAGCTTACTAAGTACTTTAAGGGAAAGGGACTGTACCCCATGGGATCGCCAAGTTCACATCTTTCCTACTTTTCTGCCTTGACCTTCAGACTGTGGTCCAACCTACCTCACTATCAATGCTATCCTCAACTGTCTTGCTCAGTCTCATTGCTTAAAAGTCACTCTTTGTAGATGTCACGCATACATACAAATTGTGTGTTAATATCAGATTAGAAATGTAGATTCCATTCAAGGGTAGTTGCTTCAGAAATACTTTATGAATGATAAAACATACCCGGTTCCCACGCTAGCTGTTAAGTGGAGTGGTGGCAACAAGGAAAGTACACAAAAATACCTACCCCAAGTTTCTTTATTCATTTTGCCTTCATTTGCAAAATGAATTCATTGAATCAGACAGGCTCTAAGTCCCTTTCCAGTTATTATATTTTATGATTAGTCACTTTTGGAGTCCTTTCAATTCCTCCCACAGGGCCTTATGAGTAGCAGTTTCTATGTATTGAAGGGCATCGTGTATGAATGGAGGAATTACATATAACAACGCTCTTTATTGAAGAATTAGAAGCATTTAGTCAGTGCAAAAGATTTTATTTTCCCAGATAAAATTTTTTTTGTTATTAATATTTTATTGAAATTGATAACATAAATTTGGGTTTTTATTCTGAATTTAATTGTAAATAAAATACACATTTCCATATGCAAAGTAGAAAAGAGAGAATTGTATATGAAACTTTAAATCCCTATTATATAAAACTTGTTTTTACTTTTAAAATATATAATAAATTCAATATGTAACTTTCAAAGTTATTCTGCTTTTCTTTGTTTCTTTCTGGTCTTCCTTCTCTTCTGTGTATAAAAAAAACCTTCAGTGACAACTCTTCTTGCCTTCTTTGCTTCCTTTCTCCCTTCTTTCCTTCCTTTTTTCCCTCCCTTCTTTCCTCCTTTCTCTCCCTCCCTTTTTCTCTTTCCTTCCTTCTCTCCCTCCCTTTCTTTCTTTCTTCCCCTTCTTTTCCTTCCTTCCTTCCTTCCTTCCTTCCTTCCTTCCTTCCTTCCTTCCTTCCTTCCTTCCTTCCTTCCTTCCTTCCTTCCTTCCTTCCTTCCTTTTTTCTCTCCCTTCTACCTCTCTCCTTCAATTGAAAAGCAAAAAATTAAAAAAATTTAAAAAACCCCAAACTTTGTAATAAAAATATCTAGAATACAGTGGGTGCATATAATGAATGCTTATTCATTGACTGAGTCAAGCAAAATTAATTCCTACATAATGTATGTCTCATTTTCTACCTTGCAGCTTGAGGAATTCTGATGTCAATTCTTAGTAAGTATATAGGCTGGGGACAATAGCTGTCACTTGTGGTTGGCAGGAAATTTCCCAATGAGGTGACAAATATCTAGAAATATTGCTTTCTGAAATATTGACAAGATAAAATATCCTTCTAGTACCAGTTTGTGTTGAAGCTGTCACCCCACCCTTATTGGTGGTACTGGTTTGTGTAATAGCTGTGAGCCTATCCTTATTGCAAAGAGGTTGGTTTCAGTTTGATGGTGAGCATCTATTAAGTGTGCTAGCCACTGCTGGGAGTGGGAGAGAAAAAAGACATACCACGTGATTGTAATGTGGCACTGCTATAGTCACTTAACTCCTTTTTGCCTTAGTTTCATCTGTAATGTGATTATACCACATGATTTTCTAAGTTCTCTTCCAACTCTGTATCTACATAATTCTATGATCTCTGCACCTAAAGATCTGCTCCTCTAGTTTGGGTGATAAGATTGTTCTATGCATTACACAGAATTTAAGTAATGATGTAATCAGTATCTCAATCACACCCAAGGAGTAAGATGACCCAAAAAAGCTCTGGGATTTCTGGGGGGTGTCTGCAGACAAAGGGTAGGGGGTGGGAAACAGGTAGTAATTTAGATGAGCTTTGAAGAATGACAGGAGAGGTGGAAGAGGAAGGAGTAGCATAAGCAAAGACGAAGAAACAGGGATGGTTATTGCAAAGTCCTGGGGAAGTGAATAGATAACTTGAAGAGAGTAGAGGTTGTATGCTAGGAGATAGGTAGGGAGGATAAATTGAGGACAGATTATAAAGAGTCCTGAATGGTAGCATAAAGAATTTGTACTTTGAACTACAGGTCAACAAGCTCCAAAGATATTTTTATTGCTTACTCTTATGAAAACATTTTTGAGTATGTATATACCCCCACTATATTTATTTATATATTATGGATATGTAATTCTGTAATCATGTATTATGTACATTATAACATATAGACCCAAAAGACATTAAAAATGATGAGATAAAGATGAAATAAAATGTTTTAAAAGAATTTTTGCTTATTTATTAATTAATAAAACATTTTGTTCTCACCAAAATTATTAATTTAAACTATTTTTAGTCATAGCAATATGATTACATATGCTTGGTTATTTCAGTTCTTTATCAATTTACTTACTTTTTGAGACTGTGTTTCCTTATCTACTTAGCCGAGAAACAAACACAGTAGCCACTCATAGACTGACTTCAAGGTGTATTGGTATGGGAGCTTCAACATGCTCCGCTTTTCCAGCCAAGGCTGGTTTACTCCTTCTTAAGCAGTGTGATGGACCTCCACTACTGACAACCCACCATATTGGTGCTGGACATAGTGGTGGATGTTCCATTGGCTTTATCCCTACTGCAACTCAGGACTCCCACATTCAAGCAATTTGCTAGCCTCAACCTCCCCCAGTAGCAGAAATTATTATAATTGGGTATTCTTATATGTGATTGTTTTTGAAAATTTTAACATTTTGTGATATAAGCTCTTGAAGTTCTGGTTCTAAGCATAGTTTATTTCAGTACTTGTTTTTAATGGCTGTCAGCTGAAAAAAGATCCAGAATCCAGATGGAAGAAATTCATGGTAGTCAATGCTTTCTAAGTCATCATACTCATTTTTTCCAATCTCATCCACCAGTTGTGCAAGGTTTTCTGGTGAAATTAGTCTAGAAAATTTCCTTCTTTCTCAGATGTCAATCAGCTACTCTTACAAACTAATCAGAAGTTGTTGAGTTTTAAAATTCTAGCAAGTAATTCAAAACTCACTGACACTTCTATGTGAATGATTTTTAAAAAGGTTAAAAATTCTATTTCCAAATTTTGAAGTATGAAGATAACAGGATTTTTATAGGTGATAAACTTATACTGCTTATAATTACAAAAGCTTAGTTTTTAAAATATTGTGTTAATTGTGGTAACTTCAGACTACCACTAGCTAATATTTCAAAACTCAATATCTGTTTGGGGAAGATAATTGTTAATGGTAGTGGATGCAAATTCATGTTTCATAAAATTCAATTGGTAATTTAAGTTTTAGGGTGCATTTCTTATCAGATCAGGGTAGAACATCCTTGTTATTACCTCATAATTTCACTAAGAGCTTGTACTAGAAGTAGAATTGTCAGTTTCCCATTTTCTTATTCATTTGGGCTCACTTCATTTCTTTGCAGGAACCTTTTTAAACCATTTGTTCATTTTGTGAAGGCTAGTTTTGTGGAAACTTGATAATATAACCTGTAGTCCCATTTGCCTGGATACGTGTGAACTACAATATTTCTCATTATGCTGAAAGTGGATGAACAAATATAGGTACCACTGTCAATGCATTCATTCACATTGTGAAATTCCTACTCTTCTTTTAGGATACCTCGCATACCATACCTGCCACATGAATGTCTGATTTATGAGTTGCGTGAACATGTCAGAGTCAATCCATATATTAAAGTTAGTAAAGCTTAATTTCTTTTTTAGGTTAAAAATATAAGTGTAACTATAAGAAATGATGAACAGTTGGACTTCAGAAACACCTGGAAAGACTTATATGAACTGATGGCGACTGAAATGAGCAGAACCAGAAGAACTTTATACACAGTAGCAGCCACAGTGTGTGAGGACTGTTTCTGATAGACTCAGCCCTTTACAGCAATGCAAGAACCTAAACATTCCCAAAGGACTTGAGGCAAAATGCTGTCCACATCCAGAGAAAGAACTATAGAAACAGAACGCAGAATGAAGCAGGATATTTTCTATTTATTTTATTCATTCATTCATTTATAATATTTATAAATATTCCATTTATGTTTTGGTTTGGTTTAGTCTTTGTTGTGGTTTCTCCCATTCATCTTAATTCTTCTATGCAACATCACTAATGTGAAAATGTGTTTAATAAGAATGTAAGTGTAGAACCCGTATAAGATTGCATGCTATCTCGGGGAGGGAAGAAGGAAAGAAGGGAGAAAAATTTTTAAACTTGTGGAAGTGATTGTTGAAAATTGAAAACAAATTAATTAAATTTAAAAAATAAAATAAATACTAAAATATAAGAATAAATTTCTAAAAATTTTCCTGTACTCCCATGTATCATTTTTGTGTTGTCTCTGGCAGGCACATACTCCACTTTGGAGTCATTGAAGATTTAAATCTACAAGTATTAAGTATTCATTTAATAAGGATTAAGCACTTGCTATATGCCAGGCATGATGCTGAGCATTAGGGGTACAAAAAAAAAAGGCAAAAGACAGTCCCTGCTATCAAAGAGTTCTCAGTCTAATGGAAGAGATAGCATGTAAACAATTATGTATGACATATACAGAAAAAAGCAGAGGTAATTTCAGAGTAAAGGTGCTAAGATTAAGGAGGACTTGAAAAAGTTTCTTGAAGAAATTAAGATTTAGCTAAGACTTGAAGGAAGTTATAGAGGCACATACCCCACTTTAGAGGCACTGAAGGTTTAAATCTATAAGTATTAAGTACTCCTTTAACAAGCAGGTAGAGGGAGAGAGGCATGGGGGACAATCAGTGCAATGAATGTCCCAACTCCCTGTATTGGGAGATGATGTGGGAAGATGATCAAGGAAGCCAGTGTCACTGGATTGGAGTATGTTTATTGAACATTTCTTTAAGCTTCTATTGTGTTCTAGACAAAAGAAGGCTATACAAATGTAAATGTGATTGTGGTTTGTTTTCTTTTTAATTTTATTGTGTTCACAGTCTAGGGCAAGGGTGGTCAAATTAAGTACAGCCTTGTAGTGGAAGTGTCCAAATCTTACATTCTATAGATAAAAAATTCAGATTCGGAGAGATGAACTTACCCAAAGTTACACTATAGCTACTAGTCAGTAACAGAATATAGAAAGATCCCACATGAGGGACTTTACTCCTTCATCAGAGATACTTACTGTGTTGATGCAAACATAGATTGGAACCAGAAAATGATATCCCTTTGAAAGGAAAAAAAATTATTGTGAAAAAGTTTTTTGGACTTGTGATTTCATTGGTATGGCTAGGTGGTGCTGTGGATAGGACATTGGGACTGGAGTCAAGAAGATCTGAGTTCAGATTCAGCCTCAGACATGCATAAACTGTGTGACCATGAGAAAGTCTCTTAACTTCTATTTCCCTCAGTTACCTCATCTGCAAAATGGGAATAAAAATAGCACCTACCTCCAAGTATTGTGAGGATCAAATGAGATATTTATAAAGTACTTGGTGCATAGTAAGTTCTATATAAATTCTAGCTATTAGCATAAGAAGCACCCAATATCAATGCAGATTGATAACTTCATGGAAGTATCTGGGACATCAAGAGATTATGACTCATCCAGGGGCTCCCAACAAGAATGTCTTGGGATGGAGAACTTGAACACAGGTCTTCTTGACTTGGAGATTGACTGTCTCCACATTACGGCACCCTGCCTCTCATGTTAATCTTTAAAATATTTTTTTCCAGTGGAGCTTTTTTCTTACAATTGAAACAAAATACTTTATTTTCATCCCCATCTCTCTTTTCAAAAATGGATAAAACTAAGAGCATTATTATAAAATACACTCAGGTTTCATGCCAGTCAGATTTAGGGGAAGAATATGGTTTATACTAACAACCACATGGTTGTGATATAAATATTGAGGAAGTTTTGGGCTGGGAGTTAGGATGTCAGTATTTGAGTCCCAGCTCTGACATAACTTTGTTTCATGACCTTGTACAAATAGCTTTGACTCTCTGGGCCTCAGTTCCCTTCTCTGTGAAATAAGGTGGCTAGATCAGATGATTATGGATCTCTTCCAGTTTTAAAATGCTACATTTAGAGAGCAGGAATCCCCCCCAAAAAAACAAAACAAAAAAAACTATCTTCCAGGCCCTGAGACAGGGGAGTATGGATTCTTAGAGCAGGCTGAGAAAGCCATCACTCTGTCAAGCCAGTAGAATGTATTCTTGAGTATAGGTCACTGCTACCACCTCCTACCAAGGTGAAGAACAAAATGTATTATTTACTCTTCCCTCAACACTGCCTCCCCCTTCTTAAGCCTCCTGTTTGTCCCCTGGGAAAGTCACAGCCTGCCTCCTCACACCTAATGCCATCCAGAAGTCATTAGTAGAATCATCTGTGCTGCTTCTTCAATATCTGTGGGACTGGCTAGGTTTGGGCTGCTCTTTTGAAAGAAGGGAGGACTCAGAAATGCAATTTGTAAGATAGATAAACCCCAGGCTACTGTGTATTCATATACTTGGGTAGGGAAGGGAAGAGAAAGGGAGGAACCTCTTTAAGAGGATGGAGGGACAGCAGCCCAATCTAGGGTTCTAGTGGTATGGAAACTCAGTTCCCAACCCAAAGGCAGCTCTTAGCCAGCCACAAATGTCTCACCAGGACTCTATTTGTTCCACATTTTTACCTTGTTGCTTACACAAGTAGAGAGCAGCCTGAAACACAATCTGTTGTTATTTCTCAACCCCTCCCCCGTCTCTTTGGTAGCTGGTTGTGGGAGGTAATACAGCCTCGGAGTCATCTTGGCCACCAGAGGCGGATGCAACTTATTGACTTTCGCTCCTGGATTTTCCCCTATGTCCACCTGAAGTTTTTCTTGGCCTTTGTTCTCGGCTCATGATTATGAGTGTCAACTAAGAGCTGGACAAAGGGACTCAGGGAATCCAAAGGTTCTATTTCAACCCTACTGACAATCGGGGATCAAATCTGGCCTCTGCAATATACTGGCTGTGTGACCCTGGTCATTCAGGACCATAGCAACCCTCTAATGCTGATCTGAATTACAGGAAGGAATTTCCTCACTGGAAGTTTCCATTACTAACAAAAGCACATGGCCTGCCTCCTCCTACCCCAGATTATAATAATTATTATCTTACTACTTGCTTTTATTATCTTACTACTACTTACAGTCAGCTAAAATTCAATGATCAACTATACAACAATACAATATAATGACCAGTTATATGCCAATAATCTATTATTTCATATCTATATCATTATAATATATCTGATAAGTGACTGGACAGAATACATCAGATTCCAATAGAGTTCTAGAAAGTAGCCTAGTAACATGAAGAATGTGGCTTGATCTGGGTCTGTTCTTGAGTGTCTACCAGGATGAATTTTGGATGCAGCAGAATCATAAGATTTAGAGCTGGAAACAGTTTTAGAGATCATCTGGTAGTATGACACCCCCACCCTCATTTTTGTTGTTACTTATTCATTCAGTCATGCCTGACTTCATGATCTCCATGGTCGTTGCACACCAAGTCCTTCTATACCCCACTAACTCTTGAAGTCTGGCCAAGTTCATGCTCATTGTTTACATGACACTATCTATCTATCTTATCCTTTGCTGTCCCCTTTTCCTTTTGCTTTTCAATCTTTCCCAACATCAGTATCTTTTGCAATGAGTCCTTGTTCTCATTATGTAGCCAAAGTATTTAAGCTTTAGCTTCAGTATTTGATCAAACACAAGAATCAAGAGAAGCATGTAAAGTTAAATACGAAAGAGAAATCATAAGGGACTTATTAAAGTTGAACTGTTTATATTCCCACATGGAAAGACAACATTTGTAACTCTTGAAACTTTTTTCAGTATCTGAGTAGTTGGTGGTATTATACACACACACACACGCACACACGCACACACACACACATATGAAAAGAGAGAGAGAGAGAGAGAGAGAGAGAGAGAGAACACAGGGTGAGTTGAACAGGAAGGGATCATATCTAAAAAAATGAAAATAAGGGGTGAGATAGGAATATATTGGGAGGAGAAAGGGAGAAATGGAATGGGGCAATTTATCTCTCATAAAATAGGCAAGAAAAAAACTTTTCATTGGAACTTCAGTATTTGACTTTCCAGTGAATAGTCTGGAGTAATTTCTTTAAGTATTGACCGATTTGACTTGCTGTACAAGGGACTCTCAAAAGTCTTCTCCAGCATCACAATTTGAAAACTGATTTTGTGACACTCAGCTTTTCTTGTAGTCCTGCTTTCATAGCCATAAATTGCTATTGAAAAAATCATAGCTTTGACTATACAGAACTTGGTTGTCAAGGTGATGTCTCTACTTTTTAGTGTGCTGTCCAGATTTGCCATAGCTTCCTTCCAAGGAACAAAGATCTTTTAATTTTGCAGTGATCTTTGAGTCCAAGAATACAAAATCTGATAGTGCTTCCATTTCTTCTCCCTCTGTTTGCCTGCAAGTGGTATAATCAGTTGCCAGGATCTGAATTTTTTTGATGTTAAACTTTAAGCCAACTTTTCTGTGCTCTTTTTTTTTACCCTCATCAAGAGGCTTCTTGAGGTACAGAGCCAGATGGTGAAGTAAAAGCAGGACTTGCTTGAGTTCTCCCCTAACCCCCTCCAAATACCTGCAAAAAATGACTCTAAATAAATTCTAGAGCAGCAGAAACAACAAAATAACAGAGTGAAACAAATTTCCAATGCAAGACAACTTGAAAAGTGGAGAGGAAAAGTCTGTTGCAGCAGCATGAAGGAAGGACAGTCCAGAGTGGGCTGCACCAACAACCCGAGCTGGAGCAGGTATCAGGGGACTGAATCACGGGGAGCTTGGGCTATTTCCAGACTGCTCAACCCATAAATGCCAAAGATAACTTATGAGATCGGTAGGAAAGGTTTGTCAGACCTGGATGAGAGAGCAGCATGGACTGGTCCCAGCCTCAGGGCAGTGGTGGTGGTGGCAGCAGCAGAAGTGGTTGTTTCTGGAGCTCTTAGTTCACAGACAGTGGAGGAATTGAGTAACTGATCAGAGGGGGATTGCAGTGATTTCTGGCACTGAGTCAGCATTCTCTTGCTTTGCCTGTGCTTCAATCTGGGTCACAGTTCTGGGTGGTGGTCTTGGGTTAAGGAGGAGCACTGTCATGGTGGAGCTTGTGGTGGAGGTGGAGAGGGAATCCTCCTCACAGTTCCAAGGCAGAAAAAAGTGCTTGTGGTCACTCACAGACCAGAACACAGATGAGGAGAGGAGTAAACACTTCTCCTTTGATCATACAACCTTGGGAGAACTGAAAACTTATAGGTCCCTAGAAATATCTCTGGAAATAGCTGTACAAAACCCTTGAAGTCTGCGACAGTACACCTTTCATCCTGGAAGCAGAGACACTATCAAAGAGCTAAAAAGTCAAGTAATTGGTTGGGAAAATAAGCAAAAAGTGGGGAAAAAACAGACTATAGAATCTTATTTTGGTGACAAGGAAGATCAAAACATATAACCAGAAGAAGACAACAAAGTCAAAGCTGCTCTATCAAAGCTTCCAAGAAATAATATGAATTGGTTTCAGGCCATGGAAGAGCTAAAAAAGGATTTTGAAAATCAAGTAAGAGAAAAGAGAGTGACGCAAGAAAAAATCATGAAAAACAAGTCAACAGCTTGCTAAAGAAGACCCCCCCAAGATACTGAGGAAAATAACACCTTAAACATTTCCAAAGGACTCATGATGCAAAATGCCATTCATACAGAGAAAGAACTATGGAGTCAGAATGTAGAATGAAGCAGACTATTTTCTCTTTGGTTATGTTTTATTTTGTTTTTCTTATGGTTTCTATCTTTCACTATAATTCTTCTATGCAACATCACTAAGGGGAAAATGTTTTTAATAGGAATGTATATATAGAGCCTATATAAGATTGTATGTTGTCTTAGGGAAGGAGAGAGGAGGAAGGGGGAGAAAATTTAAAGCCTATGGAAGTGAACATTGAAAATTGAAAACAAATAAATTAATAAATTTGGGAAAAAATAGACTAACCCGAATGGCAAAAGAGGTCCAAAAGACCAATGAGGAGAAAAATGACTTAAAAAGCAGAATGGGCCAAATGGAAAAGGAGATCCAAAAGCTCACTGAAAAAGTTAATTCCTTAAAAATTAGAATGGAGCAAATGGAAACTAACGACTCTATGAAAAACAAGAAATAATAAAACAAAACCAAAAGAATGAAATAAATAGAAGATGATGTTAAATATCTCATTGGAGGAAGAACTGACCTGAAAAATTGATCCAGCAAGAATAATTTAAAAATTATTAGACTACCTGGAAGCCATGATAAAAAAAGTCTTAGGCATCACTTTTGAAGAAATTATAAAGGAAAACTGCACTGATATTCTAGAACCAGAGGGTAAACTAGACATTGAAAGAATCCACCAATTACCTTCTGAAAGAAATCACCAAAGGAAAACTCCTAGGAATATTGTAACCAAATTCCAGAGTTACTAGGTCAAGGAGAAAATATTGCGAGCATCCAGAAAAGAAACAAGTATTGTGAAAACACTATCAGGATAACACAAGATCTAGCAGCTTCTACATTACAGGATAAGAGAGCTTACAATATATATTTCAGAGGTCAAAGGAGCTAGGATTAAAATCAAGAATCACTTACCCAGCAAAACTGAGTATAATACTTCAGAGGAAAAAATAGACATTCAATGAAATGGAGGACTTCCAAGCATTCTTGATGAAAAGACCAGAGCTGAATAGAAAATTTGACTTTCAAATACAAGAATAAAGAGAAGCATGAAAAGGTAAACAGGAAAGAGAAATCATAAGGGATTTATTAAAGTTGAACTGTTTACATGCCTACATGGAAAGATGATATTTGTAACTCATGAAATCTTTCTCAGTATTAGGGTAGTTGAAGGAAATATATCTATGTCTATATCATCTGTATCTATATCTACCTATCTATATTGACAGGGCACAGGGTGAGTTGAACATGAAGGGATGATATCTAAAAAATAAAATTAAAGAGTGAGAGAGGAATGTACAGGAAGAAGGAGAAAGGAAGAGCTAGAATGGGGTAAATTATCTCACATAAAAGAAGAAAGAAAAAACTTTTACAATGGGGAGGAAGAAGGAGGAGGTGAAAGTGAATAAATGAACCTTAACTCTCACCAGATTTGGCTTAAGGAGGCAATAACATAAGCACTCAACTGAGAATGAAAATCTATCTCACTCTACTGAAAAGTAGAGGGGAAGGGGATAAGTGAGGGAAGGGATGATAGAAGGGAGGGCAAATAGGAGGAGGGGGTAATCAGAAGCAAACATCTTTGAGGAGGGACTGGGTCAAAGGAGAGAATAGAATAAATGCGGGGAGGGATAGGATGGAGAGAAAGTCTTCCACAACATGACTGTTATGGAAGTATTTTGCATGACCTATATTGAATTGCTTGCCTTCTCAATGAGGGTAGATAGGGAGGGAGGAATTGAGAGAGAATGTGTAACTCATAGTTTTAAAAACAAATGTTAAAAATTATTTTTACATACAACTGGGAAATAAGATATACAGCCAATGGGGAATAGAAATCAACCTTGCCTACAGGAAAATAGATGGGAAGAGCATAAGAGAAGGGGCTGATAGAAGGGAGGGCAGACTGGGGGAAGGAGTAATCAGAATGCACCCCATTTTAGGTGGGGGAAGTAGAGAGATGGGGAGAAAATTTGGAACTCAAAATCTTGTGGAAGTTAATGTTGAAAACTAAAAATAAATTAATTAATAAAGAGTATATAAAAAAAGAGGCTTCTTAATTTTTCTTTACTTTCTGCTACCAGAGTGGTATCATCTGCATCATCTGAGACTGTTGCTATTTCTACTGGCAACCACAGGTCTATCAAGAGAAAAATGAGATGACCTGATACTTCTATATCTTTAAAAATTTGCCACATCTTGTTGTGATCTACACAGTCCAACACTTTAGTGTAGCCAACCAAGCAGAAGTAGATGTTTTTCTGAAACTCTCTTGCTTTCTCCATAATCCAGCAAATGTTGACAGTTTGGTCTCTAGTTCCTCTGCCTCTTCGAAAAACCATCCTGCTTTTCTTGTTGTTCTTGGTTCATATATTGCTGAAGCCTAGCTTGCAGAACCCTAAGCATAACTTTGCTGATGTGTGAAATTGTTTGGTAATTTGAACATTTCTTGGTATTGCCCTTCTTCGGGATTGGGGGGTAAATTGATCATTTTCACTTCTGGGGTCACTGTTGAGTTTTCCAAAATTTCTGGTATACTAAGTACAGCACTTTAACAGCATCATCTTTTAGGATTTTAAATAGCTCAGCTGAATTCCATCAGTTTTACTAGCGTTTTACAAATGATAAAATGAGACTCAGAAACGTTAAGAGACTTGCCCAAGGTCACAGAGGTAGCAAAGAACAGAATAACTACTTGAATCTAGGTCATTTAAAATCAATTCCAGCACTCTCTTAGTAGTTAAGGCAAAAAGGGAAATGGTTTAGGTTGAATGGTTATCATTGTCAGGCAAAAAGAAACATATAAATTCGTGTTTTAGAGTGGTAAAGTAACTTGCCTAGGGTCATACAGCTAGCAAGTATCTGAGACTAGATTTGAACTCAGATCTTTTCTACTCCAGGGTCAGCACTCTATCTATTCCACCTAGCTGGCACCTAAGTTTTTCTCAAGTTTCTAGTTTTCCCAATACGTTTTGTCAAATAGTAAATTCTTCTCCTAACAGCTGAGATCTTTGGGTTTTGAGACCTCGGCTACTGTGCTCATTTGTTTCTGTGTATTGTGTGTCTAAGTTGATCACCCTTTCTATTTCTTAATCATTACCAAATCATTGTTAAGATTATTCTTTTACAGTATAATTTGAGGACTGGTACTTCTTAACTACTTTCCTTCCCATTTAAAAAAATTATTTCCCTTGAGATTCCTGACCTTTTATTCTTCCAAATAAATTTCATTACATTTTCTAGTTTTATTAAGAAATCCTTTGATAATTTGATTGGTATGACACTGTATAAATAAATCAATTTAGGTAGAATTGCAGGTAATGCAGGTTCTTTGATTTAGATAGATATTACTCATCATATTTAGAAAAATATATTTATTCTTAGGCTTTACAGTGTTGTTATAAACAAGAATGTGTGTTGCATTTTGCCAAAAAGTTTTCAGTGAATATTGATATGATTATATGATTTTTGTTGTTCTTGTTATTCATATGATCAGTTATTTTTTATAATTTTCCTAATATTGAATCAACCCTGAAATTCTAGTATAAATCCAAACTAGTCATGGTGCATTCATGATCTTTGTGATATGTTGCTTTAGTTTCTGGTAAAATTTTATTTTAGACTTCAGAGGTTTTGTGCAGCTGTTCTCTGAGATATCTCTAGGTACCTGTAAGTTCTCAGTGCCTCCAAGGTGACACAATCAAGGGAGAGGAGTTTACTCCTCTCCTCCCTGCTGTGAGCAACCACAAGCAGTCTTTTCTGCCCTGGAACTATGAGTAGGATTCCCTCTCCACTACCACCACCAGCTCCACCATGCCAGCCCTCCTCCTCACCCCAGGACTGCCACTCAAGACTGAGACCCAGATCAATTGTTGGATTCCCCCAGGGTCTTTAAGCTGAGGGCTTCAAAAGTAGATGCTGCTGTCACAGTGGCTGCCACTGCCCTGGGACACTGCTTTATATTTTCTTTATTTGTTTTGATTCTCCCTGGTCTAAACATCAAGGCCACATATGTAGCATGGAAGGAATTTGTTATGTTAGTACCTTTTCTTTTCCTATTTTTTTCAAACAGATTATACAATATTGGAATTCCTTAAATGTTTTGTAGAATATACTTATAAATTCATGTGGTCCTAGGGTTTTCTGCTACTTTACCCTTAAATAATCAAATCACTTTCATATTATCATGAGACAATAGAGGACAATTCGAGTAAGGTGCTTTTGTACTCCCACATTATTTATTATATATTATATATATAATATATATTAATAATGAACATTTCTAATTCAATGCAATAATTTCATTTCTAACTCACATTTATGTGCTCCTTTTAAGTTTTCAAGGTATTTTTATATCTATTATTGAAGGTAGATTCATAATGACCTTCTTACAGGTCAAGAGATTTATTATTGGGGGCAGAGCCAAGATGTAGAGTAGAAAGACAGACCTGTAGAAGCTCTCCCCCCATAGCCCATAAAATATCTGTAAAAATTTTTCTCTAAACAAATTCTAGAGCAGCAGAAGCCACAAAATGAAGGAGTGAAAGAGATTTCCTAACTCAAGACAGTCTGGAAGACCAACAGGAAGGTTCTATCACACTGGGCTCAGAACAGAGCACAGCCCACAGCATGGACAGGACTGGAGCAGGGCATGGAATTACGGGTAGCAGCTGTTTTTCCTAGATTTCTCAACCCACAAATGCCAAAGACAGCTTCAAAGGTCAGTAAGAAAGCTCTTTCATCTGGGTAAGAGGGGAGCATTGTGTGGCCCCAGCCCTGACCCCAGGGCAGTGGCAGCCACTGTGACAGCAGCATCTACTTTTGAAGCCCTCAGCTTAAAGACCCTGGGGGAATCCAACAATTGATCTGGGTCTCAGTCTTGAGTGGCAGTCCTGGGGTGAGGAGGAGGGCTGGCATGGTGGAGCTGGTGGTGGTAGTGGAGAGGGAATCCTACTCATAGTTCCAGGGCAGAAAAGACTGCTTGTGGTTGCTCACAGCAGGGAGGAGAGGAGTAAACTCCTCTCCCTTGATTGTGTCACCTTGGAGGCACTGAGAACTTACAGGTACCTAGAGATATCTCAGAGAACAGCTGCACAAAACCTCTGAAGTCTAAAATAGTATACTGTCTACTTGACAAGTAACTGGCTGGGAAAATGCCCCCAAAAAGGGGAAAAAATAAGACTATTGAAGGTTGCTTTCTTAGTGAAAAGGTATTTAATTCCATCCTTTCAGATGAGGAAGAAGAAAGCAAACCATCAGAGGAAGACATCAAAGTCAAGGCTTGTACATCCAAAGCTTTCAAAAAATATTTAATGGTCTCAGGCCATGGAAGAGCTCTAAAAGGATTTTGAAAATCAAGTAAGAGAGGTGGAGAAAAAGTTGGGAAGAGAAATGAGAGCGATGCAAGAAAATCATTAAAAACAAGTCAACAGCTTGCTAAAGGAGACCCCAAAAATGCTGAAGAAAATAACACCTTTAAAAATAGACTAACCCAAATGGCAAAAGAAGTCCAAAAAGCCAATGAGGAGAAGAATACTTTAAAAAGCAAAATTGGCCAAATGGAAAAGGAGGTTCAAAAGCTCATTGAAGAACATAGTTCTTTAAAAATTAGAATGGAGCAGATGGAAGCAAATGACTTTATGAGAGACCAAGACATTATAAAACAAAACCAAAAGAATGAAAAAGTAGAAGACAATGTGAAATATCTCACTGGAAAAGTAACTGACCTGGAAAATAGATCCAGGAGAGATAATTTAAAAATTATTGGTCTACTTGAAAACCATGATCGAAAAAAGAGCCATCATCTTCCAAGAAATTATCAAAGAAAACTGCCCTGATATTCTAGAACCAGAGGGTAAAATTGAAATGGAAAAAATTCACCAATTGGAAAGAGATCCCAAAAGGAAAACTCCTAGGAATATTGTAGCCAAATTTCAGAGTTCTCAGGTCAAGGAGAAAATATTTCAAGTAGCCAGAAAGAAACAATTCAAGTATCATGGAAATACAATCAGATTAACACAAGATTTAGTAGCTTCTACACTAAGGGATGGAAGGGCTTGGAATATGATATTCCAGAGGTCAAAGGAGCTAGGATTAAAACCAAGAATCACCTATCCAGCAAAACTGAGTATAATACTTCAAGGGAAAATGGAATTTCAATGAAACAGAGGACTTCCAAGCATTCTTGTTGAAAAGACCAGAGCTAGAAAATTTGACTTTCAAATACAAGAATCAAGAGAAACATGAAAAGGTGCACAGGAAAGAGAAGCCTTAAGGAACTCAGTAAAGTTGAAGTGTTTACATTCCTACATGGAAAGATGTTATTTGTAACTCATGAGACCTTTTTCAGTCTTAGGGTAGTTAGAGGGAATATGTATGTATACCCACACACACAAATATATAGATATATTATATATATATATACATATACATGTACACAGATATAGATGTGTGTGTGTGTGTGTGTGTGTGTGTGTATACACAGAGGGCATAGGTTAAGTTGAATATGAAGGGAGAATACCTAAAAAAATAAAATTTACTCTTGAGTGGAATGTACTAGGAGTAAGAGAAAGGGAGAGGTGGAATGTAGCAAATCATCGCACATTAAAGAAGGAAGAAAGCAGGGTGTGTTGGAAGCAATTGCAGCAGCAGCAAGAGGATTGCTGAGTAGATCTCAAGGCACAAGATCATGTGTCTTGTACTGCCTTCCTAGAACTGAAGGAGAGGAGAGGCTGTTGAGTGAGAGAATTAAGGACTAGAGACTATCCTTCTCTGCTGTTAATTTTTCATCTTGTTAGTTTATTAGAGTTTTTGGTGTCTTAGCATTCAGATCACTGCAATTACTTGTGTGTAGTTCTTATTTGGAAGATTTGAGAGGTTATAAAGATAGAGAAAATACCTAGTCTTCCTTCTTTTGGTTCGTGTGACCCATTTTTCCTGATGCTTCATGTGGAAGGATATGAGCAGGCAGCTGTCAAAAGAAGAAATAAAGAAATGCAAGTTAGAAACACAAATTAAAATATCTCTTATCTTCCACCTTAAACTCATTAAACTCATCAAATTGGCAAAGATTTGTGAAAGGACAGGCACACTCATACAGTGTTGGTGGAGCTGTTAAAATTTATCCAGCCATTCACAACACCAAAAGATCAATAACGAATCATGATTCCTACCTCTTGACAAAGGGGTTGGACTTTGAGGTACAGAACGGGCTATGTATTTGCAGACATGGCCATTGTGTGGGTCTGTTTTGTTTGACTATATGTATTTGTTATAAGGAATGGCTTCTGATGGGAAAAAAGAGGGAGATAACTATGAAGTTGGAAGAGTAATAATATTGATGGCTTTCCAAATGCAGCCCACCCCCAAATTAAGAGAAGGTCATTGATGAAACATTTAAAAACACACAGAAGAGAGCAGAAGGATATTGAGAAGAGATATAGACAAATGGAACACTGTTAGAACTACTGAGCTAGATTTATTTTGCACTTACAAAAAGCCTAAATTGTACTTATTAGAGATTTGTGATTTCACATACTATCTTCTTTTTCTTTTCTCCTTTGTATGTGGAATGTATGTATATATTGTATGTACATATTTTATTTCTCATATTTATTTCTCAAATTTTATTTATTTGTCAAGTTGTAGCAGCAAGCTCCCTAGCATACACAGGAGGGCCTGTGCAGCAGGTTCTTAGATCTACTTTTCTAAAAGGAAAGCAATTTTTGAGAGGTCAACTATCTTCTTTAATCACATATACCAACAGAGAAAATTCAAGCAGAGAAATAAAGACCAACAGATAGGGCTTCCAACTGTCTGACTATAAGCAATATATACATCACAGATCAATAGACAGATCCAACTGTCTGACCATTACATACATACATAGTTACCAGAGAGAGAAGCACCAACATCTGGGTATTCAAAGATGGGGTTGAGAAGGAGCTCCTTAACGGCTAACTAGAATCTCATCTGACCCATGAACCTTCTTTCAAAGAGTGGGCCCCCAAAGCAAAACCTCAACGCAGGGTATATATATATATATATATATATATATATATATATATATATGTATATGTGTATATGTATGTATATGTAGATATATGTATATATGTATATATACATGTATATACATTATATATGTATATATGTATATATATGTATATGTGTATATGTATGTATATGTAGATATATGTATATATACATGTATATACATTATATATATGTATATATATATATATATGTATATATATATATACACTTTTCAGAGCCAGAGGCCACGACCTTTGTGACCCAGTGCCTCATTAGCAGTTAACAAAAGGTATGGGCATTCCTACAAAACAAACTTCCCCTAATCTGAGGCCCATTAATGGGTAGGGAACATCATTACATTACACAAGTTCACAATAAAAAAGAAAGTACAAAATAAGGTGAGCATCAGAAATAGTCTCTCTGCTGCATCCCTTTACAATAGTTATGTGTAGATATTTTCTTTTTTTATTTATTAATTTTATTTATTTTCAGTGTTCTACAATCTATCATATAACTTAGATTTTTTTCCCCTGCCTTCCCTCTCCCTCCCTGAGATGGCATAAAATTTTATATAGGTTCTATGCATATATTCCTATAAAATACATTTTCACCATAGTCATGCTGTATAGAAGAATTAAAATGAATGGGGCAAATCATATAACAAAACAAAACATAATACAAAAGAAAATAATCTGCTACATTCTGTGATTGAATTCCACAGTTATTCTTCTGAATGTGGAAGGCATTTTGCCTTAAAAAAACCTTTGAGAATTTTTTTAAGTTCTTACATTGCAATGAAATTCCAAGTCTACCAGAAAAAACTCTCGCACATTGTGGTCATTGCTGTGCACAGAGTTCTCCTAGTTCTGCTCTTTTCACTCAGCATCAGTTTATGTAAGTCTCTCCAGGCCTCTCTAAAGTCTTCCTGTTCATCATTTCTTATAGCACCATAGTATTCCATTACATTCATATACCACAATTTATTCAGCCATTCCCCAATTGATGGGCATCCTCTTGATTTCCAGTTTTTGGCCACCACAAAAAGTGCTGCTATAAATATTTTTGTACACGTGGGAGCCTTTCCCATTTTTATGATCTCTTGGGGATACAGTCCTAGAAGCAATATTGCTGGGTCAAAGGGTATGCATATTTTTGTAGTCCCTTGGGCATAGTTCCAAATTGTTCCCCAGAATGGTTGGATCAGCTCACAGCTCCACCAACAATGAATTAGTGTTCCAACTCTCCCACATCCTCTCCCACATTTATCATCTTCCTGTTCTGTCATGTTTGCCAATCTGATAGGTGTGATGTGTTACCTCAGAGTTGTTTTGATTTGCATCTCTCTAATCAATAGTGATTTAGAGCATTTTTTCATATGACTATATATATTTTTAATTTTTTCCTGTGAAAACTTCCTGTTCATATTCTTTGACCATTTATCAATTGGGAAATGACATATTTTTGTACATTTGATTCAGTTTTCTATATATTCTAGAAATGAGGCCTTTATCATAGACACTAACTGTAAAAATTTTTTCCCAGTTTTCTGCATCCCTCTGAATTTTGGTTGCATTGGGTTTGGTTGTGGAAAAACTTTTCAGTTTAATGTAATCAAAATTATCCATCTTGCACTTCATAATTCTTTCTATCTATTCTTTAGTCAAAAATTCTTCCCTTTTCCATAAATCTGATAAATACACTATTCCTTGCTCCACTAATTTGTCCATAGTATCGATCTTTATACCTAGAATGTGTACCCATTTGGACTTTATTCTTGTGTACAGTATCAGGCATTGATCTATGCCTAGTTTCTGCCACACTATTATCCAGTTTTCCCAGCAATTTTTGTCAAACAGTGAGTTCTTATCCCGGAAGCTTGGGTTTATCAAACAGTAGATTGCTATATTCATTGTCTACTGTTTCTTGAGTATCTAGCATATTCCATTTGTCTACCTTCTATTTCTTAGCCAGTACCAAGTGGTTTTGATAATTGCTGCTTTATAATACAATTTGAGATCTGGTAGATCTAGGCCACCTTCCCTAGCATTTCTTTTGATTAGTTCCCTTGATATTCTGGACCTCTTGTTCTTCCAGATGAATTTTGATATTATTTTTTCCAACTCCAGAAAATAATTATCTGATGGTTTATGGCACTAAATAAATAAATTAATTTAGACAGAATTGTCATTTTTATCATATTGACTTGGCCTACCCACAAGCAACTGATGTTTTTCCAGTTATATAGATCTGAGTATTTGTGCAAAAAGTATCTTATAGTTGTGTTCATATAGTCCCTGTGTTTGTTTTGGCAGGTAAACTCCCAAATATTTTATAGTGTCTACCCCAGCTTTAAATGGGATTTCTCTTTCTATCTCTTGCTGTTGTGCTTTGTTACTAATATATAGAAATGCAGAAGATTTGTGAGGATGTATTTTTTGTAATCAACAACTCTACCAAGGTTGTTTATTATTTCAAGTAGTTTTTTACTTGAATCTCTGAGATTCTCTATGTATGTCATCATATCATCTGCAAAGAGTGATAAGTTAATTTCTTCTTTGCCTATTCTAATTCCTTCAATTTCTTTATCTTCTCTAATTGCTATAGCTAACATTTCTAGTACCATACTAAATAACAGTGGTGATAATGGACAAACTTCTTTCACCCCTGATCTTATTGAAAATGCATCCAGCTTATCTCCATTGCATATAATGCTTGCTGAAGGTTTTAGGTAGATACTGCTTATTATTTTATGAAAAGTTCCCTTTATTCCTATACTCTCCTATGTTTTTAATAGGAATGGGTGTTGTATTTTGTCAAAAGCTTTTTCTGCATCTATTGAGATAATCATGTGGTTTCTGTTAGTTTTGTTGCTGATATGATCAATAATACTAATAGTTTTTCTATTTTTTTTTAAAGGTGTTATTTTCATCAGCATTTTTTTTGGGTCTCCTTTAGTGAGGTGTTGACCCACTTTTCATGTTTTTCTTGCATCTCTCTCATTTCTCTTCCCAGTTTTTCCTCCACCTCTCTTACTTGATTTTCAAAATTCTTTTTGAACTCTCCCGTGGCCTGAGACCATTGAATATTTATTTTGGATGTTTGGGATACAGAAGCCTTGACTTTTATGTCCTTTCCTGATGGTAAGCATTATTCTTCCTCATCTGAAAGGATGGGAGAAGATATCTGTTCACCAAGAAAGTAACCTTCTATAGTCTTATTTTTTTCCCCTTTTTTGGGCATTTTCCCAACCACTTACTTGACTTTTGGGTCCTTTGTCAAGAGTATGTATACTCTGAGAATCTGTATGATCTCAGTTCCTCCAAGGTAGCACAATCAAGCGTGTACACTGGTCTGGGAGCAGTGAGAGATTTTTGTGCCTGGAATCTTAGCAGTTACCTCTCCACAGCCACCTGCTTTCCAGTTCTGCCAAGTCAGCACTGGGACCTGATTTTCAGATAAGCTGGATGGGCAGGGCCACCATTCAGTGTGAGATAAAGATCAGTTCCCTCAGGGCCTCTACACAGGGCTGAGGTAATATTCAGCTCCTCAGTGCCCCTGGGGTTTTTATGCTCCAACAATGGATGTGGGTGGTGTACAGGCTGCTGTGTGGCCTCTGTGGCTGCTGTCTAACACTGGAGCTATGGGAAGGCCCTTCCTGGCCAGCTGAAAAAAACCTGTCACTGACCTTTGGTGCCTGTTGGTTGAGGGATCTGCGGACTGCTGCTGCAGGGACTGGGGATTCACTGCTACTGCAACTGGAGATTCTGGCCCCGATGTCTCCTCCTTCCACAGCCGTGCAGTACAGCATGGCCAAGGCTGGGCTGGACTCTGCTCCGCAGCAGGTGCAACCAACATTTCCCATGGGCCTTTCAGGTCACCCTGGGCTGGAAATCTCCATTCTGTTCTCCACTTCTGCTGCTCCAAAATTTGTTGAGAGTCCCTTTCTACAGGTATTTTATGGGCTGTGTGGGGAGAGCCTCCGTATGTGTGTTGTTCTACTCTGCCATCTTGGTTCTGCCCCACTAGTTTTTCTAATATTGAACTAGTCTTGCATTCCTGGTATGAATCTTACCTGATCAAAATGTATTATTCTCGCGATAAGATGCTGTATTCTTTTTGCTAAAATATTATTTAAAATTTTTGCATCTATATTCATTAGAGAAATTGGTCTATAATTTTCTTTCTCTGTTTTGGATCTTCCTGGTTTAGGTATCAAAACCATATTTGTATCATAAAAAGAATTTGGGAGTACTCCTTCTTCCCCACTTTTCCCAAATAGTCTATATAATATTGGAATTAACTGTTCTTTAAATGTTTGATAGAATTCACTTGTAAATCCATCTGACCCTGGAGATTTTTTTCCTAGGGAATTCATTTATGGCTTGTTCAATTTATTTTTCTGAGATAGGGTTGTATAAGTATTCAACTTCCTCTTCTGTTAATCTGGGCAATTTATATTTTTAAAAATACTCATCCATATCATTTAGATTATCAAATTTATGGGCATAAAGTTGGGTAAAGTAATTTCTAATTATTGTTTTAATTTCCTCCTCATTGGAGGTGAGTTTGCCCCTTTCATTTTTGATATTGGTAATTTGATTTAGATACTTTCTTTATGTCTAGTAGACTAAGCTCTCCAAGAGCAGGAATAATGCCTTGTCTAAATTTTGTCTGTCCCTGGGGCATCACACAGAGATGTGCACTTCATAGGTTAAATAAAATGCTTTTGGAATTTAAAAGAAAAGATACTTTCTCTTGGGTTTAAGGAGAGTTAGCCTCCTTCAATCCATAGAAAGTTGCTAGGTGAGTTGAAATGAAGAAATATTCCATCATGTTGGGGGAGGGGATGGAGAAGGAGAGACAGAGGTAAAAACAGAGGGAGATAGAGACAGAGAGAGGTAGAGACAGAGAGAGACAGAGAGGGAAACAAAGAGAGAGACAGAGAGAGACAGAGAGAGAGAGAGAGAGAGAGAGAGACAGAGAGACAGAGAGACAGAGAGACAGAGAGACAGAGAGAGAAAGAGAGAGAGTAGCTAACTGAATCATGCCTTAATCTTCTGCCCTTTTCTTAACTAAAGGTCATAGGATATTCATCTTTGGTCCTGGACCAAACATATTAAAATTGGCTTCACTTCTTACTGTGGATGTCTTCTAAGGCTTAGTCTTTTGCTCTCTGTGTTAATATTGTTTTCTTCTCTGTGCTGTAAGAAGCAGTGTGATACAATGAATAGAATGATGGTTTAAGGGCCAGGAAAGCCTAGGCTTGAACCCTTCCTCTGATATGGGTAAGCATGTGACCCTAGGCAAGTCACTTGACTTCTCAATTCTCTAGGCTAGGGATGTCAAATTTTATTAAATGTCTCCTAATTACATTTTAATCTGCTTTGGGATGCACTCAAGATTTTTGTGGACCACTGTGAATTTGACATCTCTGGTCTAAGCAACTCTGTAATGATCAATTTCAGAGAAGGTGCCAATCTTCATTGGTAAAGGGATTTTCCTCTTCTGGGAGTTTCTTCTACCAAAGACTTCAGCAGTACAGCCCTTATCTCTCTCCCTATTATATTTACATTGCAAGGGACAAAAAGTTTCCCTAAGTTGAAGTTTACATATTTAAACTTGCCATTAAACCTGGAATCAATCTCTCAACAGGCACTTCTCCTAGTCTATCTCTATAATCTACAGAGAAGACAAGTATAGACTCATGTTATGGTAGAAATACCTCTTTTTTGGGTTCATGTGGCAGGTAAGTGCTGCTGAAATAAACCTACCACAGTGTAGAAATTATAGAAATTAAAAACCTAGATTTTATTATGCTTAAGGACAAGTTCAGAGGCATAGAAAAAAATAACCCCAGAACAAAGATTAGGCTTTTCTGACAATCTTTTATAGATAAAGTTACCTCAGGGAGGTAGAGAACTAATTCCTTTATAAATTGTAATCTCGTACATTCTTTTGGGCAAAAAATTTTTTTTCTAAAAGACAGATTCATAACCCCATGCTTCTTTCAAAGTCATAGAAGTTAAATATACATTTAATTAGTGTTGTAATCTTATGCATTCCTTAAGGAAGGAAATCTAGTTAAACAGACTGTATATGTAAACTAAGTTAGGTTATAGATTAAACTACATTTAGAGGGTTCACAAAAAGGTTGATTGGGGTGGGGAGAGATTTATAAACCTACAGAGTCACCTTAAGTCAAATTACTTGGGAAGCTTTGACTCTCTTTTTGGCTTCTTATCTGAGGAATGGTAAACAGTCTTCCTCTAACATGAGTCACGTTTTAATTGGGTGAGGTTAATTTTAACAGAAAACAGGCTTTCAATTAAACAAGAGATGCAAAAAGAACAGCCCTGAATCACAAATAACAAAAATTAATAAAAGAATTAAAAAGTTTTGCACTGTCTAGTTGGCAGTCGCAAATCTAGACATCAGGTGAGCTCTCAAATCTCCATTCCTAAAAGGCAGAATATCCTCATGAATTCTTTTGTAGCAGAACTATAATATCTAACTTCAAAATCTTTGGTGCTACACTGCTAATCTTGCTTCTTCATAAATATATATATATACATATATATGTATGTATATATATATTGACAATAATCACCCTTTTTTTAATAAAAATTTATTTATTTAACTTTTTACATTCATTTTCACAAAATTTTGGGTTCCAAATTTTCTCCCTTTTTCTCCCCTCCCCTCACCCCAATACACAGAGCAATCTAATTTTCCCTATCACCAATCTGCCCTCTCTTCTATATCATCCCTCCCTTCTCTTGTCCCCATCTTCTCTTTTGTCCTGTAGGGCCAGATGACTTTCTATTCCCCATTAACTGTATTTTTTATTTCCTAGTAGCAAGAACAATACTAAACAGTTGTTCCTAAAACTTTGAGTTCCAAATTCTCCCCATCCCATCCCTCCCCACCCATTCCTTTTGGGAAGGCAGGCAATTCAATATAGGCCCTATCTGTGTAGTTTTGCAAATGACTTCGATAATAGTCACGTTATGTAAGACTAACTGTATTTCCCTCCATCCTATCCTTCCCCCCATTGTTTCTATTCTGTCTTTTGATCCTGTCCCTCCCAGAGTGTTGACTTCAAATTGCTCCCTCCTCCCATTGCCCTCCCTTCCATCATTCCCCCCCTTGCTTATCTCCTTCTCCCCCACTTTCCTGTATTGTAAGATAGGTTTTCATCCCAAAATGAGTGTGCATTTTATTCCTTCCTTTAGTCAGATGTGATGAGGGCAAACTTCTTGTTTTTTTCTCAGTTCTCCTCTTTTCCCCTCTACTAAAAAGTCTCCTGCTTGCCTCTTCAATGAGCTATAACTTACCCCATTCCATTTCACCCTCTTTCCTCCCACTACATTTCTCTCTCACCATTTACCTTAATTTCTTTTAAGATATGGTCCCATCCTATTCAATTCACTCTGTGCTCTCTGTCTCTGTATGTGCGTGCATGTGTGTATGTGTGTGTGCATGCATGCGTGTAAGTGAGTGTGTGTGTGTGTGTGTGTGTGTGTGGTCCCACCAACTACCCAGATACTGAAAAGTTTTAAGAGTTACAAATATTGTCTTTCCATGTAGGAATGTAAACAGTTCACTTTTGGTAAGTCCCTTATGACTTCTCTTTGCTGTTTACTTTTTCATTCTTCTTCTCATTCTTGTGTTTGAAAGTCAAATTTTCTTTTCAGCTCTGGTCTTTTCATCAAGAATGCTTGAAAGTCCTCTGTTTCATTGAAAGACTATATTTTCCCCTGAAGTATTATACTCAGTTTTGCTGGGTAGGTGATTCTTGGTTTGAGTCCTAGTTCCTTTGACTTCTGGAATATCCTATTCCACTCCCTTTGATCCCTTAATGTAGAAACTGCTAGATCTTGAGTTATCCTGATTGTATTTCCACAATACTGGAACTGTTTCTTTCTAGCTGCTTGCAATATTTTCTCCTTGACCTGGGAATTCTGGAATTTGGTCACAATGTTCCTAGGAATTTCTCTTTTTGGATCTCTTTCAGGTGGTGATCAATGGATTCTTTCAATACTTATTTTGCCCTCTGGTTCTAGAATATCAGGGCAGTTTTCCTTGATAATTTCATGGAAGATGATGTCTAGGCTCTTTTTTTGATCATGACTTTCAGGTAGTCCCATAATTTTTAAATTGTCTCTCCTGGATCTATTTTCCAGGTCAGTTGTTTTTCCAATGAGATATTTCACATTCTCTTCCATTTTTTCATTCTTTTGGTTTTGTTTGGTGATTTCTTGGTTTCTCAGAAAGTCATTAGACTCCATGTGTTCCATTCTAATTTTGAGAGAACTATTTTCTTCAGTGAGCTTTTGAACCTCTGTTTCCATTTGGCTAATTCTGCTTTTGAAAGCATTCTTCTCCTCATTGGCTTTTTGAACCTCTTTTGCCAATTGAGTTAAGCCTATTTTTCAAGGTGTTATTTTCTTCAGCATTTTTTGGGTCTCCTTTAGCAAGGTATTGACCCATTTTTCATGCTTTTCTTGCATCTCTCTCATTTCTCTTTCCAGTTTTTCCTCCACCTGTCTAACTTGATTTTCAAAATCCTTTTTGAGCTCTTCCATGGCCTGAGCCCACCAGACATCCACCTGGGATGTCTGGGATAGAGAGACCCCGACCTCCACGTCTTTCCCTGATGGTAAGAATAGTTCCTTGTCATCAGAATTGAAAGGTGGGAACATCTGTACCCCATCAAAGTAGCTCTCTATGGTCTTATTTTGCTTCCTTTTTCTGGGCATTTTCCCAGCCAGTTACTTGACTTCTGAGATTCCTGTCCACCCCTGCCTAGATCTGCCCAGCTAGTGCTTGGGGTCTGAGATTCAAATGGGCTTTCTGCAGCAGGTGCGGCTGCTATTCAATGTGAGCTTAAGTTCTGGTGCTCAAGTGGGGGCACGGCCATCTCCCAGGCTCAGTTTCCTCAGGGGGTTTATGCAGAGACCTTTGGTAATGGCCCTGAACTTCTGCTTGCTGGTCCGGGAGTCCCAGGGGCCACCACCACTGCCTCTGCCTCTGCCTCTGCCACTTCCTCTGCCGCTCCCTCCGCCGCTGCCTCCCGAGGGGGCCCAAGCCATGGAGACACCCCGCTCCCCTCTCGGCCAGGCCAGACACCTCTCTCACCAACCTGTAGCGCCTGTGGGCAGAGCAACCTTCCCGGCCACCGGAAATTCTGTCCCTGAAGCCTGCTCGGGTCTGCTCCTCTGGGGCCAGCGACCAGGGCAGCACAGGGGTGGACTTCACTTTCTGGGGCATGATAGACCCCTGGCAACTGCTCTCCAGGGCTCTCTGGAACGGAAATCTTTTCCACTGTGTTTCTGCATGCCTTGCAGTGCTCCAGAATTTGTGGGGAGTTCTTCTTGCAGGAAATATATGGGCTGTGGGTTCGGAACTAGCATATGTGAGTCTTTCTATTCCACCATCTTGGCTCCACCCCCCCAATAATCACCCTTTCAAAGTATAGTTCAGGTGATCTTAGACTAATGACATTTACGTCCTTGTGCCTACCTGCCCACTTAGTCGTAGCAATAATCTGCAAGCTAATTCCGGGACATGCTGTTTACAGATGACATTGTTAATTTTTCTTACTTTATACTAGGTACAAGTGTGGGGAACCTGCGACCTTGAGGCCACATGTGGCCCTCTAGGTCCTCAAGTGTGGCCCTTTGACTAAATCAAATTTCACAGAACAAATTTCTTCCCCACCACTGGGACTTCTTAACAAGGGTCAGTGGAGGTCCATGGAAGGTTTCCAGGTGGGGTCTGTGAACTTGGATGAGAAAAAATTTACATATTTATTTCAAAATATAATCATAGCACTTTCAGGTTTGCAAAGCACTTTACAAATATTACCTCATTTGATTCTCTCAACAATCCTGTGAGGTGGGTGCTATTATTAACCCCATTTTCCAGATGAAAAATTGAGTCTGAGAGAAGTTAAGTGATTTGCCCAGAGTCACATAGCTAGTAAGGGTCTGAGGCAGGATTCGAACTCAGGTTTAATGCAATATGTTTTCTTTGTAATCCTATGTATTTTGTTTTAGACATTTAAAAACATTCTGAGAAGAAGCCATTAACAGTCTTTAACAGTCAAAAGGAGTCTATGACCAGGTTTAAGTTTAAGAATCTCTGTTCTATACACTCTCTTTCAGGGAACCTTTGACATTCAAAGTCTCAAATTTCCTGAACACAGGTGACTCAGATCGGTATCTTCCACCCTAATCTTTCACTCTCTCAGCAATCTGCCTCTATATAAAACGTATCTATTTGAGTGTTACATGAATATCTAAAATGAAACATGCTAAAATCTGAGCTCATCATTTCCCTGCAATTCAAATTAGCATTCCCTGCAATTTCCCTATCAATGGCTCTCATTTTATAGCTGAAGTAAAAATCCAATTCAATTGAATAAACAACTCATAAGTGCATAAAGTAGAGGTCCCAAACACACCAGAAGGCCCACAATGCTGCAGAGTGTACCTAACCAGATTAAAATGTAACTGAGAAATGTTTAACAAAATAAAAATACAATAGGATACAGACAATGTTTACTATACAGTTTTCAAAGTCAATATGCTGCCACACAGATCTTTATGTATGCTATTGTAGCCTCATTTCAAATATTTGAGTTTGTCATCACTATCTCAAAGCTATGAACACCACAGTATATAAAATGACCTAAGCAGAGGTTTCCAAAGTGGGTGATATCACCCTCTGTGGGGTGCTGGAACAATGGGGGTACAGTAGTAACCTTGGGTACAATTGGGGGGCATTGAATAAAAATAAAGGGGTGGTAGAAGCATAAGGAAAAAGAGAAGATAAGAAAGTTTTAAAAAATCAGTTGTACATATTTCATCTGTGGTGTAAGAGTTAAAGTCATAGTGATTGCATTATTTTCCAAATAAACACACAAAATGTAAGTTATAACTGATCAGTGTGATCAAATCCACTGACAGGTCTTAACAAGCAAGTGTTGTCAGGTGAGTATCTTTTACATTGTTGAGAAGTCCGGTACCCATCGACAGGAATGATCGTGTGTAATGACTTGTTTACAATATGATACTATATGGGTACATGATGCAATATTGTGTCATCAAAATTGCAATGCCTACAAATTTACAATAAATTATTACATTTAAGATGCATCATTTAAAAAGGTTTTTGTATTTTTTTTTTAAAGACACAATTAAAAAAATGTTAAAGGGTTAAAGAAAGTAGATTTCCAGGGGGGACACTGAGTGATTTTTTTTAAGGGGGCAATAGACCAAATAAGCTTTGGAACCTCTAACCTAAAAGTTGACCTCTAAACTCTGGATGAGTCCTCTGTGGAAGATCTGTGGAGAATGTGAATGATAATTGCACAAAATAAAAAAACATAGACAAGTCGTAATCTGTACCAGTGTGAGGAATGCCATACATTATATCACAGGCTCACATGCCAGTCACCGAGAATACAAAGATGAAAGTGGAAGTTTGTGACCTTGAGAAGCTTAGAATTTCATTAATGGGATAAGGAGTGTACACAAATAATTAATACAAGTTAGAATATGATTAAGTGCAAAGAAAAGGTCAAATAAAGTGGGTTGAAAGGTTCAAAATTACTTTCAAATCTTGGAGGTGGGGCATGAATTACAAAGGCTTTGTGGAAGAAATGTCCACTCTTCCCATGTAGCCTGATAGATACATGAGAAACCTGGCATCCCTAGTCTTACTTGCTGGGCCTATCCTATGCAAAGACAATTGTGTTTGTTATGTTATTGGAGTAGTGCCAGTAAAGGAATGTAACCCCTGGCCTCATGTCAAAAAATAGCTCAAGGGCCATATCACCTGAGATTTTACCAGTAGAACTTCATGTCTTTGATGTAACCAATTCCCTTTCAAGTAGTTCCTTGTTATCAAATGATTACCATAAGAAGAATGGAACATTAAAATATCCCCAGTGACTTCCACCTGCCCCCACCAACTCATATCAAACAATCACACATGCATGGCTCTCCATTAACTGATACATTTCTCTAACTTCATTTCTTATGACTGTCTTTCTAGGGCTATCACATACCAGCCAAGTCAATAGGCTGATCCTGGTGCAGTTTGTTAAATCCTTCCATTTTCCATCCTATTTCCTACCCATAGGTGTCCGTGGAAACCAGGTCACACCCCCTGTCTAGAGCAAATGTTAAATTTTCAGTGTGAGTACAAGTGATTTTCTTAAATCAATGAAATTACAAATCAGGGTTTGATTATTTTGTTAATTTCTAGACTAAGAAAGTGACAGAGAAAATATTAAAAATGCAGATTAAATGTAAAGTGTGCCATATTTTTTCGTTTTTAGATATGTTTGTTCAACATTTACCAGACTACCTTAACAGCAAATACTTTCAGGTAAAACCCCTCTCCTCTAGAATTTCTTTTTCCTTTGTCAATCCTTGTGCACCCTAGGCTTCCTTGTTCCCGATTCTTTGTTTAGCATTCACCAATGTTTTTGTCTCAAATGTCACTTTTTCTATAGGATTGTCAGATCATTATTTTTTAGTTCTAAAAGGAAGCCTACTTTTACTTTTGTCATTAAGCTACTTTTAAATATTTTCAAATATTTAAATTTAAATATTCAAATATTTAAATATTTTCAAAGGATTTCACAGATTATTAGCACATTATAAATTCCAAAGTCAAGTAACATTTGATCACAATAATACCTATTCTTTGCCTTTTTATCCTCTATACTTATCCTTTAGACTCCCACTTAGTGACCCCATCAGCTCCTGTGAGCTTAATTATGATCTTTATACAGTTTGCTCAAGGATCTCTTCGTCTAGCTCTAGTTTTGCATCACAAATTATCATTTATTAACCATTATTTATTCTCCCCAAAATATCCTTCTTTCATGCTTCTCTTTTTCTCTCAAGGGTGCCACCATTTTCCCCTAGTGATCCAGGTGCACAACCTCAGTCATCCTCAACCTTTCACTCTTACTCTATATATCCCATCATTTACCAAGTCTTGCTGATTTTACCTACTCTGTATCACTTGTATCCTTCCCCTTCACTTTACTCATAAGCCTACCCCCCACGTTCTGGCCCCCATAACCCCTCATCGCCACTTTTGCTATTGTCTCCTAATTGGCCTCCTTGCCTTGTCTCTCCTCTTGGCAATTTACCTCCTACAGCTGCAAGGAGATTTTTTAAAAGCCAATTCTGACCATGCTATTGCCTTGTTTGATAAACTAGAATGATTCCCATCTCTGTGACTTTGCACTGGTCCTTCCTCTTACCTGTAATACACTGTCATCATCCCAACCTCTTAGAGTCCCTAATTTCTTCCAAAACTCAGATCAAAGTCTTCCTTCTACATGAAACCTTTCTGACCCCTCCTGTGGCTAGGGTCATTCCCTGGAATCACTTGGTCTTTATTTTGTCTGTGTAACCTCTGTTCCAAAGCCAATTGATATGGGACTCCTTACTGGTGGAGATGAAGGTCATGTCCTATTTGAGAGGCAGGGTGGAGTTGGTAAGACAGGAGAGCTTCAGTTCTCAGCCAGTCCCCCTTTGGGGATTCTTTAAGCAGGGGTCCATTTTGGGGACTTTTCAAGGCCAGTTCCCTTTGAGTTCCCTTTTGAAATTCTTCAGAGCTAGTCCTTTTTAGGGATTCATCAGGTTCCTAGTCTTGTTCTAGAAGCAAGTTGCTTCATGTGTGGCTGGCTTCCAACTTGGAGAGAGAAGATGGAAGAGATCAACCCCATTTCCGATTGTTGAAAGAAAACACTCTGGGAAGACATGAGAGGTGCTGTCAGTCTCCCTCATGTCCCTATATGCAGCATGCTACTTCACAGAATTGGGGAGTTTTCGCAGAACTTTCTTTCTTGATCAAGCTGAGTTGTCTTGCTTCCAAAGGGATAGCTCCTTCGCTCTATGTTGTCTGGTATATATTCTCCTGTGTAGACCTTCTCTGGTGTCTTGTTTTGCTATGAGGTGGATAAATGGGTTTCTCTGCTATTTGCTATCTGTATTCATCATGGAACTGGTATTGATGGAAAGAATTCAAGTGTTGCTCCTTCTTTTCCCACAAATGGCAAAGTTATCAGAAGTTAGAAGAAATCCAACCATTTAAGGGAACAGGTAGATATTCTTCTAGCCCAATCCTTTCTCTCTCTGAGAACTTCCAGCTTCCCCTCCTGGCGGAAATGAAAGTCTCCCTTGGAGAAGAATGGGAAAGAAGAGGGTAGAGATTTCTATTTTACCTCCCTTTGAGTCACACAATGAAAGGCTTCATATATATTTTATATAGAAGGGTGGGAGTTGATTCCCACCTCTCTCTCTCTATATATATATACATATAAACATATACATACTTATATTACTATTATAAGTATACTTATTATTGTAAGCTCTTGAAAGACCTCACATTCTATACCGGGGAAGATAACACTATATGTGTGTGTGTGTGTGTGTGTGTATATATATATATATATATATATATATATATATATATGTATGTATACATATATTTATATATGTATAGGCACACATACATATGTATATAGCGATACACACATATACATACACACATACACACACACATATATGTACATGTTAACCTCAAATAGAATCTAAGATTCTCCAGAAGGACTATTTGACTTTTTTTGTCTTTGCATCATAAGTACCTAGCGTAATGCCTGATATATAGTATACATTTAATAAATATGTGTTTATTGCTTCCTTATATTTACATAGTATTTTATACTTTTTCAAAGAACATTCATGTATACTCTTTGACATTTGATACTTACAACAACCTGATGAGTCAGGCAGGGCAGGTCCTCATATCCATTTTACAGATAAGGAAATAGAAACCACAGATATCTTATCTATATCTATATATGTATGTGCATATATATATGTGTATATATATACACACATATATTACTATTGTAAATATACTTATTATTGTAAGGTCCTGAAGATTCTCACATTCTATGTTGGGGGAGATAACTGTATGTGTGTGTGTGTGTGTGTGTGTGTGTGTGTGTAAATGTTACCTTGCTCTGGTCACATAGTAAGTCAAGGTCAGAATCAAGACTATAATTTAGATGACTCAGTTCAGTGCTCTTTCCATTATGCCTTGCGCATATTATATATTGAGTATTTGGCTGATGAATTGAGTTTCTGAATGTACTATGCAGATTCCCCTCCCTTCAGTATACTTAACATTTCTTCCTTGCTTTTCATACCCCTTCACTACCACCCCAAATACAGGACTCTGCCCAGAATGGGAGCTGAAAAGATTTTGTTAATTAACGACCTTGCTCTCAGAATTTGGTAAAACATGAAAACTGGTCACTCTTAGAAGTGAGTCAGTGATAGAATACCAACATTAGAAGAAATTTAGAAATCATTGAATCTAACTTATAGCTGAACTAGTATATTTTTATAATATCCCCAGCAAGTGATCATCTGGCCTCTACTTGAAGTTTTCCAATAAAAAAAAACTTTCCATTCTAATTTTTAGGAAACTTTCCCTTACTATCTTTTCCAAAATTCACTTATTGTTCTTTTTAAATTAAAAAAATTGAACATGTGTAATTCTTCAAATATTTGGAAATACTTACCTAGTCCCTCCCTCCTTTCCAGGTTTCTCACTTCTAGTATGACCATCCCAAGTTTCTTCACTCCATCCACGTGTAGAGATTGAAGGCTCTCAGCTTCTCTCTCCCTCAGCCCCACCTCACAGAGTGAGTCCCCCAGAGAAAGCTAGCCCAAGGTAGTCTGTGTTCTACATTCATTGAGGAAAGTCATAGCACACAAGCCCTCATTAATGTTTTCACCTTTAATAGCCAGAGAACACAATTAGCTCAAAGCAGTAAAACTGGATGAAATGACATAGCAAAAAAAGTGGCAATAAACCATTTCCCCCACAAACCTAGGACACTCTCCCTGAAATGCACACACCATCAGTGGGAAGAGTAGATGTAAATAAGGAATAGGGAACACACATGGGAGGATAGGCATATAGAAACATGTGAGGCCAGGATATTGCTGTGGAGGGGTAAGCGTATGTCACCAGGAAATAGAAGAACATATACAAAAGAGTATGTGTGACCAGGGCACACATGTGGAGGGGGTGATTCACATTTTTGCCATTCTGGGGCAGATAATGTACTCTAAAGATGTAATTGTATTGCTTTTGTCAGACCTGCTCCTTATTGGTCTCTGTCAAATGCTTTGCCTCTGCTAGATGCTCCTTCACTGGACGCTCCTCTGTTGGAGGCTGCTCCCCTGGGCATGTTGTTGTTCGGTCATTCAGTCATGCCTGACTCCTCATGACACCATGGACTATAGCAAGTCAGGTCTTTCTATCTTTTATTGTTTCCTGAAGTCTGTCCAAGTTCATATTCATTGCTTCCATGCCTCTATCGATCCAACTCATCCTCTGCCATCCCATTCTTCTTTTGCCTTCAATCTTTCCCAACATCTGGGCCTCTTCCAGTGAATCCTATCTTCTCAATATGTGGCCAAAGTATTTTAAGTTTCAACTTCAAAATTTGTCGTTCAACTGAGTAATCTGAATTAATTTCTTTAAATATTGGCTGATTTGATCTCCTTGCTGTCCAAGGGACTCTCAACAGTCTTCTCCAGAAAAATAATTTGAAAATATCAATTCTGTGGCACTCAATTTCCCTCATAACCCAACTCTCTCAGCCATACATTACTACTGGAAAAATCACAGTTATACAGACCTTTCTTGACAAGGTAATGTCTTTACTTTTTAGTATGTTGTCCAGATTTGCTATAGCTTTCCTTCTAAGGAGCAAGCATCTTTTAATTTCATGGTTTCAGATAGTATCTGCAGTGATCTTTGAGCCCAAGAATATAACATCTGACATTACTTCCGTTTCTTCTCCCTTTAATTGCCAGGAAGTGATGGAAGCAGTTGTTATGACCTTAGCTTTTTAATTTCAGCTTTTATACTTTCCTCTTTCATTCTCATCATGTTCCATGTAGCTTTATGGATCTCATACAGGTTCCTCAGGAGAAAAATAAGATGATCTATTCATTGAAGACTTGCCACATTTTGCTGTTATCCACACAGTCAAAGGCTTTATTGTAGCCAATCAAACAGAAGTAGATGTTTTTCAGGAATTTCTTTGCTTTCTCTATAACCTAGCAAATGCTGGCAACTTTTAGTTCCTCTACCTCTTCAAAAAACCCTAAATGCTTTTCTTGTAATTCTTGGTTCAAATATTACTGAAACTTAGCTTGCAGAATCTTAAGCATAGCCTTGCTAGTGTGTGAAATTAGTGTAATTGTTTGGTAAGCTGAGCACTCTTTTGTATTGCCCTTCATCAGAATTGGGACATAAATTGATCTTTTCCAATCCAAGAGTCACTGTTGACTTTTCCAAATTTGCTGGAGCACTTTAACAGCATCATCTTTTCAGATTTTAAATGACTCAGCTGGAATTCTGTCACCTCCACTAGTCTTATTGTTAGCAATGCTGCCTAAGGTCCACTTGCCTTCATTCTCTAGAATGTCTGGCTCTAGACATAGTTATCGGTGGTGTTAAGATCTTTGTTGCATAGTACTCAATATGGTCTTACCACTGCTTCTGAATCTCTTCTGTTCCTGTTAAATCCCAACCATTTTTGCCCCTTTTGTACCCATTTTTGCATGGAATGTTCCCTACATATCTTTAATTTTTTTGAAGAGATCTCTTCTTTTCCACTCAGTTGTTTTTCTCTATTTCCTTGTATTGCTCATTTAAGAAAATTTTATTATTTCTCCTTGCTATTTGCTAGAATTCTGCATTCAGTTGAGTATATTTTTGGCTTTCTCCTTTACCTTTGGCTTTCCTTCTTTCTTTAGCCATTCTTACCAGATAGCCATTTTGTTTTCTTGATCTGCTTTTTCTTTGGGATATTTTTGTTGCTGTTTCCTATACAATATTGTGACTCTCTGGCCATGGTTCTTCAGGCACTCTATCCACCTCATCCAGTCTTTCAAATCTATTCATGACCTCCACTTTATATTCATGAGGCATATTATTTAAGTCATACCTATATGATCTGATTGCTTTCCCTACATTCTTCAAATTAAGTCTGAATTTTATAATAAGAAGCTCATCATCTGAGCCACAATCAAATCCAGGTCTTATTTTAACTGATTGTATATAACATCTACATCTTTGATTGCAAAGGATATAATCAGTCTGATTTCTATATTGACCGTCTGGTGATGTCCATGTTTAGAGTTTTCTTTTGGGTTATTGAAAAAGAGTGTTTGCTATGATCAGGAAGTTACCTTGACAAAACTTGATTAGCCTCTGCCTTGCTTCATTTTGTACTCCAAGGCCAAACTTGCCTGTTATTCCGAATATCTTTTGATTTCCTATTTTAGCATCCCATCTCCTATGATGAATGTGACATAAGTTTTTGGTGTTATTTTTAGATGTTATAGATCTTCATAAAATTGAGCAACTTTAGCCTCTTCAGCATCAATGGTTGAAACATAGACTCGTGTTACTGTGATATTGAATAGTTTGCCTTAGATTCAAATAGATTTCATTCCATCATTTTTTAAATTAAACCCCAGAACTGTTTTCCTCACCCTTTTATTAACTACAAGGCCTACTCCATTTCTTCTAAAGGATTATTGCCCATAGTATATGTAATGAGCACCTGAATTAAACTCACCCACTGATTTAAGTTCACTGTTGCACAAGATATTAATCTCTTTCCATCTCCTGTTTGACTACATCCACCTCACTTTGATTCATAGATGTGCCATTTCAGATTCCTATGCAATATTAATCTTGGCAGCATCAGACTTTTCACAGGCACTTGTGTCACCAGACACACCCACAACTAAGCTTCCTTTTAGCTTTGGTCCATACACTTTATTCTTTCTGGGACTGTCTGTGGTTGTCCTCCAGTTATCTCCAGTAACATATTGGACACCTTTAGATCTAAGGGACTCATCTTCCAATGTCATCTCTTTTATAATTTTAATATTGTCCATGGAGTTTTATTGGCAAAGATACTGGAATGGTTTGCCATTTCCTTCTCCAATGGATCATTTTTTGTAAAAAGTCTGGGGTGAGAAGAACCAAGATGGCAGAGTGAAGGCAGGGACTTGCCATAGCGCTCTCCTAAACCCCTCTAAATACCTGTAAAAATGACTCTAAACAAATTCTAGAGTAGCAGAACCTACAAAAAGACTGAGTGAAACAAATTTCCAACCCAAGACAACCTTGGGTTGGATGGTTGACAGGAAAGGTATTGTTGCACCAAGCTGAGAGAAGAGCACAGTACAGTGCAGGCTGCACCAGCACAGACTAGACCCAGAAAACCCAGGGTAAGCCTCAGGGACTGAATCACTGGTGTCTGTGGCAGTTTCCAGTCTTCTCAAACCACAAACACCAAAGATAACTTAGAAGGTCAGTCAGATCTGGATAAGAGATGAACAGAGTCCAGCCCCAGCCCCAGCAAACCAGAAGCAGGCTGTGGGAGTGTCTGAATCAGCAGTAGCAGTGTCAGAAGATGCTTCTAGATCTCTTAGCTCACAGATGGTAAGGGGATTGAATAACTGGTTAGAAGGAAATTACAGGGGTTCCTTTGCTGGCACTGAGGCAGGACTCTGTTGCTTTAGACATCCTTTGATCTGCATCCCAGTCCTGGATGGCTATTCTGTGATGAGGGGAAGCACTGACATAGCAGAGCTCATGGCAGCTGTGGAGAGGCAGAAAACAGTACTGTGGTCACTCATAGACCAAAGCACAGACCAGGAAATGAGTAAACACCTGTCCTTAGATCATACTACCTTGGAAGCACTGAAAACCTACAAATCCCTAGAAGTATATCTGAAAACAGCTGCACAAAAGCCCTAAAACTTGAGATAGTACACCCTTCACAGTGAAGCAGAGTCCTACTTTAACAAAGAGTTAAAAAGTCAAACAATGGGCCAGGAAATGAGCCAACAATGGAAAAAAAGCTCTCAGACTATAGAATCTTACTTTGGTGACAAGGAAGATCAACACATACAACCTGAAGAAGATAACAAAGCCAAAGCTCCTACATCCAAAGCTTCTGAGAAAAATGTGAAATGGTTTCAGGCCATAGAAAAGCTCAAAAAAGAATTTTGAAAATCAAGTAAGAGAAGTAGAGGAAAAATTGGGAAGAAAAATGAGAGTAGTGCAAGAAAATAATGAAAAGCAAGTCAACAGTTTGGTAAAAGAGACCCCCCCCCAAAAAAAATACTGAAGAAAATAACATCTTAAAAAATAGACTAGCTCAAGTGGCAAAAGAGGTCCAAAAAGTCAATGAGGAGAAGAATGACTTAAAAAGCAGAACTGACCAAGTGGAAAAGAAGGTTTAAAAGGTCATTGAAGAAAATAATTCCTTAAAAATTGGAATGGAGCAAATGAAAGCTAAGGACTCTATGAGAAATCAAGAAATTATAAAACAAAACCAAAAGAATGAAAAAATAGACAACAATGTACAATATTTCATTTGAAAAAAGCAACTGACCTGGAAAATAGGTCCAGGAGAGATAATGTAAAAATTATTGGACTACCTGAAGGCCATTATCAGAAAAAGAGCATAGACATCATCTTTCATGAAATTATCAAAGAAAACTGCTCTGATATTCTAGAACCAGAGGGTAAAATAGAAATTGAAAGAATCCATTGAATCCACTGAATCCAGGGATCCAAAAGAAAGACTCTCAGGAATATTATAGCCAAATTCCACAGTTTCCAGGTCAAGGAGAAAATATTACAAGCATCCAGAAAGAAACAATTCAAGTATTGTGGAATCACAATCAGGATAACACAAGACTTAGCAACTTCTAAATTAAAGGATTGGAGGGCTTAGGATATGATTATTCCAAAGGCCAAAGGAGCTAGGATCACAATGAAAAATCACCTACCCAGCAAAAACAAGTGTAACCCATGAGCAGAAAAAATTGATATTCAATGAAGTAGAAGAATTTAATGCATTCTTGATAAAAAGAACAGAGTTGAATAGAAAACTTGATTTTCAAAGACAAGGCTTCAGAGAAGCATGAAAAGGTAAGCAGGAAAGAGAAATCATAAGGGACTCATTAAAGTTTAACTCTTTGCACTCCTATATGGAAAGATGATAGTTTTAACTCATGAGACCTTTCTCATTATTAGAGTAGTTATAGACAGAAGGCACAGGATAAGTTGAATATGAAGAGATGGTATCTAAAAAATAAAATTAAGGGGTGAGAGAAGAATGTAGTAGGAGAAAGATAAAGAAAAAGGTAGAATAGAGTAAATTATGTCATATAAAAGAGGCAAGAGAAGGCTTTTACAGTGGTGGGGAAGAGGGGGGAGATGAGAGAGAATGAGTGAACTTTAATCTCATCAGAATTGACTTAAGGAGGGAATAACACACACATTCAATTGGGTGTGGAAATCTATTCTACCCTACAAGAAAGTAGGTGGGAAGGGAATAAGAGTGAGTGATAGAAGGCGTAATAAGAAGCAAACACTTTTGAGGATGGACAAAGTGAAAGAAGAGAGAGAATAGGATAAATGGGGATAGGATGAAAGGAAATATAGTGGAAGAAAAAAATTTGAAAGAAGTTTCTCTGATAAAGGCCTCATTTCTCTAACATATAAAAAAACTGTATCAAAATCATAAAAATAAGAGCCATTCCCAAAATGATAAATGATCAAAGGATATAATTAATTTTCAGATGAAGTAATTAAAGCTATTTATAGCCATATGAAAAAATATTCTAACTCACTATTGATTGGAGAAATGTAAGTTAAAACAAGTCTGAGGTACTACCTCATACAAATTAGGTTAGATAGTAGGACAGAAAAATTAATGACAAATGTTGGAGGGGATATGGCAAAAATGAGACATCAATGTACTGTTGTCAGAGGTGTGTACTGATTAAAGCATTCTATAGAGTAATTGGGCACTATGCCCAAAAGGCTATAAAACCATGCATACTCTTTGACATAGCAATACCACAAAAGAGATAAAAAACAAAAAAGCAATGTACCAAAATATTTATAGCAGCTCTTTTCTAGTGGTAAAGAATTGGAAATTTACATGACTAATGTGAAAATGTGTTTAACAGGAATGTGTGTGTAGAGCCTATATCAGATTGCATGCTGTCTTGGGGTGGGGGAAGGGAAGAGGGGAAAATAAAACTCATAGAAGTCAATGTCAAAAACTAAAAGTAAATTAACTAATAAAAATAAATGGCATCAATTTTGTATAAAAAAAAGAATTGGAAATTGAGGAGAGGCACAATTGGAGAATTGCTGAATAAGTTCGGGTATCTAATTGTGATGGAATACTAATGTACTATAAGAAATGATGAACAGGATGCTCTTAGAAAAACCTGGAAAGACTTGCATGGGTTGATGCAAAATGAAATGTAATGGCTACTCAATACAATTCTATCTTTTACAATTTAATTTTATAAAAGTAAAACTTTTTTGATACAGGATAATCAATATACTGATACATAAAGCTATTGAAATAATACATAATACTGCTTTGGGGTAGCTGATCTTTGGTTAAATGTATTTGTTGCCTCATTATGAAGGTCATAGACATCTGTCCCAGTGAAATCACCACAAATCAAAATTAGCTACCAGTATTCCATGTCCTTTTTTAAAATGACCAAGTAAATGAAGTTTTTTGGTTTTTTTTCTTTGTATGTTTGTTTTTGCACCCAAACCTTTTCCCCAAATACCCCTTCTCCCTCATCCAGTTTTAATGACAAGGTTAAAGGGGCAAATTTTAAGCTCTTTACATTTTAGGAATCATTTTTATTAGAAAGAATGTTTGAGAAAGTTTTTCCTTTTCCTTCATGGGAAGAAGTCGAAAAATTAAATATTCTTTCCTTGATTTGCTAGTAGTTAAGATCATTCATATGTTGATTATAAAACAGCAGGAAAACAAGCTTTTTTTAAAAATATGAGACTTGTTAAAAAATATATACATATATACAGGAAAGTCCCTGGTATCTATTAGCTGCCCTTTTTGTAACTTCCTTCTTGAATATATAAGGAAAAGAAAAACAGTTGCCTTAAATGGCCTCAACTTATTCGTCTCCATTTAAAGAAGAAAAATCTTCCTTCGGTATGGCAATTCACCAGTACAGTTTTAGTATATAACAGAAGACTGCTAGACATTCCTATTCAGGGGGGAGGAGCCAAGATGGTGGAGTAGAAAGGTTCACATATGCTAGCTCAGAACCCACAACCCATAAATTTCCTGTAAAAAGAACTCCCCACAAATTCTGGAGCAATGGAAGCCGCGCAGCAACAGAGTGGAGGAGATTTCTATTCCAGAGAGCCCTGAAAAACTGGTACCAAAGGTCCGTCGCACACCAGACAGTGGAGCCCAGCCCTGCCCTGGCCACATGGCCCTGAGAGGAGCAGACCCGAGCAGGCTGCAGGGACGGAATCTCTGGTGGCCGTGAAGGTCTCTCCATCCACAGGTGCTACAGGTCAGTGAGAGAGACTTCTGGGCTGGCCGACAGGAGCGGAGTATCTCCATAACTCAGGCCCCCTCGAGAGGCAGCAGCAGAGGCAGCGGCAGCCAGAGGCTCCCAGAGCAGGAAGGACCTCAGATCCATTACTGAAGGTCTCTGCATAAACCCCCTGAGGGAACTGAGCCTGGAAGGCTGCCCTGCTCCCACCTGAGAACCTGAATTTAATCTTACTCTGAATAGCAGCCACACCCGCTGCTGAAAGCCCTGAGGCTGGGGAGCAGCATTTGAATCTCAGACCCCAAGCACTAGATGGGTGGATCTAGGTGGGGGTGGACAGGAATCTCACAAGTCAATTAACTGGCTGGGAAAATGCCCAGAAAAGGGAAAAAAAATAAGACCATAGAAGGTTATTTCTTGGTGAACAGATGTTTCCTCCTTTCATTTCTGATGAGGAGGAACAATGCTTACCATCAGGGAAAGACACAGAAGTCAAGGTCTGTGTATCCCAAACATCCAAAATAGATATCCAATGGGCTCAGGCCATAGAAGAGCTCAAAAAGGATTTTGAAAATCAAGTTAGACAGGTGTAGGAAAAACTGGGAAGAGAAATGAGAGAGATACAAGAAAAGCATGAAAAACTGGTAAAGGAGACCCAAAAAAATGCTGAAGAAAATAACACCTTGAAAAATAGGCTTAACTCAATTGGCAAAAGAGGTTCAAAAAGCCAATGAGGAGAAGAATGCTTTCAAAAGCAGAATTAGCCAAATGGAAACAGAGGTTCAAAAGCTCACTGAAGAAAATAGTTCTCTCAAAATTAGAATGGAACAGATGGAGTCTAATGACTTTATGAGAAACCAAGAAATCATAAAACAAAACCAAAAGAATGAAAAAATGGAAGAGAATGTGACATATCTCATTGGAAAAACAACTGACCTGGAAGATAGATCCAGGAGAGACAATTTAAAAATTATGGGACCACCTGAAAGCCATGATCAAAAAAAGAGCCTAGACATGATCTTTCATGAAATTATCAGGGAAAACTGCCCTGATATTCTAAAATCAGAGGGCAAAATAAGTATTGAAGGAATCCATCGATCACCACCTGAAAGAGATCCAAAAAGAGAAACTCGTAGGAACATTGTGGCCAAATTCCAGAATTCCCAGGTCAAGGAGAAAATATTGCAAGCAGCTAGAAAGAAACAATTCCAGTATTGTGGAAATACAATCAGGATAACACAAAATCTAGCAGTTTCTACATTAAGGGATCGAAGGATGTGGAATAGGATATTCCAGAAGTCAAAAGAACTAGGCCTAAAATCAAGAATCACCTACCCAGAAAAACAGAGTATAATACTTCAGGGGAAAATATGGTCTTTCAATGAAATAGAGGACTTTCAAGCATTCTTGATGAAAAGACCAGAGCTGAGAAGAAAATTTGACTTTCAAACACAAGAATGAGAAGAAGCATGAAAAAGTAAACAGCAAAGAGAAGTCATAAGGGACTTACCAAAGGTGAACTGTTTACATTCCTACATGGAAAGACAATATTTGTAACTCTTAAAACTTTTCAGTATCTGGGTAGTTGGTGGGACCCCCCCCCCACACACATGTACACATGTGTGTGCACACACACATACACACATGCATGCACACACAGAGACAGAGAGCACAGAGTGAATTGAATAGGATGGGATCATATCTTCAAAGAAATTAAGGTAAATGGTGAGAGAGAACTGTAGTGGAAGGAGAGAGGGTGAAATGGAATGGGGTAAATTATCTCTCATTCAAGAGGCAAGTAGGAGACTTTTTAGTGGAGGGATAAAGAGGAGAGCTGAGAAAAAAACATGGTTTACCCCCATCACATTCGACTAAAGGAAGGAATAAAATGCACACTCATTTTGATATGAAAACCTATCTTACAATATAGGAAAGTGGAGGAGGAGATAAGCAGGGAGGGGGGGATGATGGAAGGGAGAGCAATGGGAGGAGGGAGCAATTTGAAGTCAACACTTGGGGAGGGACAGGATCAGAAGACAGAATAGAAACAATGGGGGGCAGGATAGGATGGAGGGAAATATAGTTAGTCTTACCCAACACAACTATTATGGAAGTCATTTGCAAAACTACACAGATATAAGGGAATGGGTGGGGAGGGAGGGATGGGGAGAATTTGGAACTCAAAGTTTTAGGAACAACTGTTGAGTATTGTTCTTGCTACTAGGAAATAAGAAATACAGTTAATGGGGAATAGAAAGTCATCTGGCCCTACAGGACAAAAGAGAAGATGGGGACAAGAGAAGGGAGGGATGATAGAAGAGAGGGCATATTGGTGATAGGCGATATTAGAATGCTCGGTGTATTGGCGTGGGGGGAGGGGACAAAATGGGGACAAAATTTGGAACCCAAAATTTTGTGAAAATGAATGTAAAAAGTTAAATAAATAAATTTATATTAAAAAGAAGAAATTCCTATTCATGAGAGTTATATCATCATATGACTGTATGTAAAAATACTATATGTAGGAATGTGGAGTTTATATTCTGGAAAGAGGTGCAATTTTCATGCATTGATTAATTTTCTTTTTAATGTGCCCATAAGTACAACACTTTGAGTCAACTGTGTAATATCTGTAGTGGCTATTATAATGATGAATCATCTGAGAATGTACTGAATATACAGGTATGCCACAGTTTTTGAAATGTAATGCATTGATTCAGTATTCACTTATCTTCCTGAAGGCATCAAAAATGAAACACTCACAATTTTAACAATATTTGTTATGTCTGTAATATGTTTTCTTTGAAAGTATTTCTCTGATAATGAAAAGAGAAAAGTAGGCCTCATGTCATAAAATTTTTTTTCTACATTTCTCACTGTGATCATAGCATTAAGAAATGTGGTTTGGGGGCAGAGCCAAGATGATGGAGTAGAAAGATGGACCTGTATAAGCTCCCCCCATAGCCCATAAAATACCTTTAAAAATGACTCTAAATAAATTCTAGAGCAGCAGAATCCAAAAAAACAACAGTGAAAGAGACTTCCAGGCCAAGAGAGCATGGAAGGCCGATAGGAAAGGTCTATTGCACCAGGCTCAGAGTGGAGAGAAATGCAGTGTGGGCTGTGTGGCATGGCAGGGAAAGGACTGGAACAGGCTTCAGGGCACCACCAGGAGCATCTACAGTCCCCAGATTGCTGAACCCATAAATGTCAAAGACAGCTTCAAAGGTCAGTGAGAAAGCTCTTTCACCTGGGTGAGAAGGAAACATTTTCTGGTCCCACCAACATCAGCCACTACAGTTGCAGTGTCCATTTTTGAAGCCCTCCACCTAAAGACCCTGGGGGAACTGAGCTGCTGACCTGGGTCTCTGCCCTGAGTTGCTCTCCTGGGTTGAGGAAGACTGCTGCTGGTGGAGCTGGTGGAGAGGGAATCCTGTTCTCAGATCTTGGAGAGAAGAATACTTGTGGTTGCTCCCAGACCAGAGAGCAGGCCAGGAGAGGAGTAGTTCCTCTCCCTTGATTGTGCCACCTTGGAGAAACTGAGAACTTACGGGTCCCCAGAATATACCCTCCTCTTGACAAAGAACTCAAAAGTCAAGTAACTGGCTGGGAAAATGCCCAAAAAAGGGAAAAAGAATAAGACTATAGAAACAAATATTTTCTTCCATTCTTTCTGATAAGGAAAAGCAATGCATACCATCAGAGGAAGACATAAAAATCAAGTCTTTTGCATTCAAAACCTCCAAAATAAATATGCAGTGATCTCAGGCTATGGAAAAGCTCAAAAAAAATTTTGAAAATGAAGTAAGAGAAGTGGAGGAAAAATTGGGAAGAGAAATAACAGTGATGCAAGAAAATCATGAAAAGCAAGTCAACAGCTTGCTAAAGGAGACCCTAAAAATGCTGAAGAAAAAAATACTTTTAAAAATAGACTAATTCAATTGGAAAAAGAGGTCCAAAAAGACAATGAGGAGCAGAATGCTTTAAAAAGCACAATTAGCCAAGTAGAAAAGGAGGTTCCCAAGCTCACTGAAGAAAATAGTTCTTTAAAAATTAGAATGGAACAGATGGAGGCTAATGACTTTATGAGAAACCAAGAAATTACAAAACAAAACCAAAAGAATGAAAAAATGAAAGATAATGTGAAATATCTCATTGGATAAACAACTGACCTGGAAAATAGATCAAGGAGAGACAATTTTAAAATTATGGGACTATCTGAAAGCCATGATAAAAAAAAGAGCCTAGACATTATCTTTCATGAAATTATCAAGGAAAACTGCCCTGATATTCTAGAACCAGAGGGCAAAACAAATATTGGAAAAATCCACCAATCACCTTCTGAAAGAGATCCAAAAATAAAACTCCTAGGAATATTGTGGCCAAATTCCAGAGTTCCCAGGTCAAGGAGAAAATATTGCAAGCAGTCAGAAAGAAACAATTCCAGTATTGTGGAAATACAATCTGTATAACACAAGATCTAGCAGCTTCTACATTAAGGGATTGAAGAATTTGGAATATGATATTCCAGAAGTCAAAGGAACTAGGATTAAAATCAAGAATCACCTACACAGCAAAGTATAATCCTTCAGGGGGAAAAAATGGTAATTCAGCGAAATAGAGGACTTTTAATCATTCTTGATGAAAAGACAAGAGCTGAATAGAAAACTTGACTTTCAACACAAGAAGTAAGAGAAGCATGAATAGGTAAACAGGAAAGAAAAATCATAAGGGACTTACTAAAGTTGAACTGTTTACATTCCTACATGTAAAGAGAATATTTGTGGCTCTTGAAACTTTTTTCAGTATTTGTGTAGTTGAAGGGATTACACACACACACACACACACACACACACACACATACACGGAACAGGGTGAGTTGAATATGAAGGAATGATATGTAAAAAATAAATTTAAGGGGTGAGAGATGAATCTATTGGGAGGAGAAAGGGAGAAGTAGAATGAGACAGCTTATCTTACATAAAAGAGGTTTAATGGAGGGGAAAAGGGGGGAGGTGAGAAGAAAAAGTGAAACTTATTCTCATCATATTTGACTTAAGGAGGAAATAACATGCTCACTCAATTCGGTATGAAAATAAAGGGAAAATAAATAGGAAAGTAGGGGAGAAGGGGATAAGTGGGGTGGAGGTAATGATAGAGGGGAAGGTAAATGGGAGGAGGCAGTAATTAGAAGTAAACACTTTTAGTGAGGGCCAAGGTCAAAAGAGAGAATAGAATAAATGGGGAGCGGGATAGGATGGAAGAAAATATGGTTAGTCTTACATAACATGACTATTATGGAAGTCATTTGCAAAACTACGCATATATAGCCTATATTGAATTGCTTACCTTCTCAGTGGTGATGAGCGGAGAGGGAAGAAGGGAGAGAAGGTGGAACTCAAAGTTTTAGGAACAAATGTTGAGAATTGTTTTTGCATACAATTGGGAAATAAGAAATATACGTAATGCGGCATAGAAATCTATCTTGCCCTACAAGAAAAGAGAGAAGATGGGGATAAAGGAAGGGAGGGGTGTGATAGGAGGGAGGGCAGATTGGGGGAAGGGGTAATCAGAATGCATCGGTGTTGGGGTAGGGTGAGGAGAGAGATGGGGAGAGAATTTGGAACTCAAAATTTTATGGAAATGAATGTTTGAAACTAAAAATAAATAAATAAACATTAAAAAAAAACAATAAAGAAGAAATGTGCTCCAAATTATTTTTAAACATTTTATCCACATGAAAACATACAATGGATGAGCCGAATAAGACAGTCAGTTACAGTTAGAAATGAACGGTGTTAACAATAACAAAATGGCCTTGTTTTGCTGTAGAAATAAAATGAGCAAGTGCAATGACTTGATTTAATGAAATCATCCTTCAAAATCTGCTGCTATGAGTATTTTTAACCATAAATTTTCCTAATCTATTGCATTCCTCCCTCTTTCATGTTGTTGCATGTTGCCTTGGGTCTAATGAGTATTCCAAAATTCCAGAATGTACCAAGTTCACAAATCAGTGTAAACATATCGGTGTGTTTACAGATATTGTAAAATGCATGTGTTTCCCTGGAAAGAGAAGAAATTCAAATAAGATGAAAGTACTGCTAAAAAAAAAAAAAGAAATGTAATGAGTCCAAAGTAACAGCAATGTTGTAGGATGATCAGCTGTGAATGACCTAGCTATTATTAGCAACACAATGATTCATGACAACTCTGAAGGGCTTAGGATGAAAATGCTATCCATCCCCAGAGAAAGAACTGGTGGTGTCTGAATACAGACTGCAGCAGCTTTTTTCACTTTCTCTATTTTTCTTGAGGTTTTTTTTGCATCTATATTTTCTTTCACAACATGACTATTATGAATATGTTTTGCAAACTACATATATATAACCTAATGGAATTGCTTGCCTTCTCAATGAGGAGTGATGGGGAGGGAGGAAGGGAGAGAATTTGGAACTCAAAGTTTTAAAAATCCGTGTTTTTATATGTTACTGGGGAAAAATAAAACACTAAATAAATACAATTTTTTTTAATCTCCACTATGACCTGTCTGTCTTGAGTAATCCCGAACAGAATAGCTTATAATTTCACTAAACTATGCAAGCCCCACCAACATGACAAGGCAGTGATCCAATGATCCTGAACATGTCTTCCCTACCAGATGTAACTGGGCCAAGTACGCTTAGATGCATGGCTATGGAGATTCTCTGTGTTTCCAGCTTCTGGCAAAGTAGTAGTCTTTGGTCATGGGGCTATCTCTTCCCCATGAGAAAAAAAGGAGTCTGCCATATTAATTTAGTTAAAAAACCAAAGACTTTTAAAAAAACCCCAAACACCTCTTTTTAGAAAAGTAGCCCACCTTGCTCAAGTCATAATACCCTGCAAAAGACCTATGGAAGCAAGTACTATCCTCACCCTTTTTTTCCCTTATGAACTGAGTGGTTTGACTATTTCCAGAGTCTTATCTACAAGGAATTCCATCTCCAGTACACAGTTCTTTGCTTCAAGTGCCAAGCTCACTAGTATGCATAGAAGGGTCCTCGCAAATAGTTAATGTCTTCAGACCTAATGTTTTACTCTTAACTGAACTTCCTGGTCACAGGTTCAGATGTCTCTGGGCATCTTTACTCTAGCTTATAGCATTTGATATCACTTTTCATTTTAATCTTTAAAGGCTGTATTATATCTGTTCATTCTAAATTTTGTCCTCTTAAATTAACACTCAAGGTTGGTTTTTCTGTCCTAGTACTATAGACTATTAATGTGTTTAAGTATGGTATTTCATGTAAGTAAGATGCATGGTATGGTTTACTTAATTTGGCTATTGCACTTTAAAAAAAATCTAAATTCTTGGGTCTGAACTCAGATTCTAACATGGAGACAAACTGTTTTTAACCTAAGCTTGGAAATCTGCATTCTTGATTATATAGGAAAGAAGATAAGACTGCTTAATGTAAGCCCATTATTTGGGGGGAAAATTACTTACAGTGGTTGGTATGCAAATTACTTAGAATAAGCGATAATTTTGCTATAGTTTCATTTTAAGCCAGTAGTGGCCAAGCATTTATGCCTTTCTTGGCAGTAGGCTGATGTAGAAAATCTGAACTTTGACCAGATGAAACTGATTTGATTTAGTTTCCTGACCTTTGGTTCATTCTCTGTCAGTTGAGTGCTGAACTTCATGCTACAGATTGTATTTCCTTCATTTCTTCTGATATGTTTTTAAATGCTGTGATTTTAAAGAATGAATATAACTATAAGAGCACACTTCAATAGCTATTAGAGACATTCCAGTAGCTATTGGTAGAGAGAAGTCAGGTGTTTCAAAGATAATTAAAACCTACAATGAAACAGTACTAGTCACACCAAAGTGCAAAAAAAAAGTATGGAAATGCAAAAGAACATGAAAACTGACAAACTATTGTGGCAAAATAGCCTTATGAAACTTCAGAAAACAAGAAAAGATATTGAGAGGGTCCTGGCAGTTAGTAGATTTGCTATTGATTCCATTGCAGTATGGCATAGATTTCTTGTAGTTGCAAAAAGATCAAGAAGACTAGAAAAAAACAAGAGTTACTGACGGTCACTAGGAAGAAAAAAACATTCATTATGAGTAACATGATAGAAAGACTGGAGCACTGACTACTGGAAGAAAAAGATAATATTAATTGATTAAATTAATTTTTTGATTCAAACTAAAACCATTGTTAGAAATCCAAGTGAACCTATCAGATCTGGGCATCTTCATCATATAATAATACAAAAAAGTTCTTGGTATGCTTATTTGCTTCCAATGGATTTCGAAGTCATCCCAGTTGAGAAAATGATGGATTCTTATCAATATATTGATATATCAAGAAGCATAATTTGTTCCTGTGTAGTATCCCTCTCAGGGATAGGCAGGCTATATATTTCCCTAAGGGTTCTTGATACTCTCAGGTGTTTGGGGTACCATCAGATTAAACCTCTACTTACTGTGTTTCCCTCATTTTAGAAACTAGCACCCCAATTCCACTGAACTATTTAAGCACTTCCCCCTAAGCTGCCAGGGCATACTTTCCCCTTTACCATCTCAGTTTCTGGGTTAGTAGGCTTAAAATAGCTCAGTTCCTACATAGTGCCAAGTTCATCTCCAGATATGGCAAAATTGCGAGACAAATCCTTTTACTGTGCTAGAGTCCCAAAAAAATCATTCCTGAAGATGTATTCTTGGGGCATCAATGTTATGCCAGGCACCAAACCCTGCCTGGATTCCAGCTCTCAGATTACTGTGGTTCTTGTTTCTTGACCAAAGTTGCAGACTCTACTTCTTTTACCTAGAATGGAAAAACACAATTGGAAAGTTCCCCAAAGCTCAATTTCTGGGGAGCCATATGACATCAGCAGGGGAAGATGTCCTCATGGCTCTTCTCCTTTCCTCATAGTCTCTTACTGGATGTGGCCACACTCTCAGAACACAGTTGAAGATGAGGCATTGAGAGGAATGCAGCTGACTCAGATCTCTTTGAAGCCACAAGGAGTTCTAATTTGCAGTTTATGGGAAAAAGTCTTCCCACTTTGGAGTTAGTCAACTGGACCAAGTTACAGAACAGCCATGTATCTCCAAGTATCTCCAAGGCACTTTGTTTATAAGTTAATGTGACTCTCCCAGAAGTAGTATGCTCCTTATGAGGAAACATCATCTGAGCAAGCTGACAGGTATTGACAGGTGTCTCATTGCACTAGAATTAAAGAAATTTCAAATTGGAGAAGTAATATTGCAACATGACCTTAGCACTATTGACATATAATAAAGAGTTAGGAAATTTATTTAGAAAAATGGTGAAAAACCATTTTTAAATGGCTTGGGAATTTGCTAGACTTGGGGGAAAAATGAATTTGTCAAAGGTACATTTAATATCCAATATGATAAAAATATGGCTTCATAATGAAGGATTAGAGATTTTGTATCAAAATCTTATGAACTCAGTACCAAATAATGTGAAATGAATGTCCTCAGTAAAAGTAGGATATATTAAATATTAAAAGCTTTTTGAAATGTCAAAATGTTGTAAAATTTATTGTGCCATGGTCAATTTGTTTTACTTTGTTCCAGTTAATTTGCTCACCACTGCAGCATTATCTTTAGAGACCAAATATTAGACAATATAATGTAAAGTACATTGTTTTAAATATTTCATTTTAATGCATCTTCTCAGATATTCATTAAAATATGTCCTCCTCAAGGGCTGGGACAGTTTTTATTTTTCCTTCGTTTCCCCTGTGCTTTGCACAGTGCCTGGAACATATTAAGCACTTAATAAATACATATTGATTGATGACTGATGGTTCATCGATATCATTGTAATGACTCTTTGCCTGATAACTACCAAATAATTATAAAGTTTGGAGTCCCCTTGTTTCTCATTTCCAAAGCTTTTCTATAAATTGGGGGCAAGGCATGGAAACAAAACTAAGTCCTTGGGACAAGTTCATTAGGTTTCCTACCTACCTAGTTCCAGTCTTGGCATCATGTGTGTATAGCCAGTCAAAGCCTAAAGGAGTTTTGAGTCCACCTTGCACTTGGATGCTGTAACATGGTCTTCCATCTTCTCCTGTATCCTAGTGACCATCCTCCGGATGTCCCACAGTTTTTCAATGTCCTTCCTAAAATGTATGGCCCAGAATTGGTCTGAGTTGGGCAGTTTCTATTAATGCGGCCCCAGAAAGTATTAGCATTTTTTTTCAAGCAGCTAAGTCACACTTTTGATTCATACTAAGCCCCATCAGAAAATTTCCCACAAAAATCATTGTGTGGCCACACTTCTCTTATCCTTTACTTTTATAGTTGCTATTTTAAAACTAGTTCTAGATGTACATTTATTTTTGTAAATATGCATTTTGAACAAAATGACCCTGGCCAGCCTTTTATCTTTTCACCTCTCTTGGTTGTCCTCCCTACCTGATGCTAATTCCCACTCCACCACATATACTCTGGCCATTCTCCACTGAGCTACCAAAGAGATCTTCCCAAAGTTTGGGTCCTACCATGACACCTACTCCACTCAATACACTCTAGTGGCTCCCTATTACCCAGCATCAAATAGAAAACCCTGTTTGACTTTTAAAGGCATTCATAACCTGCCCCCTTCTTATCTTTCCAATCTTCTTATACCTTATTCCCTTCTATATGCTCTGAGTGACACTGAGTGACACCGGACTTCATGCTGTTCCTCACATGTAACATTATAATTCTAAGAGTATTTTCACAGGCTATCCAGTATGCCTGAAATGTTCTCCCTTCTCATCTCTGCTACTGTTTTCCCTGGCTTCCTTCACTCTTCAATTAAAATCTCACCTTCTGCAAGAAGTCTTTCCTGGTTTCTCCTTAATATTAATTAATGTCTTCTCTCTGATATTACCCTCCAATTCACCCTTTAGACATCCTGTCTGTACATAGTTGTTTGCCTCTTTTCTCCCCCATTAGACTGTGAGATCCTTGAATGCAGGTACTGGAATTTTTTTTTTTTGCCTTTCTTTGAATCCCAAGAGTGTAGCTCAGTACTTAGCATATAACCAATTCTTAATAAAGGTTAGTTGACAGACTAATAACCCATCAATAATCTCAGGTAACTCTCTAAGATTATATAGGAGTTATATTATATATATATAACTCCATTATATAGGAGTTGCCAATCTGCATTGGCAGAGGGAGTTTCCTCACTTAAAGTTCCCAAACTAATGGAAACATATATGTATGTGTTCATCCTTTGTTGCCAAAGAAGACCATGCCATCAGAGAAATGATGACATGACTTGCACTTGACTTTGTTTTTAAGTGAGGGAGGGCTGTGCAGTTACCAGCCTCACTTCTCCTCCAGAGCCATCTGAATCCAGTGACCAGATATTCATCAGAATGACTAGGGATGACCCAGGCAGTTGGGGTTAAATGACTTGCCCAAGGTCACACAGCTAGTGAGTGTCAAGTGTCTGAGGTGAGATTCCTGATTCCTGCACTGGTGCTCTATCCACTGCACCACCTAGCTGCCCCAGTGGAAACACAGGAATGCAACAAAACCCCCCAAAAGAAAAAACCAAAGAACTCACTCAAAGAATACTATTTCAGCTAATTATTCTAGCTAGCTTATCAAAACCTTTTTGAAACCTAACTTTGCCTAATGTCTTTTCAGGCTTTCTCTCATTTTCTTAAATTCATAATATGTATATATCCATATACACGTATGTATACACATATGTATATGTATGGAAACAATATAGTAGTTATGACAATGAAATGGGAAGGAAATAGAAAAAATGGTCTCAACTCTGAATGAACTAGAGAGCCCTAACATAGCAGGAAGTGATATAAGAATTTGCAGAGCAATCTGTCCAAAAGTACATGTTCAAATTAAGAAACAATAGTCAGTCCTAGAGGACTTGAGGTGGAGAACAATTTTGAGGGAAATATGAGACTTAGACTTGGAGACTTTGGGAGAATTAGAGAATACCCATATGTGGCTGATACAAAAACGTGGTGAGGATGTGTGAGAAGACTTAAATATTAGGAAAGACAATTCTTTCCTTAGCCAGTTGGACTTGGTTATCTTTGTTGAGGATGGTTTTAAGTATCCAAAATATGGCCCAAAATATTTTGGAGAAAGCATTTCAAAACAACAGATTTTGACAGAAGCCGCACTTCCCCTTTAAGAGAGAGAAGTCACAAAAGTGAGTTCTTCTTTCCAAATAAATAATCAAATCCACTTCTCCAATATCAAAAGAATTAGAGACACATAAACAAAACATGTATAAAGATTTCCAACCCAAGAAGAATTCAGATTATTACTACTCTTGCCTCTGTACTCATATTCCCTTAACTCAAGAAACATTTTATATGTGTGTTAGTATTTGTTGCTGAAGAAGACCATGCCATCAGAGAAATGATGACATGACTTGCACTTGACTTTGTTTTGAGTGAGGGAGGGCTGTGCAGGTCACCAGCCTTGCTTCTCCTCCAGAGCCATCTGAATCCAGTGACCAGATATTCATCGGGATGACTGGAGATGACCCAGGATGAGGCAGTTGGGGTTAAGTGACTTGCCCAAGCTCACACAGCTAGTGAGTGTCAAGTGTGCGAGGTGAGATTTGAACTCAGGTCCTCCTGACTCCTGCACTGGTGCTCTATCCACTGAACCACCTAGCTGCCCCTAAGAAACATTTTAAAGGGTCTTGGGAAGGGTGGGAGAGGAGAACCAAGAATTATTTCTTATTTTCTCCACAATGACACCTAAATGTATAGATTTTCCCTCATAAAATTTCTAAACAATTTGTCACCATACCCAGCATCCTTCCCTAACAATGTTTCAATCCATTCTACAAAGAAGCCACAAAAAAATGATTAAGGAGGGGAACTTAGTATGTAGGTTTTAATGTCTTTGTAGGCGTAATGCCCTATAGTTTTCCCATCACCATTATCAAGCATGAGAAGGTGCCTAGGCAAGAGTGGATGGGCAAGAGTGATTATTAAATTTTTAGTGTCAGCATTTACACCTTGGCAAATGCTATAAATAAGGCTTTGGTTTACTGTTGTGTTGACTGCCTAGACTTTAGAAAGTGATAGAGAAAATGTCAGTAACACAGCCTAAACTTAAGAGTGTGTCACGAGCACGCTTCCCACCATCCCCAACCCATTAGGGAACCAGTTGTTAAGTATTTACCAGCATAACAACGACTCCTGAGTTAGCCAAGGGTCTGGTTGTATGCTTGGACTTCCCTGGTGCATGGCTCTCCTTTTAACGATCCAAATTACGATTAGTGTTATTTGCTTCTCGATTACAGAGGCAACAAAGGAATAAAATGGCTTTAGCAGTGGAATAACTGGTTTATGATGTGCCCTTGTGAAAACCTCCAGAGTGAAGGGATGATGAGAGGGAAGAATTTTCTCAGGAAGAGGACTTCCCAAGGGCTTAATTCTATCAAGAATTTATTAGTCTATTAAATCCATATGAATTCCCTATTCTTCTAAACCCTCCCTACTCTAATCCATTCTGTCTTTACCTGTTATACTAGCCTCACTAAAACATATCCCCAGTCGGGTTGATTTCTGGTTAAATAGTATTCAACAATACCTGCTAAAATCCTGCTTACCTTTCAAGGCCCAGTTCAAGTGCTCTGGGGACCTGTCCAGCTGCAATATTCTTTGAGTCTCTAGAAAAGAGTGGGAGGCAAAATATAGAGTATCAACTTTGAAATTTTGCTGAGTGTGTAGATTTCTAACTTTGCGTGCTGGTCTAGAGCTTTAGAAACCCACTCTGTATTTAACAAGAAGGGGTAGGATAAATGTGATGAGCAAAGATAGTTTAATTCTGAGAGGGGATATATCCCTAACAGTGCTGATGGATGCTAGGAAATCAGCAGACCTTGTCTATGGATGTCCTCAAAGGGAATCCTTGGAAGAAAAACCACAAAGAGCAAGGGGTGGGGGAAGGAAGGGGGGGCAATGGCATGACTTCCGAGATGGGCATCCACAGGCCTTTACAATGACAATAGTTTGTTTGCAAGACCTGAAATTCTGACACATGACTGAGACCAAGAAGGCAAGCCAAACCCACAAAGCTGACTTGAGAAGCAGCTTTTAGTTTCACATTGAGTACATGGGTAGCAGAATAAAATCTAAAGGACTAAAGAAAAAATCTTTCTTTGGGCATCATTGCCAGGCTCTGGAAAGTCCCTAAAACTCCTAGGGTTAAGTAAAGTCTGGGCTCTAGTCAAAAGTTACAGGTAGATTCCCCTGTGGAGCCCATGGCTTCATTCATTTATTCCTCCTCGTGACTCTGGATCCTGAGAATGGGATTTCTCAACCACTGCTTTCTTTGTCTTGGGTGACCCAACTCCAAGACTGCCAAATCCTCTGGCTCAAATTCCTGGGAAGTGTGACATCAGTCGGTTTCTTCTTCAAGGTACCACTCCCCTAGGATTTTCTCCCCTAGGAAAGCAAATAAATCTAAAGTGAACACACATGAAACCTCATGGTGAAGATGTTCCTTCCTTATCTGCGGTGTCTATGTAGAAGCACCTTGGTTAAACTTCCCAGTAGTGGAAGTAGATTACTTTCCATTACCTAGATAGGCACTAACACGGACAATCTACTGTTTTCTCAGTCCTGGGTTCCACAGAGACACTAAGCTACATCAGAGTAATGTGGTTCACTGAAATGAACTTTTGTATGGCAACCAGGCAGGCTTAAGTCCTGGCTCCAGCACTGATAAGCTGTGTGACCTTGGCAAGGCATTTTTCCTAACTGGGCCTAAGTTTCCTCTTTTGTAAAATGAAGGTGTTAGATGAGATGATATTAAAAGTACCTCCCATGTCTAGTAATTTATAGGAATCTCATTCTATATTTAGAAAAATTCAATGCCATTGCCGCACTAACACCCCAGGTCTGAAAACCTTTCTAGAAGGAAGGAGTCAACTCTTCCTTCTGGCCTCTTAGACTGGTTCTTGGTGGCAGACTAGTTCTAGCTCCATGAAACTTTTTTTGATATCCTTTCTTATCTACGCCGTTCCCCCGGCCCCACCCCATGCCTTCATTATCTTCTACTAGCAACCATTGTTTGTGTTCTACAGAAGATATAGTGCTGGACTTGGACTCAGAAGAGTTTGGGGTTCAAATTTCACATCTGATACTTGCTAGTTATATGCTTATGGACAATTTTGCCCCATCCATAAAATGTGGTAAATATCTGTAGAACTTAGCTCACAGGGTTTTTATGGATCAAATTTAATAATGTCCATAAAATGACTCAGATTCAATACAGTTGAGATTCAGTCTGGCTTGTTTGTCCATACAAGCATCACAAATGCTCAGATTCCTTAACAGTCTAGCCAATGGTGAGGTTCCTTAAGAGTTTTGCCAATATGGCGAATCTTTAATAAATTTAATAAATAAAAAGTAATAAATTTTTGAAAAAACAATTGTCCATAAAATGCCTTACAATTTATAAAGAACTATGTAAATGTCAGTTATTGCTATAACTGTTATCACCCTCAAGTGTATCGTACCTAGCAGACTATTAGGAACCTCAACCAAGGTCCTGTATATGTAGGGATGGGTGGGGCCTGACTACATTTGCAAGGATGTATGGGACCAAGGTGTTCCCAGTAGGATATCGGATGACTCATACTGTAACTCAGGGCTCAAGGTTCATTAGCATCAGATTCTCCTCACTGGTAGAGATTGATTAATCACTCAATGTTCCATTCCTTTACAAGGGGCAGAATTGATGAGAACATGGGACAGATCCTAGTCTTTTGGCTTCAGAGAAGGGGTTCGAGACTTCCCTTAGAGAAAGGTTATTGAAAGGAAAGAAAGGCTAGAATAAGTTTAAATCAAATAGAAACAGATTCCTGCCCATATTGATCTAGAAAAACAGAAATTAACATTATCTCAGGGGGCAGTTAGGTGATACTGTAGTCAAACATAGAATCCCAAAGTGGGTGATATGGATGAGGGGTGTGTTAGTAGCTTCAGGTGCATTGGAGGTGTTGAATAAAAGTAAGGGGTAACCTAACTTAACCCCAGGAGGGCACTGAGTAAATTTTTTTATTTTAGAAAAGGGAGCAGTACACCAAACAAGTTTGGGAAGTGGATAGAGTGCCAGGTCTGGAATGAGGATGATTCTTCTTCCTAAGTTCAAATCTGGCCTCAGACACTAGCTGTGTGACCCTGGGTAAGTCACTTAACCCTGTTTGCCTCAGTTTTCTCATCTGTAAAATGGGTTGGAGAAGGAAATAGTAAACCAATCCAGTATTTTAGCCAAGAAAACTCCAACTGGGATCACAAAGAGTCATGGAACAACCTGGAACACTATGTTGCATTGTATTTTTATTTATTTTGTTAAGCACTTCCCAATTTGGGAAAATTCCCAAAATTGTCCATAATCTGGTTTTCTCCACCTTCAGTACTTAGGAAGTTTTGCTGCCCTACCCTCTAGGGCTGTAAGTTTGACACCTCTGAAGAGGATCCAGTATCTCCATGGACTCCATTTCTCCAGTTTAACACACGAGAGATTTTGGGGAATTTCCCCTTCAGGAAACTCTGGGAATCTCTTTTTAAGGTGTAAGCCAAAACAACAGCAAAAACTAAATACAGAACCAAGAACCAAAGCTAGAATGCCTCTTTTCCTAAATTTTCACCAACTCTACCACTCATGCAGACAGTGAGAATTGAGTAACCGATCTTAAACAATGAGGACAAGTCACGTAAATGAACTTGGAGCCCTTGCTTCCAAACATCGAATATTTGTTTCCAGGTAAAATTTAATTGAAATAATCAAGGGCAGTCTTGGAAGGGGGGAAAAGTCACAAAGGGGAAACTTTAAATCTGTGGGTGCTGAGGTTCAGGGTCGAGGTAGGGGAAGGAATGAAGTGGTAAAGGGTAGCAACCACGTCTGCTAATCAATAAATAAGAGATTTAGGGCTGGGAGAGACCTTGGGAATAATCTACTACAACTTCCTTCTTTAACGGATTGGGAAATTGAGGCCCAGAGAGGTTAAATGAGTTTTCCATGTTTTAGTTTTTAGAGTCAAGATTTGAGCCCATGTTGATGGAGTCCAAATCAGTTGTTCTTTTCCCACTCCAAAGTGCTCCAAAATAATCCAACTGTATTTTTTTCTTTTAAATATATTATTAATTTTCATATAATTTTCACTTCCATCTCCCAATCATAATAATTAGTCAATTAAAAATGTAAACAATTAACAAGGATTTATCAAGTGCCTACTTCAATGAAACAGTCCCTGCCTTCAAGGAGCAAAAATTCTATAGTGAAAAAAAACCTAACATATCCACAAAACAGATGTTGGAGCACTGTTATGGCTTCCAACATCAATGCTCATTGATTGACTGATGGACATAAGAATCTCATTTAAGCAAAACAAATCAACACAATGGCCACGTCTAAAAATGCATAGCTCATTCTAAACTTCATCCTGCCCAGACCTCCCATGATTTTCTTATTATTTCCTCGCCATGTCATCTATACCATGGCATTTATTCTAGCATTAATCCTTAGCCATTGGCTAGTACAAACTTGGATTCCACCCCTGAATGCTCCATCCTTGACGAGTGAGCTTCCATCTATCTTCAATCTATGATTGGCCATGGGAGGAGCTAGAGTCCATGACTCTTCCTGTCTCTCAGCACCATTATTCTGCAAAGGTAATATTCCTCACCCCATTTCCAGCATCCCTCTATGTGTTATATTCCCCCATTAGAATGTAAGTTCCTTGAAGATAGGGGCTATCTTGTTTGCATCTGCATCTTCAGTGCTTAGAATGGTACCTGGCACATGGTAACTGTGTAATGAATGTTCTATCTCAATCCATCTATCCATGTATACATTTATCTATGTATGTATCTCTCTATATATCTATCTGTGTATCTATCTACGTATCTGTGTATCTATCTATGTCTCCGTCTGTCTGTCTGTCTGTCTACCATCTAACTAGTCTATTACCTCTTCAGAGATGTACATGCCTAGGTTATTACAATCTCCCAACCACTCCCACCACTCCTACCCCAGACCAGCATTTGTATACTCCATAGACAGATTTCAAGTTCTGTCATGCTCTCTAGTCAAATCAGTTTAAGAAATGCTTCATTGGACTTGGTGTGACTGTAGTAATTGTTACTGATTTGCCTTGTCTGTGCTGGTTTTCCATACTTCTATAGATTAGACTTTACTGATTTTCTCAGATGGGTCAGTGTCTGGTTTAGGAACTGAGGAAGGGTAAGGGGATGTGGGTACAGCACCACCCACCCATCTCAGGCAGAAGTGGTGATGATGGAAATGTTCAAAATTTGGTTTGGGTATTTCTGGAACAGATTTCTAAAGGTCTTAGCTGGTTATGTCTGGTTTCTTTTTTTTTCTGCAAGGAAACCTAACTAGAATTGTACATTAGTAACAGTCTGGTAAGAAATTCTAGAAGCTAAAGCCAAATTAACCTAAGAAATAAAAATAAAATAATATCAGTTATTCTACAGCATTTTATTCTGCAGATTTGAGGACTGCTCATCTGCTATTTATAGGCTTCTCATATTGTCCTGAGAAATGAGAATAAGGAAGGAATAATAGATGAGGGAAATCCATTTTGTGCCTTTTTGAAGGCAGGGATGATTTTTGCTTTTGCTCATGTGGGGATCATAGAAAATAATAAACACTTGTCGAATTGAATTGTGTTTGGACAGATAATTGAACTATGCACAGAAAGGATTAGTCTTTTATGAGAGGTCTCATAGAAAGTGAATGAATAGCAGAACTGAGAGAGATGACAAAAAAAAGAGAAGGTTTTTTTGTGTCTACTATAGCTAACATACACAATGTCAAGCTCTATTGAGAAGAGAGGAGAGGAGAGGAGAAAAAAAAGAGAGAAGAGGGAGGGAAGGGGAGGGGAGGGAAAGGGAAGGGAGAGAAGGGGAGGAGAGATGGAAGGGGAGGGGAGGAGGACCCTGATGACTCTGGAGGGGAAAGTGAGGCTGGTGACTTTGCACAGCCCTCCCTCACTCAAATCCAATTCAATTGCAAGTCATGTCATCATCTTCCTGATGTCATGGTCCTCTTTGAGAATGAAGGACAAATTACACACACAGTCTACTAAGACTATGTGTCATTAAAGTGGAAAGAATACTGAACTATGAGTCAGAAGATTTCATTTCTAGTCTGGACTTTACTACCCTGTTTGGAAAGCATTGACTTTCTATGGCATCTAAGATAAAATTCAAACTTTCTAACCTGCCATTCAGATCTGGCTTCAGCCTGCTTTTACAGACATATTAAACATTACTCACCTTCATGCACTTTACAATTTAACCTAACAGGAAGACCTACCATCCCATAAACTGGAAACTCCATCTCCTTCCTTTTAACTTTTGCAGAAGCTGTCTTCCGTGCTATAGTTTTGGATGCCTTTGAAACTCTCCATTATGCCCCTGTAGAAGAGATTACCTCCTTTCCTCACCTTTTTCAGCTTCCTGTTGCGTGTTGTTTTCCCCCATTAGATTGTACACTTCTTGAGGTCAAGGACTGTCTTTGTTTTTATTTGTATCCCCAGAACTTAGTACAGGGCCTGGTATATAGTAGGTACTTAATAAATGTTTATTGACTTAATGAGACAAAAAAATCATCCCTGCCTTCAAAAGGGTACAAAATGGATTTCCCTCATCTGTTATTGCTTTCTTATCCTCTTCCCTGAGATTCCTGTATGCTACCCCATTCAAACTATCTATGAGGCAATAGAATCCTTATCATTTTTTGAAATTTAGCTTTTGCGCCATCTCCTATGAGAACTTTTTTGGTGCCTTTTACCTCCTTAAACTGTCATGATTTATTTATCTGCTTGTAAGTCATCAAATCCTCCCTCCATTACAGGCTCTTAACCTTTCTGTGTGTATCATGGACCCCTTTGGCAATTTGGTGGCTATTAGGAACCCTTTCTCAGAAAGATATTTTTAAATGCACAAGATAACAGAGGGCTAAGATGGAGGAGTAACAGCACAAACTTGCTAGTGCTCTCCCCCCAAACCCAGCCAAATACCTGTAAAAAATGACTTTAGTCAAATTCTGTAGCTGTAGAACCCACAGAATGATGGAGTGAAGCAAATCTCCAGCCCAAGATAGTCTGGAAGGCTACTGGGAAGTGTCTATTGTGCCATGCTGGGAACAGAGCACACTTCAGTGTGGGCTGCCCTGGCACCAATGGGACCTGAGCAGGCCTTGGAGGGACTAAATCTTGGGCACCTGTGGCAGTTTTCACAACCCCAAAATGCAGAGGGCAAATTGGAAGGTCAGTGGAAAAAATCTGTGGGACATGTATGAGAGAGTAGAGTGGTCAGGCCCTAGCCCCAGGGTAGGGGAGAGGGTGGAGGAGACTATGGAGGAGAAACCTGTGGCAGCAGCTGCAGGGTCAGCGACTGATTCTGGAGTTCTAGGCCCACAGATTGTGGGTGCATTGAACAGCTGACAGTACACTCTCCACTCCTACTGGAAGCAGAGAACTATCTTGACAAAGAGCTCAAAAGTCAAGTAAGTAGCTGCAAAAATGAGCAAATTCCAGAAAAAGAATCAGACTGTAGAATCTTACTTTGGTGACAAGGAAGACCAAAATATACAAAGAGAAGAAAAGAATAAAGTCAAAGTTCCTACATCTAAAGCCTCCAAGAAAAGTGTTGATTGGTCTCAGGCCATGGAAGAGCTCAAAAAGGATTCTCTAAATCAAGTAAGAGAAGTATAGGAAAAACAGGGGGGAGAAATGAGATTGATGCGACAAAATCATGAAAAACAAGTCAACTGCTTGCTAAAGGAGGCCCAAAAATGATGAGGAAAATAGCACTTTAAAAAACAGACTAAACCAAATGGCAAAAGAGATCTATAAAACCAATGTGGAGAAGAATGAATTGGCCAAATGGAAAAGGAGGTCCAAAAGCTCAGTGAAATAAAATAATTCCTTAAAGATTAGAATAGAGCAGATGGAAGCTAATAATGTTATGAAAAATCAAGAAATTATAAAACAAAGTCAAGGGAATGAAAAAATAGCAGATAATATGAAATACCTCATTGGAAAAAACATCTCACATGGAAAATAGATCCAGGAGAGACAATTTAAAAATTATGGGACTATCTGAAAGCCATGATTAAAAAAAGAACCTAGACAACATCTTTTAAGAAATTATCAAGAAAAATTGCCCTGATATTGTAGAACCAGAGGGTAAAATAGATATTGAAAGACTCTCCCAATCACCTCCTAAAAGAAATCCCAAAAAGAAAATTCTTAGGAATATTGTAGCTAAATTCCAGAGCTCCCAGGTCAAGGAAAAAGTATTGCAAACAGCTGGAGAGAAACAATACAAGTATTGTGGAAACATAATCAGGATAACACAAGATCTAGCAGCTTCTACATTAAGGGATCAAAGGGCTTAGAATATGATATTCCAAAGGTCAAAGGAGTTAGGATTAAAACCAAGAATCACCTACTCAGGAAAACTGAGTATAACACTTCAGGGGAAAAATGAGCATTCAATGAAATAGAGGACTTTCATATTGAAATGACCAGAGCTGAATAGAAAATTTGACTTTCAAACACAACAATAAAGAGAAGCATGAAAATATAAACAGGAAAGAGAAATCATTAGGAACTTTCTAAAACTGAACTGTTTACATTCCTACATGAAAAGATAGTCTTTGTAACTCTTGAGACTTTTCTCAGCATTAAGGTGGTTGGGGGGATTATATACATATAGACAGAGGGCACAGGGTGAGTTGAATAGGTAGGGATGATATCTAAAAAAATAAAATTAAGGGATGAGAGAGGAATATATTGGGAGGAGAAAGGAAGGAATAGAATGGAACAGCTTATCTTATATAAAAGAGGCAAGAAAAAGTCTTTTCAGTGGAGGGGAAGAAGGGGCAGGTGAGAGGGAACGAGTGAACCTTACTCTCATCACATTTGGCTTAAGGAGGGAATAACATGCACACTGAATTTGGTATGAAAATCTATCTTACACTACATGAAAGTAGTGTGGAAGGGAATAAGTGGGGGTATGTGGGGAATGATAGAAGGGAGGGCAAATGGGAGGTAATTAGAAGTAAACACTTTTGAGGAGGGGTAGGGTCAAAAGAGAGAATAGAATAAATAGGGGGCAGGAGAGGATGGAGGGAAATAAAATTAGTCTTTTACAATATGACCATTATGGAAGTGTTTTGCGTAGCTACACGTATATAACCTATATTGAACTGCTTGCCTTCTCAGTGGGGATGGGTGAGGAGGGAGGAAGAGAAAGTAGATGGAACTGAAAGTTTTAAAAACAAATGCTAAAAATTGTTTTTGCATGCAACTGGGAAATAAGATATACAGGCAATGGGGCAGGTATAGAAATCTATCTTTCTGTACAAGAAAATAGAGGGGACAGGAATAAGAGAAGGGGGGTGTGTGATAGAAGGGAGGGCAGATTGGGGGAAGTAATAATCAGAATGCATGCTGTCTTGGGGTGGGCAGAGAGGAGAAAATTTGGAACTCACAATCTTGTGGAATTGTCTGTTGAAAACTAAAAATAAATAAATAAATTTTAGAAACCCCACCACCCCCAAATAAGATATCAAAGGAAACTATTTATATTGAAATACAGTCGAAATATTTTTAAAAACACTTCTCAAAGACAAATAGTAATTTTCTCTTTTCTGTGCATAGAGTAAAGGCCTTAAGAAATTTTTGTTAGATTGGAAATTGGTTACGTCATTTTCTCTCTCTGGGTCTCAATTTTCTCAACCATAAAATGGAGCTAGTAATACTTGCCCTTTATAACTCATGTAGATCATTTCTGTTGTTATACATTTCAGGGAATCTAGTAAAGATGTGACACACGTCGGGGAGACACCTTTTTAGAGGACACTTTGAAGTCATATTTTGCTTTAATGAATCAAATAACAGTAATGAGGACTTACAATTTTGGAGCTCTCATTCTGCCAGAGGCAGCTTAACTGATAAATTCATGACTTGTTTCTGGGACAATTTCCTCCTTCAGAAGGAAGAAAAAGTCTTGCGGCGAGGGTGGGGTGGGGGGGATCTCCATAGCATGCTGGCCTTAATTCTGACCATCAAGGAGGAACTGGTTGCTAAAGCAGAAAGAAAAGGAACTTTGGAGAGGAGTAACTACTCCACTGTAGAATTTGTGCCAGAGGAAAGGAAGACCATGCAATCGAATGAGTGGTCTAGATTTTAGGAGAAGAGAAATTTCAAAGGGTTCAGGGCAAGGATAGTTGTGATCCTATGCCTCAAAATTTTACAGGCATAGTCAGCCCAGGAAAGATGAGAAGCTATTTGTGAATAGGCAACTTATACTTGAGGGCTGCCTCCTCTCCTTGTTAGGATCCTCCCAATTACCCACTCGGTGGTTATAGGACCTTCAAAATAGAAAATCCCTCTTAACTACTTTTCCACCCTCAAAGACGGAATGGAAGAAATCTCAGAGCTACAAGATCCTCAACTCTCCCCACCCCAAAAGAGTACAGATTATGCTGGTCAGGTCTGGTTTTCCCCCTGACCTTAGCTCATGGGGACAGGAAAATATTAAGTATTCAACAAAAGCAAGAACAATGAATTTTAATTAATTATGCCTGGTTCATATCTCCCTCTTATTAATTGTATGTCCTTGAGCAAATCACTTTCCTATCTCGGTCTCAGTTTCCTCTTTTATAGAATGAATATTAAAGTAGAAGGACTCCTCATAGGCAAGATAAGTGTTTTCTTTAAAAAGGCAATGAAATGATCATCAAAATGTAATTGTTTCGAGGGAATAGTGATTAAACCTTGGACATTGCTTTCAAGTTGTCATTAAAAGGCCAGTATGTGAGAAGACTTAGGCTTGATGCTGCTGTTCAGGGCTTTATTGGAGCCAGCTTATACCAGGTCTGGAGAGTCAGTTGTTAAATTTTCAGAGTGTTTGTACTTTAGAAATTGACTAACACATATATCAACCCCTAACACAATCAGGGCTCAATTTATCGTTTGGTTAATTGCCTAGACTTAAGAAAGCAATGGAGAAAATATTAATAACAGAAACTAAGCTCAAAGGCATCTGTTATACACATTTCTCTCCCCAGAGAGCTAGTTTTAAGCACATTAACTGGCAGACTTGCGCTTGTTGCAGTATGAGTCACCTGGCACATTGTAACAGATGTAAAGGGAGTCACATCCAGCTAATCAAACACTACATCCTTCCCATGCTATTATAAAGTAAAATTTCCTTTTTTTGTTGCCTGCGAGTACCTCATCTTATTTCTTATTTTGTTCAACAAACCTATACGTGAATCCCTGGTCTAGTTCGGAACATTTAGAATTACAGTGTTGGCACAGAATGACCTCCTTCACATGAATCTCAAGAGCTTCCTACATAGCAAGTGTTTAATAAATATTTTTCCTTTTGGTTTGCAGGACTTAGGGAGTACTGGACTGTGTAAGATGACGCAAAAAAAAAGCCAGGTGTTTCCTTGGTTCTTTCCTACCCTTCCCCAACCCCATAAACACATCATGATAGTTGGGAAGCAGGATTTTTATCAATGAGAAGGAAAGATAACTTTTGTTCTTGCACTGGACTATGAATCATCCCTGTATCTCTCTCTTTCTTTCTCTCTGTCTCTTTGTCTCTGTCTGTCTCTCTTACACACACACACACATACACATATATATACACACACACACACATACACACATACACGCACACTTTCAGTGAAGAGTGGGGGAAAATGGTTTGGGCAAATGAGATTTTTAAGCTCTTCTCCAGTAAATTTTAAGTGATGAGAAAGAAATACCATGGGCATTCTCTAACCCCCTATCTCCCCATCTAGCCACCATATATCTGTATATGCCTGGTAACAACCTGGAGTAAAGTTGTTGGAAAGATGGAAGGTTGGAAGGGCCATCGAAGGTCTTTTCAGGAACTCAACAGCCAAGTTTAGTGAGGAAGAGGAACCAGTTTGACCCAACACATCGGTGAATCAGACTGGCGGCAAAGACAGCGTCCTTTCATCAAAGGAGTGCCTTGTCTACTGGCTATGCGGCACCTAGAGGTGAACTTGGTAGGGACTTATCTTGAAGAGCGAAAAAGAACTCTAAGGCCAGGAAATATCCTGCCTCCTCTTCCCCTGCACCCTCCCCATGAAGGGAATTCTTTGTAGCAACCATTTTAAGTCTGAGCCACCCTTCCACCCCCATAAGGAGCAAGGGAGAGTATGCCCCCTGTTTGAGGCTTTCTAATGAAATGCTCCCTTTATAAAATTGGATTGGTGTTCGTAGATATATGGAGAAATTGATAACTAGTTAAATGATATTGGAAGGGAGAGATAGCTCCCACTAGAGGTTTGTAACAGTGAAAAGAAAAACCAATAAATGCCGTCACCACCAACAAAACCCCAGCCCCTTATCAGCTATCCTTTAGAGACCTACTGTACCAGTTTTGAGGGCTTTGAGATAGTAACCTCAGAGCTTGTGCTACATAAGAAAAGAGCTTCCTACCAATTAAATCAACAGACTAGTCTGCCTTGGAAAGAAACTTCTTTTGTAAAGAGAATGACCTTTACTCAAACAGGTTTCCTCTGAGAACTCTGCCTCTCATTCCAAATCCCTAGCACTGTTCCTTGGCCTCCATGCCTCTACCCCCTTGGGAGCTAGTAATGAATTTCTCTGGCTGTTAGCACCTTCCACAGCTACTACAGTTGAGGAATCAAGGCCTATCCCCATCAGAAAATTGTTGGAGTTTCTGTTTCCTTCTCTCTTCGTACTTAGTCAGAAATTCCTACTCTGAGCCTTGCTGCAGTCACCAGTATTTTTCATAGTAATATAACCCATCACAATAAGGGTCCAGATAGGTGAAACTGATCTTAAGATCTGTAGGAATTCAGTAAAGGATGTGACCACTGAGATCTGAGGACCTTAGGGAAAGCTTCATAGTGGAAGGAAAGAGAGAAGGCTTTTCAGACTCAGGAATGAAGTAATAGTGGCTTGCTTAAGATATTGGGGAACCATGAATAGACCCATCTAAGTTTTCATAAGAGATAAGTAGGAAATAAGGTTGTGGGGATAAGTCAGAGCCAGACTTGTTCTGGAGAGTCTCATTCAAAGAATAGAAGCCTGAATCTTATGCACAAACAGTGAGATGTTGGATACTTTTGTGCTATGAGGTGATGTAAAGTGTGTTTTGAAAGGAAGATTAGCCTGGTAATGTTTTTCAGGAATGGAAAGAATCCCAAGGCATAAAGACCATGGCCATGGGAAGGGAGTTACTCTCAAATGAGTTTCTGCTGTCTTGCTTCAACTACAGTAGTCTCTCTATTAGTGAAAGCTTTAACACCCAATGCATCCCAATAGTCACTATTATCCATTAGCTTCCTAAGTATTAGGTAAATTATCCTTGTTTGCTGCATTTTCCCTCTCCTCCCCTTTAGTTCAGCATTGCTGTTTCCGATTCCTCCAATGGGAGAAACTGAGGCATAGAGAGGGTAAATGTTAGAATCAAAGAAAAAGAATTGAAATTAGGAGAGACCCTAAAGATCTTGAAGTCTATTCTACAAAAGAGGAAACTGAGGCAGAGGTGAAGTAATTTACACGAGGTCACATAGTGGCTGAACTGAAAACTGAACCTAAACCTCTTGATTCTTAAGGTAATATTCTTTTCACAATACCATGATGCTTATTAATTCCTAGTCACCCAGCACAGCAACATATGCTGGTTCATTGCCCTATGAGATCACTTCATGACATCCAGCTCTTATAGGTATAGAAACTCCCCCACATCCCTTTCCAGGGTTTTCCTTCCCCCTAGGAAATGGACAACTCTCTGCCTTAGCAAATACTTAATACAGATAAATTCTGCACTAGGAAAGAAGAGATCCTGGTCCTAGCCGCAACCTGTCTCTGTCTTATCACATCACCCTGAAAGAGACTTTTTATCTCTCAGGACCTCTCTCTCTGATTCAGTAAAATGGAGAAGAGTCTTCCTTCCCACCCTGCCCCTCATAGTATGTGAGAAAGTAAGTGAAAATAAGAGACAATAAAATGAAAATGTTTCAAGCTGCTTATATGGTAAACATAAAGTAGATGAGTTAGTGTGCCTTCCTCCCCACTGGCAGAGTTTTACCTCGGAGATGATTCCCAAGGGTCAATTGTCACCTTGCTTTTTAATTTCCTGTGTTCCTACTTCCCGTCATGATGTGAGCCAACATAAAGGGGAGAACTTTGGGGAAGTTTTCGAGAAAGTAATCTGTTTCTCTCTGTCTCTCCCTATCACTTTGTTTCTGTCTCAGGCTCTTTCTAACCCCATCTCTGACTCTGTCTCTGTCTCTGTCTGTCTGTCTGTCTGTCTGTCTCTCTCTCTCTGTCTCTCACATACACACACACACACACAAACACATTCAGACACACACAGACACCCACAATCTAGGGATTGTAATGCTGAGCTTTTCTGAGTTTTCCACAGTGTCATTAGGCAGCATGTAAGAGCTTGAAATTGCTTCTGAGAATGTCCTGGGGTCTGAAGGAAATCACCTTGCTAATTCAGGCACAGGTTGAGAGGAGGGAATTTCCTCAACTTGAATTACCTGAATGATTTCAACATCAGAATTTTGACTATTGGGTAACTTTGTTAGAAGCCTGGTATGTCTGGAGAAGAGGGGCCTCTTGTGTGGGGCACTAAAACCAACTTGGGCTGATGAAGGGGACTTGAAATGCCCAGGAGTTTACTGCAAGTTCAAAAGGTGAGAGTTTGGAGTGCTGCCTTCACCAATGCCTTGTTATCAAGGGTGGAGAATATGATCAATTCTAAATGCTTATTCAATTAACAGATATGTGTTGTATACCTCCTATTTGCCCAGCACTACTCCAGGGCCTGTGGGAGAGATATGGGAAGGTCCCTGAACTTCAATTCTCAATCTAATTTGGAGAGACAATATTTACAAGACAAGAAACAACTTGAGAATAAGACTGTATGTATCAAATTGTTCAACTGACAGGTCTAGTCCAGAGGTGTCAACTAAACAGTCTGTGGACACAGCATGTGGACCATAACACTAGTACATGCAGCTGGAACCAGATTAAACCATAACTGGGAAATATTAAACAAAAAGTGCAACAAAACACAGATAATGCTTATATGTGGTTTTCTAAGTCAATATGAAGCCTGTAGGGATCCTAATGTATAGTTTAGCGGCCTTCTATTCCTATTTGAGTAGGCAGAGCAACCTAGCTCTATGGCCACTGGCCTACTTAATTCAAGACACATTATTAAGTATCTACTACATGTAAAGCATAGTACTAGGTTCTGAAGACATAAACATAGACAAAAATAGTCCTTGTTTTCTGATAGCTTTCATTCTACTGGGATAGAGTCAACTGTAACAAGATTACAATTATCCCTTTCACGTTTCAAGAGTTAGGGGCATGGTGCCACTGTGATCTGAAAAACCTGAGTAAACTATTTTGGCTTTCCCGTTGTACCAGAGAAGATGTCTGAATTATTATGGTATTAAAAGATAATATACTTTATATTATACAATACTGCACACATATTTTATGCATTTCTGAATTTCTAAGCTTCTTTGTGTCATCTGCTGGCCTTCATGTGTCCTCTAAGGCTTCTACAAAACTCCCCTCAAATTCCCATTTAATTTCTTATGCTCACCCTCAACACACTGGAAATATGATGGGGAAAGTCACTATGTGGAAGGAATAACTATATTTCTTGGAGCATGTGAACACTAGGAAATTTTGGGGCCTGCTTCTATATATGAATGACTCAGGACTAAAGGGTCTGTACTTTGAGATGATGTGGACTTTGTATATTGACTGCATAGCCAGAATTGCTGATAACTCAGTTGATGAACAAAATAGAGTGACCCACCTCTCTGGCTCTCTTCCTTTCTGGATGTAAATTAGACTGTTTCTGTAAAGACCAAGAGCCAGGTGTGGGGAGGGATTATTTGCCCTGACTATTCCATAGCTTCAATGTGACCATGAGCACATAGCGTGTCAGAGCTATATCCTGCCTAGGCAAGTCTCATACTGGCTTTGAACTGAACTCTTTTCATTGCTGCTTTTTTCCCTTCCTGATTTTAGGAGGAAGAAGTATCCTGATATGATCAGGCTGAGGTTCAAAGATGTGAAGTTGACAGGGCCAGCATTCCTATTGGAGGTTAGAGACAAAAGGCAGTCATCCCTGGAACTGCTCCAGTGTTCTTAGAGATGACATCCAGAGCTACAGCAAACAAGAAAGGGACTGGCCCACACATGGTCATTTTACTAGCAGACATATGTTGACAATTTTTTGGACGATGAGGACTCCAGGTGAAATCTAAAATGTCTATTTATATATCCTACACGCTTCTTTATATTCTTTTAAAAATATTTTCAGTTTTCAACATTCACTTCCACAAGATTTTGAATTCCAAATTTTCTCCCCATCTCTCTTCACTCCCACCCCAGGACAACCACCCCTTTCCTCAATCTGCCCTCTCTTCTATCATGCCCCCCTTCTTCTATTCCCCCTGCCCTCTATCTTCCTGTAGGGTAAGATAGATTTCTATATCCCATTGCCTGTACAATTTATTTCCCAGTTGCATACAAAATCAATTTTTAACATTTATTTTTAAAACTTTGAGTTCCATATTCTCTCCCTTCCTCCCTCCCCACCCACCCTCATTGAGAAAGCAAGCAACTTGATACAGGTCATACATGTGTAGTCATGCAAAACACTTCCGTAACAGTCAAGTTGTGAAAGACTAACCACATTTCCCTCTATCTTGTCCTGCCCTCCATTCTCTGTTCATTTTTTCCCTTGAACTGTCCTTCCACAATAGTGTTTACTTCTGATTACCCCGTCCCCCAATCTGCCTTCCCTTCTATGATTTTCCCTCTCCTATCCCTTTTCCCCCTTCTTGCCCAATTGAATGTGTATTATTCCCTGCTTAAGTCAAATCTGATGAAGTAAGGCTCACTTATTCCCTTTCATGTCCTCCTATCTTCCCCTCCATTGTAAAAGCTCTTTCTTGCCTCTTTTATGTGAGATGCTTTACTGCATTCTACCTCTCCCTTTCTCTTTCTTCCAGCATATTTCTTTCAATACTTACTTTTATTTCTAGGTATCCTTTCTTCATATTCAGCTCACCCCATGCCCTCTGTATATGTGTGTGTATATATATGTGTATATATATGTACACACATACACACATACATACACCTACACATATGTAATATACACACATATATGTATGTATACTTGTATATATTCCCTCTAACTACCCTAATACTAAGAAAGGTCTCATGAGTTGCAAATATCATCTTTCCATGTAGCAATGTAACCAGTTCAACTTTAATGAGTCCCTTATGGCTTCTCTTTCCTGTTTATCTTTTCATGTTTTTCAATTCTTGTATGTGAAAGTCAGATTTTTCTATTCAGCTCTGGTCTTTTCAATAAGAATGCTGGAAGTCCCCTATTTCATTGAAATTCCATTTTTTCCCCTGAAGCATTATACTCAGTTTTGCTGGGAAGGTGATTCATGGTTTTAATATTAGCTCCTTTGACCTCTGGAATATCATATTCCTATCCCTCAGCATAGAAGCTGCTATATCCTGTGTTATCCTGATTGTGTTTCCACAGTACTTGAACTGATTCTTTCTGGCTGCTTGTAATATTTTCTCCTTGACCAGGGACCTCTGGAATTTGGTTCCAATATTCCTAGTTTTCCTTTCGGGATCTCTTTCAGGAAGTGATTGGTGGATTCTTTCAATTTCTATCTTGCCCTCTGGTTCTAGAATATCAGGGCTGTTTTCCTTGATAATTTCTTGACAGATGATATCTAGTCTCTTTTTCTGATCATGGTTTTCAGGTGGTTGCTTTATATTCTGATAGGTTTTAGTTATTAGCCTCTGGGGAGATTATAACAATAGTTATAAGTTAACTTATTGAATCCTGTTTTTAGGTCATTCCATTGATGTTTACTTGTTAGTGTTCTATGTTTAGCATTCTTTTTGTCTCTCAGAATAAGTTACTTACTCCATTCCTAATTTCTGATAAAAAAGACTCACACCTTTTTGTAAGCTATTTTTTGTAAATGAGCCATAATTAAAATCCACTGAGATAGAATACATAAGGAGTTGTAGAATATGAGAATAAGAAGGCTTGCCCTCTTTTTATTAGAAATCAACTCCATTGGACTGAACCCATTAAAAAATCATATGCTTGGATACAGGGGAAGTGAGGGTGGTAACTGTGGTTCGTCAAAGTAAGACAAAATTTAAACAGATAATGAAATGTGACATAATTTGAGGAGGAGGAGGACCCTAAAAGCAGGGGAATTAGGAAAGGTTTCCTTGTGACAGGAAGTCCCCTGAGTTGGGCCTTGAAGGAAGCTAAGATATAGATAAAACAGAACTGAATTCTCTTTTGTAGGGGACCTAAGCAAAGACAGGGAGGTGGAAAATGGGATTGGTGAATATGGAGTAAGCTGTAGGATATAAATAAATATAATATAGGTAAGTAGAACAGTTTGCCTAAAAGGTAGAGAACATAAAAGAGAATAATACAAAATGTCTAGAAAGGTAGGCTAAAGTCGGATCATAAAGGGCTTTAAGTTCTAGGGAGAGAAATTTATATTTTATCCTCTGGGTGATAAGGAGCAACTAATGCTTCTTGAGCATGGAAGGAAAATGGTCAGATCCATTGTCATAAGATGAATAGCTGTTTTGTATTGCTGCTGTTGCTATAGTCACTTTATGTTGCTCCCTTCAGTGGCCAAACTGGGGACAGTGGAGTAGAGAGCCATTGCTGAGGAGCAGCCAACCCCCTTGGGCTTCATTCAACACCCCACATGCCAAGTGACCTATGTATGTAGGCTGGGCTGATTCTTTAAGGGAGAGGCCATTAGGTTATTTTTGTCAAGCATAAATAACCTAAACAAGGGAGAATTGGTAGCAGAGATTTTATCTAACTTGCTGTCTCTTATGGAATGTCTTTCTGGCCATCTGTGTGTTGACTGTGGAGGTGGAGGAGTAGCATTTTACATCAGTTTTAACTTTACAAATTTTTCATTGCATTTCATGGGACATAAGTCCCTCACTGTATTTTAACCTCCATTCTAAATCATTGGACTGGACTAGGTTAGGCCTGTTCTAGAATACAGTGTCTGTGCTTTAACATGGTCAGCAACATGAATATGGTACTAGAGGAGGGAGAAACTGAAAGCCGGAAATTCAATGAGAAGGCTATTTAATGAGATGACATGAAAGCCTCAAGTAGTTGTGTGGATGGACATGAATAAGAGAGACATTGTGGAAGAACTTATAAGACTTGGCAATTAATCGGATATGAGGGAGAGGGAGATTGAAGATAGTGCTAGGTTGGCTCCAAGATTGACAACCTAGGGGACTTAGAAACATGGTATTGTTTTCAGCCAAAATAGCAAAATTTTGAAGAGAAATGGGCTTAACATAAAATATGAGTTCTGTTTTGGATCTAAGGTCATAGATTTAGAGCTGAAAGGGATCATAAACTCTTCTGGGTTCAACTCCTTTCTTTAATAGATGAGGAAACTGAGGCACAGAAAGATTAAATGACTTTCTTAGAGCCATATAACTAGTAAAGGTCTGAGACAGGATTCAGACTCAGGTCTTCATGACTCCAAGTTCATTACTCTACTATACCATGTAGTTGTCCTAACTTGAGTTTGAGATCCCTTATGGGACATCCAGGTGGGAATGTCCAGTAATACATTTCTAAAACTCAGGAAAGAGAATGGACTGAATAAATAAATTTAGTTCTATGCAGTGTTATCTGCATAGAAGTGAAAATGTAATTCCTTAGCATTAATGACCTCATCAAGAGATAAGATATAGAGAGATGAAAAGAAAGACCAGAAAAAGAGCCTCAGGTGAGGGTAGCATATGGATGATGGCTCAGCTAAGGGGAGAAAGGATATCATACAGTTAGGTAGATAACCATGAAAGGGGAGTGTCAAGAAAAGTCAAGAAGAGACAATCAACAGACTTATGTGTGTTTATCGTTTTCTCCTCTGAAGAATGAAAACTCCTTGAAGACAGAAATATTTTTAATTTTATCTTTGTACCTCTAGTGCTTAGCACAAAATAGTTGCTTAATAAACGCTTATTGCATGAATGGAGGCAAGGGAGACCTGGTAGATCATGCCAGTGTCTTCTCTGGACTAACACCCAACCATAGGGCAAAGCTAGGATGAGGCAACCTGCCACTGAACCAGGTGAATGCAAGCATTTAAATCTATGTGTCTGAATTACAAGATCAAATGTCAGTGTTTTTTTTACTGGTCACACTTTTTGGATGATCTATGCTTCTTTTCCTTTCTTTTTGGACAGATGGTGGAGAATTGAGGGTATTTTGGGACATGAACCACAACTCAAGGGCAGTTAGTAACAGTTAGGCAAAATGTTGGGTTTCTATAGGTGATTTCCCAGCCAGACATAACTATCTATGAACGCTAATTCAATGGCATATAAACCTGTTGCAAATCTGGGGAGAAAAAAGCCCCTAAATTTCTGCTACATTCTCATTTCTCAATGATCCCCCTTTTCACCACTCTTACCATTTAGTTTCCATCATTAGCCACTAGTGAAGACCTTTCTAAGTAGTAACCTTTTTCAACTGTCATATCTGACTTTCAGTCTCTATATTTCAAACTGACATTTTGAGGAGTTGTAAAATATAAAAAACTTGTGGTAGAGATAAAACCCACTTTTCTCCAAATTACTAGAAAACCTTGTTTTCATGCTCCAGAAAGAGGTGAAACCCTCTATTCTGACTATCATAAACTATTCATCTCCAAAATAAAGTGTCCAATTTACCCTCTCCAGTCCTCCAAAGAGTGTATTGCATTGGGAGGCAGGGGAGGTGTGGAGATTGGGTTAAGGTATACAAGATTTTCTTAATGAAGTAAAAGGTTCTCGCTGATAATTCTACTTCACCCAGTAGCATTACTCTGACTGCCCATGAGTCAACGCTGAACCCTCTGGTGTCTGGTCATTCATTATTTAAGAAAAATTCTGGTAGTGGGTCATGGTATGTATATATAACTCTTTTCCTCCATGAAAATTAGTAGCTGATTCCTCCTATCAACTATATCCTGGCTTTGGAACCTTCCGTAATCAAACCACTCAGTTTAATGGGAAGTCCCTCGAGCATGCTGAGATCTGCCCTTTTTGGTGGTTTATACGTTGATATTCATTGCTTGGATCCAATCTAACACGTGGAACCTTGGAGGTTGAGGCTGGATATAAAAGACTCGAGTCCATGCCATATGATAATGAAAAGACTTTTCATTGGTGTAGGAGCTGGAAGAATTGATAACTCATTAGAGGCACTGAATGTGCATCCCAAGTGTTAGAGCAGAGTGGCTTTTGAGTGAGTTACATAGTGAGGATTATGACTTTTTGGAACAGAAAGCTGCTTTATCTCCCCACTTAGCGGCCACATGTCCCTGAGTATGGAGTACCTGTTTATTTAATGTTTATTACTTCCTGATCTTGGGTAAGTGAGCATTCAGAAACAAAATTGACCAGGCTCTGACCTTGTGAGCTTTGAAGGGTCAGAAGTGAGAGCACAGCTCCTCACAGTAACCTGAGTCGGTAGCAGAGACCACCACACAGCTGTTGTGTGACCTAGTTGACCCAGCGGACTGCAGTGGGTTGACTCATCAGCTGAGACACTGAATTCTGTAGGGAGCCAACACACCTGAACAAGGCAGTGATTCTCCCATTGACAACACCTGGCCCCAAACTAAACTTGGTAAAGACTGTGAGAAGGGAGAAACAGATGCCTAGGGTCAATATATCCCCTTGGCTTCACATATTCTCTGTATATATGCCTCAATAGTATGGTTCTTTAAATTATTGCCCGTTCTTAAGCCCATGAACTCCACTCCTATGAACTTTGTATGAAAGGGGTGACAGTGCCTCTCTAGTTTGGGGAATGTTTTTTTTGTAACTTCTGTCCTTGCTATGCCTTTTCAGAAAACTAATTGAAGTCAATTGGTTGATCAATACTGAGAGGAGTTCACTGGATGGCAGTTTGTGATCATATGAGAAATCATAACTCTTCAGGGTTACCTCTAGAACCCTAAGAAAAGCAGGAACTAAGTCAATTGCACTCTAGGGGCCCAACCTGCCAGTGTGAGTTGGGGGATTTATTCAGCATCTTGCTAGATTAGACATGAGACTTAAAAATTAATTTTCCATCTATCTCCACCTCTACCCTCCATTGATGGCTCCCACTCATCGTCCTTCAATATTTCTTTCCCCCACTTCCTCCTCAGTCATGCAAAAGTGGAATGAGTTGTCTAGTGAGGGAGCCCCCCTCCCCTATCACTGAAGGTTTTCAAGCAGAGTCTCGATGACCATTTGTTAGAGATGATAGCAGAGGGTATTTCTGCTCAAACTTTTGGACAAGATGAAGAGATATAGTGGAAAGAGATATGCGTCTGAAATCATAGGACCTGTGTTCTAATGCTTACTGTTTGTGAGACCTTAAATCACTTCAACTCTCTGGTGAATTAGATTGTAAGGTCCTTTAGAGCAGTGACTGGCTTTTGCCTCTTTGTGTACTTGGCAGTTAGCACAGTGCCTGACAGGTAAGCACTTAGTATGGATCGATGGATTGATTGGATCTTAAGTTTCCTCATCTGTAAAACTATGGAGTTGCACTAGATCTCTAAGGTCCCTTTCAACTCCAAATATCCTGCTTGAGACCCGGGAAACACCTTAGCTTTAAAAGGCCAAGGTCTCCCACTGCATCTGGGGCCATTTCCAGTCCTCTTGATCTATTTCTTGCCACTGGACCCAGATGGTTCAAGAGTGAGGCTGGTGACTGCACAGACCTGACTCACTTTATCTAATACATCAGCAAGATAGGACATCACTTTCCCGATGTCGCAGTCCTCTTCAAGAACAACTATGCTACCTCTGCGATTTCCCCAAATTTTTGAGTCTGTTTCTGTGATTCCCCAAAGCCTGGACAGCAGGACCACCCGCCCACCTCAGCCAGCATCCACCTATCCTCCACATCCCATTGGGCACTCACTCTTTCCTATTTAACCCTTTCCGCCAAGGCCCCGCCCCTAGCCCAGGTCTCCGGTACGCTGGACAGCCAATCCTGCGCCTGCGCTCTGGGGTGTGGAGGGCGGCCCCTTAGCAACTGGTACCTCCGCAGCCTAAGCTCAACGCACTGCCCTCCCCACCTTCGTCCCATCCCGCCTATGCCTCTGACCCTTCTGCCCAGTGGCGGCCGGACATCAAAGGAGAGAAGAAAACCAGGCCTCAACCTACTTGCGGATTGGGCCGGCCCAGGGTGGCCAGGTGGGAAGATGAAGCAGGTGAGGTGATGGAGGATGGGGTCGCCTCCGCCCTAGGAAATGAGAGAGTGATGGGAGGGGCCTCGAAGGCTCGGCTGGAGTCGGGGGATGTTGTGGAAAGGAGGGCGAAGAACGGGAGCATCCAGGTTGAGAAATGGTGGGGGTGGGGAGCGATGAAGGAGGGTTTTGAGGGACTGGGGGTAGAGCTGCAAAGGGTTATCAAGAGGAGTGAAGGGTTGGGAGGGGGGATGGAGGAACCAGAGGCAGAAGAAGGGAAAGATGGGCTGGAAGAAAAGGGATGAGTGGTGCTGGAGCTGGGGTAGAAGGAGAGGAATGGGAGGGGTAAGGGAGGGAAGAGAGAAAAGGGAGAGGCTGGAGGAAAAGGCAAAGGAAGGGTTCAGGCAGCGGGAGAAGGATGGGAGGGCCTGGGGTATGGGGAAATGGGAGGGGCTGAGATCGTGAGGTAGCGCAGTGCCTGGCACATAGTAGGCATTTCACTTAATACATACTTGTTGGCTGACGATAAGGGAGGGAGATAAGAGAGCTTGTGGTACAAATGGGATTGTTGTTGGCCCTTTGACTTTGTGTAGGGCGGGATTAATGAAGGTTAGACGTAGTGGTCTTGGGTAGGTAAGGGCAGTTCACAGAGGAGTAGGTCGGGAGGGTGATGGGGCCGAGGGCTGAATATGAAAGAAGAGACTGAACTCAAACTGTAAGGTGGGACAATGTGTGAATTCCTAACAAAGTGAGCTTTTACTAGAAAGTGCCGTGTGTGTGTGTGTGTGTGTGTGTGTGTGTGTGTGTGTGTGTATTTGTAGAACTGACAAAGCATTGGACCTCGAGTTAGGAAAGACCTGGGTTAGGATTCCACTTGACACCTATATGTGACCTTGGGCAAGTCACAGCTTCTCTTGGCCTCAGTTTCCTCATCTGTAAAATGAAGGGGTTGAGTTTCATGACCTCTATTAAGATTCCTCCCACCTCTAACTCTATGACCTAGGTATAGGACCCTCTATAGTTCCTATTGTTCATTCTTTATGAGAGGTCAGAAGAAATTTAAAGCAATGGGCAGTATACCTAGGGGATTCCTAAAGTTATGAACTAGTGTGGTATAGGACAGATAATATGGTGCAGAAATATATAACGTCATGAGATTAATAATCTAGAGATGAAAGAAATCTTACAGAGCATTTAATCTAGCTTCTTCATTTCATAATTGAGGAAAGAGGTCCAGAGAAATGAAGGGACTTGCCCATGGTCGTACATATGGTGGAGTCAGATTGATCTCAACTCTGAATCCAGCACTCTTTCAATCCATAGTAATGGCTTTTCTGGTTTTGTTTTCTCCTAGTCCCTGGTGGATGACACAGAGGATGTGTCTCTTGATTTCGGAAATGAAGAGGAATTGGAATTGAGGAAAGCTAAAATCAGGTAAATTCAGATAGTCTTTCCTAACCTAGGAAATTTTAGTTCTAGCTATGTGACAAGGATAGATGTTTGATTTGAGGGAAGTCGTGTGCCTTCCCTGAGCCTTAAATGTAAAATGAGAATAGCAGGACAGATATTATAAAGAGCAGATAAACCTTTATAAACCACGTTGCAATTAAGAGGGAAAATGAAAAGTACGGTGAAGTAAGAGTTAGACATCCCAGGCTTTAGTCTTGAGTCATACATAAACTATCTGTGTGACTTTGGGAAAACTATTTCACTTTTCCAGGCCCCAATTTCTTTTTCTATAAAATGATTTAGATGATTTTCTACATCTAGAATTTTGTCCCATGGTCAGAAATGGTCCTTCTAACTCTAGCTGGCCGTATCAACAGATCAAAACATTGATCAGGAGAACTAGGTTCCAGCTTTAGTGGGAAAACTGCTACAACAGAGATAAATCAAAGTACCCACTGTAATAGGGGTGACAGTATCTTCTTATATAAAGGGCACAGTATAAAATCAACTAAGGAAAGGAAATAATATCTGATGATCATGCCATCTGCTCCTTAAGAAGGCCATTTATTATCCTGAAATAGAATTGAGTTTTATCAGAACCAGCAGGTTTTAGAGAACTTGCCTGGATTTTGACTTTGGAAAATAAATCAATTGCTTTTTTCTTAACTTTCAAAAAGCTGTTTAAAAAAAAAAGAAATGTAACAATATAAGAAGCTCCAACAGAGATCAGGTTATTTCATTTTAAGGAACATTCATGATTACCAAGGAAAATAACCCACAGAATCAAGGAACTTAACAAATTTCAGTTCTCGTTGATTAAAGCAGGAAATTACATATTATGAAATTAACTCCTTGCATCTCTTGGTTTAACTTCCCTTTATATGGTGTTCCTTTAACATGAAATAAATTGTGGAAGCTAAGCCATCTGGAAGATGGATAACTTAGATTTTGGGTACATTCTGGTGGGTCATTGAAAGATACACTAAATCATTTTATAGAAAAAGAAATTTTATAGAAAAAGAAATTTTCTTTTCTGTAAAAAAAGCCTGTAAAAGTGAAATAGTTTCCCCAAAGTCACACTGCTAGTTTATGTATGACTCGAGACTAAAGCCTGGGATGTCTAACACTTAATTCACTGTGCTTTTCATTTTCCCTCTTAATTGCAACGTGGTTTGTAAAGGTTTATCTACTCTTTATAATAGCTATCCTGTTATTCTCATTTATATTCTCTCCAAATCCACATACTATGTCATTTATCATATTAACTAAATACAATTATATCTGAATCTTTACCTCACAAGTTTGGCAGATATTAGAGAAGTAAAGGGAGTTTCTTAAAGAGAGTTAGATAGGATTTCTTAAGGAATATTTTCAAATAGAGGGGAAGGATCTCACTACAATCCAAGACGTGGACTTTCCTTCAAATCACAGGAGGTTGGAGGACCCAACTTGTACTTGCAAGCTTTCTGGTAGTTGTTTAAGTGGCTTACCACTTCTCTCTCTGGCCTTATTTTCCAAAAGGACAAAACATTCCCATTTGACTTTTAGAAGTGAGAGAGCAAGATTTTTTTGTTGAGTGGACAAACATTTTTTTCTTTTGGTGTCTTAACACTCTTTTTTTTCTTAGAAGGATGGAAGGTTTTGTATTGGCTTCAGAGGGCAGAATTAGAACAAATGGATGGAAATTACAAGGAACAAAAACTTCTTTCAGCTCAGCAGATAATTCATAAGAGTTTATGGAGTGAAATGCTTTCTTTTATGATTTCCTTCCCCCATCACTGTAAGTGTTTAAACAATATAATCATTTATGAATTTTTTAGAGGCAAGGAGTTGGATATATATTTATCAGACAGAGAATGGGAGTAGATAACCTCTGCGAACTCTTGAAGCTATAGGACCAAAGAATTGGAACCATAACAGACATTAGAGGGCATCAGTTCCAACTTATGCATTTAATAATTGGAACTTTTCTTCATTCATTTTATAGACGTATCGGAAATTTCCATAATAGAGAAATATGGAAATTCCACAAAGTTCATTTTCTGGAAACTGAAGTTCAGAGACTTGCAATGCTTTGCTTACGGTCACCTAGAAAATAAATGCCAGGTCCTCCAGCTCCAGAACCCAAATTATTTTGATTGTGGTATACTGGCGCTCTGATTTTGGTCTGATTTTTATTTTTCTTCTCTCTTTCTGGTATTCACTTGGCCATGCCTTCAAGCCACTTAGTGCCCTGATATAACTCTGTGGCTACCCAACACTCCCCATAATAAACTTTTGCCTAGATGCCTTCTCCTACCTCCATGTGTTTGATGTACCAAGAGTATTTCTCCACAAAATTCCTGTTCTTTCTGTTAGGAAGAATGCAATCAGATTAAACTAATTTTCACTCAAATATGAATGACTGCTACCTCACAGGACACTCGAGGCAATGTCTGGGAAGGGAAAAACAAACAATAGTTTGGGTACTAGAAATGTTAAAGAATATGTGGATACCTGTGGAGTCCAGCTGGTCTGAGCAAATATCCAGAAATGAGAACCAGCAATATTAGAGGAATCCATCATCTACCAAGTCACAGCATCAGTGACTGGGACACATAATATGAACCTGAAAACCGAGATGAAGTGTATCTGTGGTAGAAAGTCTGAATATAGGAACAGGAGTCAGGCCCCTGATTTCTAATCCAATGGTCTTTCTACTATAAGTTCAAATCCCAAATGGCTAGAAAGAAGAAAAATAGCCCAGAATTAAATGGAGCAGACTTAGTCTTTCCCCCTAAAAATGTTTTCGTATTAAAAGAGAATGTGTATTAAGCTCAATAATTCTTTTACTGGTGATTTTAAAGTTCATTTCAATTTAACATTTATGAAATGCTAAGTTTGAATATATGGCATGATGTGAGAGGGAAGGAGTTTATGGTCTAACATTGACAGCTGAGACAGGCTTGTTTTCCACTGGATTGTAATCTCCTGGAAGATAGAAACTTGTCTTACTCATCTCTGCATTTCCTTCTCTAGTATAGTGCCTTGCATTTAATAGGTATTTTGTAGGGTACGTCATTTTAGGTTATATCTTAAGTGCCTTGACTTTTTGGAATGTTATTCATTTCCCTTTCTGTGCTTTCTCATGGATGCAGAAGTCTTGTATTCGTTCAGATTTTCTTTCCTTTTTATTTGAAAGTCATCCTGCTGGTCAGTTGCTAATTTATCTTTGGAATTATTAAATTTTACCTCTATGCATCTTAGACTTTAAAGCATAATGGGTTTTTTTTTTTCTGGAAGGGGTCTGTGGATTATTTTGATTGCTGCTTTGTTTTCTGTATTTAGAAGTTCTGAATTTTTGTTATGACTTCTTGCATTGTGATGATCAAGTTTTTCAACTTAATCTTGTTCTTCTGGGAAGTTCTCCGAAGTTGTCTCTCTATGTCTTGTCTTTGAGATCAATGCTTTTTCTTCTGTAGAGATCATGTGTTCTTATATTTGTCTTTACTTCAGTCTATTCGTTTTTCCTCATCTTTTATTTTCTTTTTCACTTCTTGGAGAGACTACTATAGATTCAAGTTGTTTTTTTTTTTAATTCTGCTAATTATTTCTGCCATGCACACCATAAATTCTGCCATGCACACCATAAATTCTGCCATTTGCTCTTTTTCCCCCCAATAAACATTGAAATGGCAGGGCAGTTTTATTATAAGAAGCATCTGCATTTTATTTCTACTTTTACAGAGTAATGATTAAAGCCTGATTTGTGCATATAGTAGGGATAGTTGATCTGACAAAGAATAGTATGGTGTCAGAATGGGCATCTGAGAAAGTGATGGGTCTTATGCATAGTAACTAGAAAATATTCTACTTCTGATCACCAAATGTGATAAAGCCTGAGAATGTTACATACATTAACATAATAGGTGCTACCTTACAATGAAGTCTTGTTTGGGAAATGGTACAAATTGTCCAAGTAATAAACAAAAGGGCATTCTGTCAAGAGCTAGACAAATGTATGAAATGATTACAATTTGGTGACTCTCAGAAAGGCTACTAATCAGACCCAATGACGCACTGTTTGACAATTTCCTGAAAGTTGGGGTTCTCTATCAAAGTTGCTACTCTTTCCTTGTCACTGATTTGTTTATTTATATCTTCTTCTGTGGAATAGGGTCCTTCAGAGATGTAGGTTTCCAACTTTATGTTTGAAAGGTAAATTCCTCTGAAGTTTTTTACTTGTAAGCAAAGCCCAATAAGAGTGACCAGAGAGCAATGAGATACTGTAGATGTGAACCTGATAACCAGATAATGTTCTTCGTGTATCTCCTTAACTTCCACACAACTTTCTGTTACCACTTCCAGTTCTTCTGAAGTATTGGGCTTCTCTTGGTCCTGGATGATTTTAATTAGACAGTGAACCTGTAGCACTTTCTCTTCCATGATCTGGGTCTGACAGGCAGCTCCTGGCTTAGAGAGGCCCAAAGCCACAGGACCCTGCTCATTGTCAGGAAGGTAGCTGGGACAGCTCCATCCTGCTACCCTGGGTCCCACCTGAGCCACTATCATCCTACCACCCCAGATGAGATATTTCAGTTTCCTCATTTGTTCTTTTCTAACTTCACTCAAGATTCTGATTTCCTTCTTGAACATTCTGGAATATTGTGGTGAGGTTTCATGCTCTTTTGGGTATCCGTAGGGTTTTTGCTTTATCAGGTGGTGGTTCAGTTTCCTTTGTTTAAAAATATTTATTTAGAAGATTTTATAATCTTTTGGATGTTTTGGTGGGCATATCTTCTCATTTTAGCATCTTCTATACATATTCATCTCTTTGATTTTTAATTGCATTTCTTCCTCTTGAAATTTTTTGTCCTTTTACCCTTCTTCCTGTTTTTAAGTTTCTGACTCTTACCCATTGGATGGCACATTTATCTCTGGGACTAGACTACAGGGCTGCCTCAGCCTCCTCTCATGTTGGGGTATTTGCTTTTCAGCAGTTTTGGCCTCTGCCCCTAGTCTCTTTTTGATGTTCAGGAGTAGATAAGTTTAGATGTCAGTACCACTTTCTTCTGGATCAAAATTCAGTACCTGTTTCTTTGCAGTGCAGCCATGCAGAGTGACTTCCTGCCTCAGTTCTCTTTAGTGTTTAGTTCCCTGATTGTGCTAAATCAGTGCCTGCTGCCTTTTGTGAAGCTAGGGAAGTTTGAATTGGGTGTTGTAGACAGAGTCTTTGTATTAAACTCCAAGGTTTGCTAACCTAGAGGTCCACTTAATCAGCATGAAACCTGATTTCCCCTCTTTTCTACCTCTTCATCTTCCTCTCAAGACTTTCTTATTCCATTGCTTATGGCAACAGGATAATACGGGACAGGCAGGTTTGCATGTGCCAGCAGAGATTTTGCTGCAGGAAGGAAATTCCTGAGCGTGTCCAGAAGCATACTCTATGGATTGGTTTTTGTATCCATTTACGGCAGAAAGCCACCGAATAGGGGGGTTATGAATTAGCATTCTGTGTTGTTAATTTTTAAGGCTATTATTATCTCTTGAGGTTTCTTGCTTTCCTTTTCTGTATCTGTCTGTTCTGGCTTAACCTCTACCTTAACCTCTTAGCCTTTTTTTTTTTTTGAGCATGGTGGGGTGGGAGTTGGGGGGAAACTGAAATAAATGTCCAGCCCTCTGGCTTGTGAATCACAGACACCAGAAGCCCACGCATTATAGGTATTTAATAAATGCTTTGTTGAATCTATAAAAATGAGTTGTCTTAGTTACATCCAAGCTCCTCCTTAAAGCCCACTTCCCTAATTTAAGATGATAGGCTGCAGTTCTCTAGGATATATCTTATCCTTTTGATTAAATTACATTTTTTAATTTTTCTATTGACTCTGCTTGTGCAAAAGTTAGCACTTATTTGAAGCAGTCCTTGGCTTAAATATAGTATTTAAGGTATCCTCCTGTTAAAGTATCCTCTAATTAGTCTATGTGGTTGTGTACCACCATGCCTTTATGGCATGTTGCATTTTGAAGCCACCATATTAATATATTCACATCGGGCAGTTGAATAAAAGGTTTGGCTTTGTGCTGCTGAACAGTTGCATGATTGAGATCGTCCCCAGATTGAATCCCAACACTTCCAACACTTAGCGTCAAAGAAGACCCTACAATGATTGCAGCGGCTACAGTAACATGAAGAAAAGATTGCCCAGAGTGAATCTGCCTATTTTGTTTCCCTTTATAGAATTGTTCATTCACTTTCCAACAGTTACTGCAGGCATCCAAAGTGTGATGTCACTTTACAGAACAGAAAACAAGTAAGAAAAGTAATATGTGGTGATTGAGAAGGGAGTACAAGCTTTTATTCATTTCCGTGCCCAAATCTTTATTATTATGACCATTAGTGGGAATGTAGAACGTATTATTATGGCCATTTATGTTACCTACTTAGGAGTACCAAGTAGGTCAGAAATAGAGCATTTTCCCCAATTTGGATGGAGGAGGAGTGGGGAGATGTGATACCATCTTTAGTAAAATGTAGGAAGGAAATGAAATCTAGACCACAACACTGTAATAATGGTGAGGGATTTAATAAATTCAAACAGGACAGTTGAGTAGAAAAATTAGTCAGTTATATTGCTTGAGTAAATTTTTTGGCTAAAAATAATAAAAATGGTCAATCATTACAGTGTAGATATAGAGTTTCGGCTTGTCAATTGTCAGTCTAATTTCTGTTATTTCTAATTTAAGGATACTCATTTCTTTGGTCTTGATAAGTATCAGTTCTTTTAATATGTCTTTAAAATAGAAGCCTGCTTTACTGAATTAGAAGGAGCATGTAATTTCTGAAGGGGCAGCTAACTTGGTATTTTCTTTCATTATGGATGTACCTAACAGTACATACTTTTGTAGCTGAGTATAACAACACTTTTTTTCTATAGTATTTATGGCAGTAACACTATTCTTAACCTGTCAAGTAACTTGGCCCCAGTAGGAAATCACATTTGTTTTAAAAGTGGACAAACAAACCTAACGTTATCAATCTTGACAACACTTTAATTAAGTAATTTCGTTTCCCCCTTTCAACGTGTCCCCATATTTAGACATTGACATATTAACTGTCAAATAGAGAAGAACTGCTTGGCTCATTGGTTTAAATCTATAACCAATTATTTTATTTATATGTTATAAGGAAAGTGATGAATTCTTTTTGGTAGAAAAGGAAAGGTCTTGCTGGGGGAAGGAAATTGAAAAAGAAGGTAGAGTGATGAAGCAGAGATGGGAGGAGGTAGCAGAAAGCAGTGAGACTGAGATAAGATTGGATTCCATAGATAAGAGAGAATTACAGGCTTTACTTTGAGGAGTAGGGCAGGAAATATGTCGAGGGAGAGAAGGAAAGCCTGTCCTATTTATTTTTATGAGTTATAACCTATATATTTTTGCAGTGCTGAGAAGCAAATCTATTCTCTTCTGTGAAGGAACATATAGTCTGACTTAAGATTTTGCTTCTGCCTTGGTGCAAGATCTTTTTTTGGTGAAAGCAGGGGAAATGCTTAAACCTGTTGGGTATACAAACTTTACTAGTACAAGATCTGTAGGCATGAAAAAGCAAGTTTTAGAGATTGGGGAGATATAAACTGATCCTAAAGAATTTTTAATATGACTTGTTTTGAAAGAATAACATGTTGAAATAACTATCCTGTTTCACTTGGGATCATTTCTATTTTTGGTCTGGACCTGTGATTTCATTAGTGTAGGGTAAGGGAATCATACCTATAGATGCAGATCAGCCACTGGTATGTAACTTGGAGTCTTAGAGCTGAGGTTCTTAACTTGGGCTACATGAACTTGGTATGTATATGCGTGTGTATACACACATGTACATGTGTACATATATGAACACACATATACACTCCATATATGTGCATATATGTTTATATGATATGCCATATATATGTGTGTATATAAAACAGCATTTCAATATATTTATTTTCTGTTGTAAATCTAAAAGCACCATTTTGAGAAGGTAAGCATAGGGCTTCTCCAGACTAGCAAAGGGGTCTGTGACACTAGTGAGGTGAAGAATCCCTGTTCAGTGTCTTAGAGAGATGTTTGAAAGAGCTAAAAGACTAAATGGTCTAAGAAGGGTCACATAGTACTTTATATTTATTTCTTAAATAAAGCCTTGATTAACCAGAATCCAGTTGACCAAGACCCTAAAATTATTGCTACTCCCCCCAACCTCCCCATACCTAGCCTTAAGGAGACAGCAAGACAAGAAAACAAGTAGACGTCAAGAATCAAAAAAATTTCTGGGGTATAACTCCGGTTCACTGTATTTTCAGACAATTTCTTAAATTTGTAGGGATAGCTGATACTCAGGACTGACTGAACTATTATAAGATCCTCAATTATTCCAGAAACATTCAGTTAGTATGAGGCAGCTTTATGCAGTGGAAAGTGCTAGACATAGAGTTGGGAAGACCTTGTTCATGTCTCATATAAAAACCCCAAGAGACAGAGTTTCTGGGCAATTAATAATCAGCTTATCAGTTAGGCTAGGTAGTAATTAATCAATTGATGGTCAGGGGTTTTCCTTAGTAACCAGAGACCCTACAGGGGACCCTGAAATGCCTTAAATCCTTTCTGAAAGGAAAGTCCCCAGGAAAGAAAAACTCATCCCTGATTGGTGGAATTTAATGAGAAGGTAAGTTAAAAGTCTTCAGTTCCTCCTGCTGAGAATGTGGCTTGGTCATGAGGCAGCCTCAAGGCATTTCCATCCTCAATTGTATGGCTATTTTTCTTCTTAATGAGCTAAGTTGCCCTAAACTCTGATGGAGGAGGATCCAGGAGAGGGGATTCTTTCCCCAGGCAAAGATTCATCCAGACTGGATTCTGTTTATACTCTGAATAGAAATTGGGTTTCCCAGTTGGGTAGGATTTCACCCAACCTAATAAATGAGCATGTACCTTGAATGCTAGGCATAATCTTACTCATCCATGCCCTTAGATACAGCTTACTGACCTTTTCAGAAGTTGGATTTTAACAGAAATAAAAAGAAAAGGATAGATCAGAAGTTAATAATTATTAATATAACACAATATTGATTTCTCCCAGTTAGCATCTCATCTCAGACATTAGTCACTCGCTGTGGGGTGGGACCCTGAGCAAGTTATTTAACTCCTCTGGGCCTATTTCCTCATATATGAAATGAGGGGGTTGTACTTCCTGTCCTCTGAAGACCCTTCTAACTTTGCTCTTATGATCTTATGATTTCTAGCACAATGTACAAATTAAAGCAGGAAACAATATAGTAGAAAGAATTAACAAGGTTAGAAGGGAAAAAAGGCCTCATTTGACTTAAACACTTGAGGAATGAATATTTACATCAAATGAAAGTTAACCAAGGTCTCACTGTCTAGTATTTAAGCATTTGGTATGTTTCAAAGGTTGTCTTTTCAAAGAAGAAGTAAGTCTATCATAGTTGATCATTGCCCAATATTGCTGTTACTGTGTACAATGTTCTCCTGGTTCTGCTCACTTCACTCAGCATCAGTTCATGTGAGTTTTTGCGGGTTTTTCTGAAATCTGCCCGCTCGTAATTTCTAATAGCGTAATACTATTTCATTCCATTCATATATCACAACTTGAGAATTCAATTAAATAAAAAATCTCAGTGACTAAGATTATTAAGTAAATATCCTGATTGTTTCATGACAGATTTAGAATAATATAAGTAAAAATATAGCCTAATGCATATGTATTGAATACGCATTCACTTACCCTGCCATTAGGTCAGATGTGAACTCTATATCATATAAGCCCATACATTCTTTCTTCTTACCAGTTTTGTAGTCTGAGCAACTTCTAATACTTTCCATTATCATCTCTCCTGACCTAATAATAGTTGTATCTAATATTTTATATCCTTATTTTGAGTACCTTTGGTATTCTGTAATTCTAAGGAAAAAAAAGCATTGGCTAATTCATTGATTAAACATTTATTTAAAAGCTACTGAGAGGTTTGGCCTTTGAGCTAATCAGTGTTTAGACCCTCTCTGATAGTGCATATTGAAATCATCACCTTCCCATTCTGTGAGTCTTGCAAGTCTTTCCATAAATTCCTCAGAGAGGTCCTGCAATGCTGAGGACTTCCCTTGAGCTCACTTAATAATTATGGATCCCAACAGGGCACTCATCTGTTACTCTTTCTTCTTTATCCATGGCCATCCCACCATCTTTTCCAGTTACACATTCCAATAAGAAGTTTCTGATGCTTCTTATGCCACTTACTATATCCAAATCAGTGATAATAACATGGAATTTGATAAAAAGCAGCTGGATGGTGAAGTAGTTAGAGTGCTGGGTCTGGAGTCAGGAAAACTCATCTTCCTGAGTTCAAATCTGGCCTCAGACACTTGCTGTGTAACCTTGGGCAAGTCACTTAACTCTGCTTCTCAAACAAGTAACAGAGAGGATGACAGAAGGTAACGCTGACAATTTTAATTACGCAGAATTGGAACATTTTTTGTACCAAAAGCCTCAATGAAGGTAAAATTAGCAGACAGAATAATGGAGAAGAGGGGGAATTTTTGTAGTAATTTACTCTAAGGTCTCATTTATGAGATGTATAAGCAAAAAGTTTAAATTTACATGAGTAAGAGCCATTTCCCCATTGGTAAGGAGTCAGCAGATATAAACAAGCAGGAAGAAATAAATCCAAGCCATCGTTAGTCACATGAAAATTCCCTCTTTACACTCCTCTGATATACAAAAAAGTAAAATGACAAATGCTGGAGGGACTGTGAGGAAACAAGTATGTTAGTGCACTTTTGGAACAGCTAAGAATTGGTTCAATTGTTCTGGAAAGCAATTTGGAATTATGCCCCCAAAACTATTAAATCCTTTGGCCCAGTGATAATATTATTAGATGCAAACCCCTATTAGAGATCAAAGAAAAAGGAGTTGCATACTAAAATATTTACCGCTCTTTTTGCGGTGCCAAAGAATCAGAAAATGAAAGGGTACCCATCAGTTGATGACTGACTGAACAAGTCTATGAATGTGATGGAATACTATTGCACTGTATGGAATAATGTTGGGGATGATTTCAGGGAAACCTGGGAAAACTGATATGAACTGATACAGAATGAAGTGAACACAACCAGGAAAACAATTTCTACAATAAAAACATTGTGAAGACATACATTTTTTAAAAATTTAGGAATTCTGATCATCACAGTGACCAAGCATAATTCCAGAAGAATCACAATGAAACACATTACCACCTTTTGATAATAAATAATGGTCATAGAATTCAAAATGAGACATAATTTTTTCTGGTCATGGAAAACAGGGGAATTTTTTTTTTTCATTTAACTATACCTGTTTGTAGGAGGTTTTGTCTTTCTTGCTTTCTTAAAAGAGAGTGGGAGGGAGAGAAGACTGGTTTTCATTTGAATTTTTTTTAAATGACACCATTTTACTTGTACAAAATAGTGAATAAAAAACACCCTAAGAAAATAATGATCATTTAGGGCAGGCTGTCCTGAAGCTTCCATTTTGAAGACTTGGGAGTATGAAATTATTTTTTAAAAAGAAAAAATAAAACAATCTACACAATGGTTGCAATGATGCAAATGGAAAGAACAGCTATAACAAAACAAATGAAAAAGGAATGTTGCAGCATTATAACAAATAAGCTTGTCCTCAAAGAGAGCTATGAGAGGATACTTTCCTTTAATATTTTTGCAGCAAGAAGGTGGGGGAAGGGGATTACATGGGTACGAAATATTGCATACAACTTCCTGTTATTTTGACGAATTGATCCGTATTGCTGAATATTTTTCCTTTTCTAAAATTTCTGTTGTAAGGGATGACTTGGGGAGCGGGGGAGTAGAAGCATGGGGAAAATCTAGACAATGTTAAAACAAAAGATATCAATTTTAAAAATCTATTTTAAAAAAACAACAAAAGATGCATTAGTATCAGCAATGCTTTTTATTACACATTTAGCTAATTTCCATCCAATCTACAGTCTGAATTTCTATCTATCGTAAAATATATCAAGGAATAAAGTATCTGCATTTGAATAATACTAATTTAGGGACAGGATCTGCAAGCCTGGATTAACAGCGTTTTCCTATTTACCTCTTAAAGCCTAGTAAGTGTTCTGGATTATTTTCCTAGGCATCCGCTGGCTACCTTTTTCCACCTCTTTTTCCGCGTGAGTGCTATCATTACCTACTTGTTCTGTGACTGGTTCAGCAAAAGCTTTGTTGCCTGTTTTGTCACTATTCTCCTGCTTCTGTCCTTTGACTTTTGGTCTGTCAAGGTAAGACAAGTCTTGCACCAGCAATGGATTTGTTTCCAATTTTATAATCTTTATCTTCTGATTGTGACTTTTTGATTCATTTGAATATTAAAAAAAATAGAATTTGGATAAAGATACAGGTTTGGGATAGAGACTACATCTGAGATCTCACTGATATAAGGAATGCTGGGATGACCAAACTCCCAATGTGGGGTGGTGCCTCTGTAGTTTATAGTCTTAGAGAACTGCCCAGGGTGCTGAGATTAACTGCTTAATCACTTGTTTAAGTGATTTGAGGTGAAGTCCCATAGTTCCAGCCCTCTATATATTGCACCAAACTACTACTTTGGTTAAAACTGCTATTAAATATTTAAGGACATGGAAACAGTGTTACCTAAAGCTGGTGAAAAGTTACAGTATTTACTTCTTTACTGATGGCAACAAATAAGTTTCACATTTATGAACCTTACCTAGGATGGCAGTTTCTCTGTTATCCACCAGATTCTGGATAATTCTGTGTCTCTCCTTTTATAAATTGGTCCTGAAATAGATGGATTAGACTTTATCACTTCTATTTTTTTTAAATTTAAAATCAGATGTCACTAAAAACTCATTTTAAGAAAATAGCATGTTTCAATCTCCCTTCCCTTCCTGTCCCCATGACAGTTATTAATTATGTGACTTACATTTTACCTTCCATTAAAGGGAGTTACTCTTTCTGTGTGGTATGTTTGTAATAACATAAATAGTGAGCTAAAAGAAAAGTGCATCTTATAGTTGATTTGTCCATTTTCATTAGAATGTGACAGGAAGACTCATGGTTGGCTTACGCTGGTGGAACCAGATAGATGAAGATGGAAAAAGTCATTGGATTTTTGAAGCCAAAAAGGTATTAAGAACTGAGCTAAGGAGAAACCAAAAATTGTTAAATTTTTATATTGGTTTGTTTCAGGATTTGTACCTGTCTTGATTCCTGCCCTGCACAAGATGTATCCCTACTGCCTCTTTTCTGGTACATGCATATTGTGAATAGTACAAGTCAAGTCAATATAAACCACAACATATCACATTTTAATTTGATCCACATTTTCTTAACAGGTCTCTTTAAATAATTCAACTGGAACAGAAGCTGAAGCTAGAATTTTCTGGCTTGGTCTGATTATCTGTCCATTGATCTGGACTGTATTCTTCTTCAGCACTTTATTCTCCCTGAAGCTCAAATGGCTCGTAAGTCATGAACATCTCCATGTTGTTTTCTTAAATCTTGTAGTCATAGGACTTGTGGGGTTTTTGAAATACCATTTTAAGGCTGCATTTGGCTTCTAATACTCAGCCCATTATGATGAGTGCATGAATCAGAGTACTTAAGTATACCTAAAGATGAGCCTATTTCCTGCCAAGATCTGTTTTATCCAAAGTTGAAACAAAATATTAATAGTACAATGAAACCACATTCCATAGTTTTCTGGAAAACAGAATGAGGCAAGATTAATAGCCAGTCAAGGTGGTTGAAGTGAAAAAAATCAGTAGGATTTTTGTTTTTAATAAAAACATTTTTTTTCCTAAACAGGCACTTGTGATTGCTGGAATCTCCCTCCAAACTGCTAATCTCTATGGCTACATCCACTGTAAAATAGGAGGACAAAAAAGTATCACTAAAGTCACATCAAGGTTTCTATCCCAGACAGTATTTCAGAGAGTAAGTTGGAGGTAGTTCTATATCTTGAGTTTAGGCTAAAGCCCTGGAAGTGTGTTCGCCCTTCATTGCGGAAGATCATGCCATCAGAGACATGATGACATGACTTGCACTTGACTTTGAGTGAGGGAGGGCTGTGCAGGTCACCAGCCTCACTTCTCCTCCAGAGCCATCTGAATCCAGTGACCAGACATTCATCAGGATGACTGGAGATGATCCAGGATGAGGCAATTAGGGTTAAGTGACTTGCCCAAGGTCATACAGTGAGTGTCAAGTGTCTGAGGTGAGATTTGAACTCAGGTCCTCCTGACTCCTGCACTAGTGCTCTCTCCACTGCACCACCACACCTCAAATTTTTAATAGTTTGCATGTAAGCCAAGCTAGTACTGTTAAGTTTCAAAAGATTTAAATACTATTAAGAAGGAAAGATGAAACACCAAACTTCCCACCTAATAAGATTAGAATCTTCTGGTAAATACAGCTAGATATGTTGATTTTAAATTCTGAAGAAATTAGCTATGGAATACCTTTTATTTCCAAACCATGATGTTTTATGATGATACTAATTAATACAATAGTTCTGTGGAGTAGTAATCCCTTTCTTAATACTTAAGTAATGAGAAAATATTTTGTATGCTGAAATTATGCTTATTTCTCTCTGCATACATAGTAATGAAACATCAACATACTTTCCATTTTACAGGAGTGTCAAGATGAATTTCAAAAGCCTGGTCTAGAGAGAATGGAAATACACAAACGTTAAATGAAAAGCAGCTCTTCATTCCCTCCAGAATAAGGTGATAACAGTGAACTAGCATTTGTGATCCACTGGGTAACTTGGCTCCTTTCCAGTCTTCCTGGTCTTACTGTATCTTGAATGAGCTATGCATACTTCTTGACTTGGGTCTCATCTAATCCACATCTGTCCGCCCCATTGAAGCTTTTCTTGGCTGCTTCCACTATACTGGCCTCCTATGAATTCATAACTCTTAAATAAGTATTGGTTCTTTAGTACTTATATACCATCTTTTGACTTCTTGCTAGTAGAATGGAAAAATGCTGGATTAAGATGACTGGTTCAAATATGAACTAAACTACTTACTATTTATTATTATATCAGGTTAATACATGTTATGCTTCTCAGTGTATGAGGATCAAATGAGAATATATGTAAAAGCACTTTGTAAACTTCCGTACAAATAAATGCAAAATAGTGTTACTGTCCAAACTAGACGGTATACTCGAGATCTCGGTTGTCTGTATCTTCCTCAGTGTCTGACACACAGCAGGGACTCAAGAGTTTATTAAATATATAAATAACCATTTGTTGGATTTTCCTGATTAAAAACATAGTTGGTAATTCTGACACTCTTCAGCAGTTTCATAAATGGTAGCATCAGCTAAGAGCTGACAGTGTATGTCAATGCTTACCTCTCTTCCCCTTCTCTCCAATAAACTTTAGTTAAAATCTAAGGAAAATGTAAGCCACATTGTAAAATGTGAAGTAAACTGCTAGTGGAGACCTTATACAGAGGTATAGAATAAATGCAATCTAGGTAGGTGGATTCTTAAAGAATACTGAATATATGAATTTCAATTTTTTTTTTTGAGAGGGTTGCGGAAATTAGATGAAAGGTTCCCCATCTGAACGCTGCTGAATTTAAACGATGACCATTTTTCTTATCTGCTTCAAATAAGTCTCAGAAGTCAGGTTTTAGAGGAGGAAAGATGTTTATTTTTTTAAATGGCATATCTGTAAATACAGTGCCTTATATTAACTTGTATCTTAATAAAAAGCATATCAAAATTAGATGATTAAAGTGTCTTTAAAAAAGTGATTTCAAAAGCAGGGCATGCTTTTGAATTTTTAACTCTTATTCCTGTTATTGATTAGACTTAAAAAAAAATTATACATAGCACTGGTCCATTTCTCAGATTGTTTATGACTATAGCTAAGGTCCATAAAAATTCACATTTCAGCAGCTAGTCAGCTTTTCTTCTTTCAAACTATGTAAGCCACAAAAGTCTTGAATTCCTAGGGAGAGAAATATTCATATATGCATTAATATAACATAGAATTCACTACTACTAATTTCCTATAATTTACTTTCTTTGCTATATTTACCATACTTGGCTGGGTATTTACTATCTACAAGGAAATCACTATACTAAAAAGCTTTATTCCGCAGATAACTCTGTCTTTACACTTTACAAGTGCAGCTCAGCAACTGGTCATAATCTCATGGTGGAAGGATTTACATGAATTTACTCTAAATTCTAGGAAAGTCTGGATAAAGCACTCATTTATCTAAGATATCAGATAAGACAACTGTGAGCCACGAGAAATAGCTTTAAGGAGATAATTTTTAACATGTTTTAAACACTTACTTTGGATTATATTTCTGTATGCTAATGTAGCTGGTGAATCAGGCACTTCAGTCAAAAAGGATTGTCCATTATCACAACTTTTACCTTGGGGGAAAAAAAAAAATTTAAGCTTACGAACAGAACATGACATTTCTGTTCTCTTGGTTCTGGTGACTTTTATAATAATGTTACTTTCAAATAAAGGTTTGCTTTGAGAATATTTATTCCCCCAAACCTACTTTAACTTACCTAGTTAAGAGCATAACTGAGTAATTTATCACTGACTCTTTAAGACATTATAGGTCTTCATATACTTGGAGGACCACTCACCTATCTGTGGATCCAGAGGCACTTTACCAAGGAGGGGGACATTTAAATCTTGGCACATCACCTCTGCGCCCCCTGTTGTTGGAGGAAATATTTGTGATTCATTCTGTAAAGAAAGTTGGCACATAAATGGAATAAAAAAATTTAGTTTTAAAAGCACATTAAATGACTACACTTATAAGTAGGTCACATCATTTCTCTGAAATAACCTTTGTGGATATTTAATGTGCTAAACTAACACAGTCTATTCATGAAATCCATAATAAAGAATTTTGTGGGCCTACTTTCTGAAATTATAGAACCCAGAGATAGCTCTATGAAGAAAGATTCTTATCATAAAATTGTTTCTTCAGGTACGGAAGATTTTTAAAAAATTAACAGGTAGCATTATATATACTACACACACACACACACACACACACACACACACACACTCTCTCTCTCTCAAAAAAGTATACGTTCTTACCTTACATTTGGGGCATATGAAGCCACTCATGTTCTCTACTACACCAATTATTGGCAATTTCACTTTATGACAAAAGTTGATTTCTTTTCGAACATCCTGTAGTGATACTTCCTATCAAAGGAATACAGTCAGTTTTTCAGTACGTAAGAAACTTTAATATACTATTTTTACAGTAGAGAACATGGTTAGATGTCTATCAGTTTATTATCACCACCAGAATTTATAGTTTTTGTTTGCTTAGTGTATAAAAAGCGTTCAAAAAATATACTAAGAACGACTCAATAGACACAAGTTCCATATAAGACTGCTAAACTAGAAAAAAGCTCTAGTGGGGAGCATGACAGTTTAACCTTTCTTGCCTATTTCAGATTGTTGGGCAGAAACGTTCTGCCCATCTATGTTTCTAAAGAGTAAGGCCAACAGTAGAGCTGTTTGTTAGGAGTAGATATATTTTAAAAAGGATGGTTCTGGAGATCATGAACTATCTGAGTAGAAAAAACACACAATCAAAATGTCAATCTGAAAACAGGATATTAGTAAAACCTAGTGCAGAGTAAGTCTGTAAGACTAGGTTTCTCTATCTTGTAATTAACCAAAAGATCAAGGGAAAGAAATAGCTTTATCTTGGTTTCATACTTTTTTCCCCCATTTAATCTACATATACACATAAGTGGGTGTTGTTGAGTTACCGTCCTATTATATTCCACAGTGAGAAGACCCTTTATAACCCTATTAGTCACGCCATAAACTTGGAATTTGTTTTTAGAAGAATTGATATGTTTTTTTAAAAAATTAGCTAAGGTAGTAAACTTTTATGGACTTCTTTAAAAATAGAATGGGTTATGATTTATCAGTGATAGTATAGTCATGGTACTGAGTCAATAACATGACCTAAATTGCTCAAAGTTCTTTCCTTTTCTAAGACAGGAAAAATAATATTAAACATATTACTAGACTGGCATAGATTCAATAATTCACAGGAATCCTGTTATAAATTGGTCCATGGGTTCAGAGCCATGGAATGGCCTAACAGTGATAAAATCAAAGATACCCTCAAAAACTTTTACTAATTGAATGAACGAGGTACTTTCAACTTGGTTTCATGCTGAAAATGTGTATCTGCAGAAACCTATTTGTCTGGATATCCTTCAAGACAGATGGTTTTTCTGTCAGTTGTCTTTTCATGGACTTTTCCGATAATTACAGAGCTTTTTTTTTTTTTGACAAAAAATTTTTATCTACTCTCTTCTCTCACATTTTATCTTGGTTCATACATCCGACGCTCTTGCCCTTCTAGAACCAACACGCCTATTCCTCTATTTATCTATGTTAGTCAATTTCTGATTATAAAATTAGCATCTACAAAACCAACATTTCCATATAAGGCCCAGATCCTTTTGGGTTCGTGTGCATGAATAAATTTAACAATTACAATATAATATTATCTTGTTAGGTTCTTTCAGTACTCAGTAACTAAAATCCTTTTAGGTAGGAGTCCACGATGGAATCCCCTTCTAACCAATCCAGCCCTACTATGAATACCTGACAAATCATATAATATAATGCTTTCCCCAAACATAAAATCTTACTAATAGGAGAAATGGACCAGAGACCAGAGAAAATTTTCAAATTGCAGTAAAGTCAATTAATTATTTCTTTCAATTAAATAGGGCATTAACAGAAAGTATATCCCAATCACTGATCAAAGTGACCACTGTCAATTTTTATCATCTCAGACAACTAGGGTTTTCCTAAGGGACAGATTTTTATAGGTCTACATTTAAGTGTTGTCAGATCCAAGATGTTAAGTTTCTTATTATGAGACTGCTTTCTAATATATTCCTTACCATCTTCTGTGGGGGAAAAAATGGGACTCTAACAGTCACTGGGCAGCTAGGTGATACAGTAGTAGAAAGAGTGCTGGCCCTACAATCAGGAGGACCTGAGTTCATATCCAGTCTCAGATACTTACTAGCTATGTTGCCCTTGGCAACTTATTGGCTCAGGTCCTTCATCTGTAAAATGAGCTGGAGGAGGAAATGGCAAACCACTCCAGCGTCTTTGCCCAGAAAACCCCAAAAGGGGTCATGAAGAGTCGGAAACAATTGAAAAAAATGACAACAAAAAAACCAGTACTCATTAGCAGCTTACATAATATGCTCTTTTCAGGCCTTAGTACTAAATTCACAGATACTGGGAATATTTATGAACCTTTTTTGAAAAATGCACCAAAAACTAGGAATTCTGGTTGTTAGCAGGTCTTAGTGGGGCTGTGGGAGAAAGCAGAAACTTTAGCAAAGTAGACTTTTATGAAGTAGAATAATATACAGTTACATTGCATTTGTGATGCAAATCAAAAGGGGCTACAGAATAAAAAAGTTTAACTTAACACAGGAAAAAAACATGTAATGATTTTTTACATTACAGTTGCCTAGATGCAAATAAGATGTGTAAAGAAACTGGGCACTGTTCCTAACGATATCACAATTTAAAAATCATTATGTTAAGTGAACATACATCCTTCAAGTTTTAAGTATCCAAACAGAAAAACAGGATCACAAGGACATAAATTGAAAGAACCGGGATTTGAATTCACATCTTCTGACTCCAAATTCAACAGTCTTTACACTGCTTCGCAGCAATGTTTAATGTATAGCATTAGTCTCACCTGGGGAGTAGTGATTATCACTGCTCCATCTATGTGTGCTGCACTGAGATACTGGACTATGGATAAATGTTCATCTGAAGTGCCCGGTGGGGTATCTACAATGAGGTAATCGATCTCTCCCCAATCCACATCACGAAGAAACTGCTTGATCATGCCTTTGAAAGAGAGAAAAGAGAAGGTATAACTTCCTCACTTTTATGGCTTCCATTAAAAAAAAAAAGATATGGCATTAATTTATACTCTATGTAAATAACATTTGTTCAATCATTACCATGGAATCTCACTAAATATAGTTAATGTCTGATGCTATTGATTACATAAACCTACAATCCTACCTCTAAATCTAAATATGCCTCTTGAGTCATGGCACAAATGCCAGTCATATATGTTTTAAGGAGCAAAATTTTTACAAATGACACGAAAGATTACTAAATAAAAACTAGTACTCATCAGCTCTTTATATTTAAGCTACATTAAATACAATGACACAGCAAGGCCAATAGGCACTCAGACAATTATAACTGAGTTTAAAAAGATAATTGCATCGACTGAGCAACAGTGTGTGTTTTGAATAATAAGCCAAAATAATTAAAGACTTGGGTACAAACCATTTTTTTTTGGTCCCCGCCAGATGACAGCATCATCAGGACTGCCAAGCAAGAAGCCTACTGACATCACACCCAGGTTTTCTTCAACATACTACGAAAGGAATAGGCAAAAAGCAATGATCACAGGAGAAATACTTTACTGGAAAAAAAACAAAACATGGCAGCAAAGGTGCTTTCTCAGTCTCCTTTTCTGTATCATCACCTAGCTCCTACTCCTTTCAGCAGGAGTAGCCCCTAAAGTTGTATTCTGAGCTCTGGCAACCCTCTCAGGGATCTCACCATTCGCCATGGATTCAGTTACGTGGACTTGTACATAGGGCCCTAATCTCTCTTGTGACTACAGTGACCTACATCTTAATTGATGGACATACAGTACGGTGGGAAAGCATGCATCTGAAGTCAGAGGCCTTTAAATCCTGGCTATGCCACCTATTACTCACAAGTATATCCACTCTAGGCCTTGTTTCCTTCATCTGAAAATGAGGGGGTTGGACTAGATGACCTCCTAGCCCTTACCAGCTCTAACTGTGATCTTATGACCTCCACCTGGACTCTGTCGGCACCACAAACAAACTAATCATCGTTCCCACTAACCCCATTATTCCTCCAATTTTCCTTATTTCTCTTGAGGCTTTATGTTTTTTTTGGCTGGGACAAAGAACCCTTTTTCCTTCCTTTCCTCCAATCCTGGAACACTAGATCAGCCATCTTCCTTAGTTCAGGCTCTCATCACATCTTGTCTACATTACTGCTAAAGCCTCCTAACTGGTCTCCCTGCTTTAACTCTCTCCCCATTCCAGTCCATTCTCCACATTATTGCCAAAGTGACTTTCCTTAAGTGCGCACAGAGCTGACTGTGGTGCTCTCCTCCTTACTCAGTCTTCTTGAGTTATTACCTCCAGGATAAAGCAAAAAGTCCTCTTTAGCTTTTAAAGCCCTTCATAACATGGCTCCATCCTGTCTTCCCAGCCTCAATGAATAGTGTTCCCCCTAGCATACTTTGTCACATGGTCACATTGGCCCCCCTTCCCTCCTCCTGCATTGTAATGCCTTTGCACTGGCCATGTCTCAAGCCTGGAATGCACTTCCCTCCTTACTTTGGCTTCATAGAATGCCTCCATTCTTTGAAGATATAGCTTAAGCACAACTTTCTACAAAGTCTTTCCTGTTCCCCCCAACTACCAGTGCCCTCCCTTTCATACTGCCTTATAGTTAGCTATTTTGAATTAATTTGTATTTATTCTGTATATGTCTACAGATGTACTTGTTATCTTCCCCCACCAGAATTTAAGCTTCTTGCATATAGGGATTATTTTCTTTATCTATGCATCTAGCCCAGTGCCTGGCACCCAGCAGCAGCTTAGTAAAACGCTGTTACTGATTTCTGGCTGCACGCTCCCTCAGCACTCAGATTTACATGATGCTCAAGTCATCCCTGACTCTTTCCTTCACCACAAGGTCCAGTCAGTTCCCACGTCCTGTTGATTCACTTTCTGCAGAATTATCATGTGGGTTGTGTTGTGTAAGCTCACATGGCTGCCACTGTAATTCAGGGCCACAATCATGCGCCTAAGGTATTATTATGTAAATCCTCTGTCCAAGAATCTTCGGTGGTTCTCTACTACATCAAAGATAAAATATGATCACTTTTGCCAAGTATTTAAGGTCTTCCACAATCAGGGTCCAATCTAGCTCTTCAGCCCTACCTCACATTATTCCCCTAGATTCTAGTCACAGGGGAAGACGCAGCGTCTTCTACTGCTGCCCAGAAGACTGGTTTATTGGAGGACAGACTTCCCCTAAAATATATCAGTAGTCACAAAGTACCAACTTATTCCATTCTGGAATTTAGTTGTACCATTTGTCTACATGATGGCAGAATAATAAGAATCAGATGTTTGCTTCCACACATTTGCACAAAGTATCCTTCTCTTATACCTAGAACACACTCTCTCTTCTCTGACTTTCAGAACAAGGGTCAGCCTTCTCTGTAAACCTTCCTTGTCATTCTCCCTCCAAGCGCCCAGTGCATTCTTACTTCATGAATATTCCCACAGATCTTGTCTGATCTTTCCTTCCTTCTTTTCCCTCCTTGTCCAACGCCTCATCAGAGGTAGCTTGATGGCACAGTGGACAGCGTGCTAGGCCAGGAAGCACGAAGACCTAAGTTCAAATCCAGCCTCAGAAACTTACTAGATGTGTGACCTTGAGCAAGTCAATTAACCTGTTTGCTTCAGTTTCCTCAACTGTAAAATAAAGCTAATAACAGCATCTACCTTGCAAGATTGTTGTAAGGATCAAATGAGATATATTTCTTTAAAAAATTGCTTAGCACAATGCTAGAAATGTTGTAGGCAGTATATAAATACTGAAATATAAATTCTCTTCCCCTTTATGGTCAAGTAGGATCCCTTCCAATAGAATGTAAATTTCTTAAGGTGAGGAGTTATTACGTTTTTCATTATTAATGATAGCAACGACTAACATTTATATAGAGCTCTACATATATATTTAAATATATACATTTATATAGTGCTCTACATACAGTAGCTCTTTTAATAGTTGGTGCTTCACTATTTGTTGAACTGAATTCCATTATGGGTTATTCTGTTGCTACAATAGAACTGGTTATAAACAAACCACTCAGTTCTGGAAAATGTTGTCAAAGAAGCAAACACTTATTATGAGCCTTTTCTATTATAAATACATATAAAATATGTTATATATGTTTGTATGTATATTTCCCTGTAAATACAACATGACATACTATCACAAAAACAAAGCAGGTTTAGGTGAAAACTTACCACTGGAGACCATCCAGAACCACTTTGATGAACCTGAACAAATATGAGAATCAAAAACTATTTACAAAATGTTATACACAATGGTAACACATAATGCATAAATTTTTGCAGAATATTAGCATTTTCCCTGATGTCATGAGTTACTGTGGCCAGAAAAAATTTTATCACCAGGTAGTGGGATAGAAAACAGACTAGGTCTTTTCCTGGGAAGTGTCTCCAACATAGCAGAATCTGTCAGAGCTTGAATTCCTCTGGTACAGCCTTCAAGAAGCCAGGTCCCCAAGCTGAGACATAAGAGTAGAATTTTTGCAGTGAACTTTTAGGAGAACATAAAAGAGAATTTCACAGGATGGGCAGGCATAGATTACTTGCAAGATGCATTCATTATTGGAGGGAACTCCTGAATTGATGAGATCCCATATCTATTTCAGTACTAGAATCATACTACTACAAAAATCTCAATAGAATGTAAACAGCTCTTGAGGGATTTTAGAAAAAGGAAGGTGTTAAAGAATATCTGTTCTTTGAAGAGGTTGAGTCTTTATCTTTGGGGGAATATGCTAGGTTGAGGTACCTGGATTCAAATACAAGTGAAGGGTCTAAAATATTTATTTATAAAAGCAAAATAAGCATTGGGTAATAAAGTCTTTTGTGAAAAATGCAAAAATCATTATATGTAAATAAAACTTACTCTAAAATTTTCTGCTATAAGAGGGTCAAAAAAAAAAAGGGAAAAGGAAGCTGCAATGTCATGAGTCTCAAAACATAAACGAGCCCGTGAAGCCTAAAGAGCCCACAAGCTTAAAAGGAAAAAATAAGCTGGATCAAATCAATCTGCAAACATGAAATGCCTTATCTACGGATTATGTGCTATCTAGGCACTGTGCTAGGTGTTAGAGATATAAAAACAAACCCAGTCCCTGCTCTCAAGGGGCTTACATTCCATCAGGAAACAATATGAACACATATAAAGATACATAATGCATACAACATAAATAAAAGGACAAGATACGATCATCTGGGGAGAAGAGGAGGCATAAGTAGCTGAAGGAGCTCGGAAAAGGTTTCATGTAAGAGGCATGAGCTGAGCTCTGAAGAAAGCTAAGGATTCTAAGAGTGGATGAAGGGGACAGAATGGTGTGGGAAGCCAGCAGACCTTGTGTTTTAATAACAGAGGAAGGGAAAAGGTCCTTGGTTACAGGTCTAAAAGAAAGCAAGGATTTTTTTTTTAAATGAATGGTCTAAAAACTGTTTTTGCATAACTTAAAACTAGTGTTTTCAGTGGGGAGACTGTCTGAATACATCTAATGTAAGGAATAAGACTGTAAGGAGTCTGAAGTATTGGATCTTCTCAACTAACTCAATTATTAGTATTCTACAGCCTTGGATCTTCTCAAGTTGTTGACAAATTTTAGTTATATATCAAACTATTTTGCATGCTGGACAGAAACAGTACTGTGAAAGAAGGGAAAAGAAGTTGCAACAGAGAAACAAATGGAGAGACTGGAGCAACAACATAGAGGAGAAAATCTTCTCTCTCTTTACCTGTGGACTGTGACAAGAACAAAGCTCTACAGGGACAAAAAGAGAGCACCAAAAAAGAAAAGAGCCACAACTCCCATATTTTATCACATAGGATGAAACAATTTTAAAGATAAACAACTACCAACTAAATTATTATGTACAACTAAGCTTTTAGACAGACTGGCAGTTGTTAACAGTCAAAACATTAGTTCCACTTCTTAACAGCTGCCCCTATGCCTTCACTAAGTGGCAAAAGTCTTTTCTTAGGTCAGGACTGTGGATAGTCAAACTACGTTTACCTCTGGCTATGTAATCACAAATTTCTAAGTTTCTACTCTGCAAAAAACTATTACCTTTTGAGCTATTAAGTTTTAGCTTACAAAGACAACAAATTTAATGAAGATAAATCTTTAGAATAATTTAAGGAAGCTAAATAGGAAAACACATGACTGCTTAATATATATTTTAAAACTGACTCAGCCTCTTCAGGCTTCTTTACATGTATTCTCTTTAATTCAGTGTCAAAACTGCCCCCTGTGGTGTCTTTCCTACAATCACTTGTATCAAAACCTCTTGTAGTTTACTACAATTTCTAGTTTTTACTGACTATCCATCAGGGTATCTTTTCTCATTTCCTATCTGTCAGAAGGGAGGTATCAGCTTTGCATTGAATTTTCCCATATTATATACAGGTCCAGTTCTGAGCCTAGAAGTTCTTTAAGCTATCACTTGAACATAAGCATCTCATTTCTAGTGTAAGCCTCTTGAAAATCCTAATCCAGCTAATAAAAGCTGTGAGTTCTAAGTCATTTCTACATTTCTTATTTTTTCCCCTTTCCCTTTAGGCATCACTCTTCAACACTCCCAAATAGCCTTTTGAGATTTATTTTATAATATGAATTTACTAAATTTACCGTTTTAGTTAGCTGGCTCCTTTAGAATACACTTCAGATACAGGAAGATTTTTTTTTTTAAGAGAAAGTTAGTGTCAAAGATGACAAATTTAAGAGGAACTGTGGAAAGACAAGCATCCTAATACATTGTGGGTGGAACTGTGAATTGACTCCACCACTCTGGAAAGCAATTCAGAATTATACTAATACAGGGTGTAAAATACCCATACTATACTGCCAAGTATTCCAAAGAGGTCAAATATAGAACGGTCCCAGATGTACTAACATAATCACCGAAGGACATTTTTATGGTAGCAAAGAATTAGAAATAAAGTAGATGCCTGTCAATTGGGGAATGGTAAACAAAATGTGGTACCTGAATATAATGGACTACCACTATGCTGTAAGAAATACGAATTCAGAGAAGCACAGGAAGACCTGTACAAACTGATGAAGAGTGAAGTAAGCAAAAGCAAGAAAACAACGGCTTTTATAGTGTCCTTTAAATGGAAAGGACAACAAAACCTAAACTGAATGCTGGGTAATTTTAATGATTAAGCTTCTCCCTGAAGAGATCTCTTTTGCAGAGATCAGAAACTCTGAGTGTGGAACACTGCATAGCATGTCAGATTTAGGTGATGCACTGATTTGGTTAAAAAGTCTTTTTCCTTTGCTTTTATTTTTTGTTACAATATATAACTCTGAAAAGGGAAGAAATATATTGAAAAATGTATGTGATATAAAAAACAAATTAAAAATTTAAAGACAACTGAATAAATTATTAAGCAAAACTTATCAGATTTAATACACTAGTTCACATAAAGATTTACATGCTAAATTCACAGTTCTATTGTTTCAAGAGTATACTGCAGCATATGGCTTGGGAGAACATTCATAATTGCATGCAAGAAGTCATACCTGTTCTCCCTCTAGTCCCATCATTTTGGGAATTGATGGTCCGCAAATATCAATATCCAGCAAAGCAACCTAGAAACAATGTATGAGTCAGGTTATTTACATAATAAAATGTACAAATATAGTACATAAAGCAGGAGGTGAATACGGGTAGAGGAAGAAGAATCATAAAAGAGACAGCAAACAGTTTGGGATTCTTGTAAGTAACTACATTCACCTGCATCGAGAGAAGCGCAAAGAAATGTTAAAGAGAACGAAAAAAGGCTCCCTTGGTGCCTTGCTGACTTTGGACCTCATTCTAGTCTACCTGAGCTACCTGAGTTTTCCTGGATTCCTGATCAATGACCAGAGCCTGCATCTGAGTTCATGTCTAAAACTAAAGATTTCAGTGAGGAGACCTTCTGGAAAGTGTCTCCAGGATGAATCAGGCACATGATCGGAAGGCTTCCTAAACCCAAGCAGCATTCTTTCTTCAAAACTGAGTCAACAAAATAATCTGTAAACCTCTGAAAAGATGGTAAATATTCATTCTTAACAATCATGTTTCCATTCCAAAACGGAAGTCTTCCTTGTAACTTTATTCTTGCTCGTTTCTCTAACTTTTTATGTGATAAGCAGTCGCTGCTTGTTCCTGTTTCTCATTCATATATGTTTACGGTTAGTACAATAGTCATAAACTAGATCAGCTTTCTAACTCTAGCTCCCTCTGCTGGTACATTGAAACACCAATGACTGCAAGGGACCAGAATGACTTGTCTTCGTCATCTCAGAGATCATAGATTTATCAAAGATCACCCAGTCAAATATAAACATGTATGTGTACACATTTATATGAATGAATGAACTGAGCATTTACTATGTGCAAAAGTGCTGTTCTAAGGACTGAGGATATAAACAGAAAAGACAGTTGGTTCTTAAGAAGCTTCTTCTTGTTCTCTGTGTGTGTATATATACATATACATATACATATGCATATACACACATTGTTGTTTTACACATATGAAACTCAAATGACCTAACTTTCCCACCAAAAGTCTGGGATATAGATTTATAACTCATAAATGCCTCACTGTGCTTTTAACATCTGAGAGGGATTCAATGTTGTATAACTATCCTTTAAGTGCTAAAAGCATTAGATTTATGAAACCTTATTTTTACATTCTACCACAACTTAAAAATTGGTTTCTCTGCCTTTCCACTGTTTGATAGATCAATAATACTAACACTTTCACTATCTACTCAGCTCACAAGGTTGTTGTAAAGCAGAGATTCCCAAACTTATTTGGTCTATCACCCCCTTTAAAAAAAATTACTCAGTGTACCTCCAATCTACTTTCTTTAATCCATTAATGGCTTTTTAAAAATTTGCATCATTGCAAAAAATTATAAATTTTTTTAAAAAAATGATGCATCTTAAATTTAATAATTTATTATAAATTTGTGGGTTTTTTCCTGCAATGAAATTTTGATGATGCAATACTGTGTTGGGTGACCATATACTATGTTGTATACAAGTCATTACATGCACATATTGGACTAACACATGCTGGACAACATACACACAACATGCTTGTCAGCTGACACTTGCTTGTTAAGACCTGTTGGTGGACTTCACACTGATTGGTAATAACTTTCATTTTGTGTATTTACTTGGAAAACAATGTAATCACTACAGCTTTAACTCTGTTACACAACAGATGAAATATGTATAAAAGGTTTTTCAAAATTTTCTTCTCTTCCTTATACTTCCACTGCCCCCTCATTTTTATGCAATGCCCCCCAATTGCATTCAAGGCTGCTATGCCCCCTGCCTCACCCTGGATCATTTCAGTGCCTGGGGGGAGTATCACCCCCTTTGGGAATTTATGTTAAAGAAAGTACTTTGTAAACCTTAAGGCACCATTGAAATGTATTATTACTATTATCATGGCAGTAAAGAGAAACTTTGACAGGTTCTAACAAGTTGGTTTTCAGTAGCGGTCCTCCAAATAAATATTGTGCTTGCTATAAATGACTATCTGAACTCATTTGGAAAAGGAGTATCCCTAGAAGGTTGACCACTTAGTGATTATTTTCTTTAGGCACAGAAACCAATAAAGATCATATACTTGGCCATCTGGTTCAGAAGGAGGAACACCCACCCTCAAAATAGGTGTGGACAAGGTACTAAATGATATAGTATATAAGTATAACAGAGTTCAGAAAATAGAGAAATCAACAGATGTGGTGTGTTAATAGGCTGAATTTCCCTGTGTACCTAACACATGTCCCCTGGTTTCAGAGAAAAGATGCACAATCTGTAGTTTAAAGATTCTTTGCTAAACCAACTAGATGTTGGTAGATGTAATCTGGTATTTCACTGAATGCCTCTAAAAAGCGACCACCCTGCGTAAGGTACAAAGGCTGTCACTAAATTTGTAGATACAAACTTTTACGTTAGCCTACTCTGTACAAGACTAGAAATTTAAAAAATTCACTCTGCTTGCCTGTAAAGAATAGAGGATTAGGTATTCCTACCTTAAACATGAAAAATAAACAAACCTACAATGGATTTACCCCCAAAACTGCAGAAGCTGAAACTACCAAACTATAGGTCAGTGAAACAATTCAGGGTGCTGTGAAATGATCTGAATATGAAAGAGTACAGTAATATGAGGAATCAGTATCCATTTTCATTTTACAAGAGTTCAAAGTTTCCAATCAAGAACTACTTAAGTAAACTCCAAATAGATCTTTCCAAATTTTTCAAAAAGCTCCCTACCTGTTTACTTTCATCTTCTGCTAGGCCATGAGCAAGATGAGCACTGAACGTGCTTTTGCCAACACCACCTTTCCCGGATAACACCAAGATTTTGTGTTTCACAGTTCTCATTTTTTCTTTGATTTCCTCTATTGCTATAGAAAAAACATCATTTTAGGTTAAGGTATACTACAGAAACAAGAGCTCTCTCTGTCTGCCAGATCTCTGAGAATACACATTTTTCAGTCTGCTAAAGAGTGACTCCCTCTAAGGTGCAGTACAGGAGGGCAGGGGCAGCTCCTTACTACTCCTAGCCCTGATTTGTGTGTGTATGTGGAGTCCCAGTCATCAAGTATATATTAAATTCCTATTATCAGCATGTGGGAAGAGCTGGAGAAATGTTTCCATTAATTCACTGTTACATGCTGAAGATATGAAAAAAGTACCTGTCCTCAAGGAAGGTACAATCTACTGGGGAGAAATTACTCTCTCTCTCTGTAATTTGTGCTTGCTATAAATGACTATCTCAACTCATTTATATATACACACATATGTATAGATACATATGTATATACATTTATACACACATATGTATAGATACATATGTACATACATATGTAATTTATGCACATATATACATATATATGGAGAGAGAAGAGAGTGTGTTGAGGGTGGGGCATACATACTACAAATTCTAAATCCTATCCCTGACCCCGCCCCCCTTAACTCCTTTAATTTCTTTTCTCGGGGACCTGATGGCCCCCCTCCTTCGTCGCCCCTCCCTCCTCTCCCCCTCCCTCCTTCCCTCCTCCTCTCCTCCCCCTCCCCTCCTCTCCCCCTCCCCTCCTCTCCCTCCCCCTCCCTCCTCCCCTCCTCTCCTCCCCTCCTCTCCTCCTGCCCTCCTCCCCTCCTCCCCCTTCCCTCCTCTCCCCCTCCTCCCCTCCTCTCCCCCTCCCCCCTTCCCTCCTCTCCCCCCCTCCTCCCCTCCTCTCTCCCTCCGCTCTCCCCCTCCCCTGGCTCCCCCCCCACCCCGCCCCTCGCGCAGTCCTCACCCGGGTCGGGGGCGGCGCCAGCCCCAGAGGCGCACAGACGCTGGTTCGGGCATCCCTGACACGAGGCCCCTTTGCCCGCCTGGGCACTCCTGGTTCCGGGGCAGTCTGGGGGGAAACGGAACCGCTGTTAAGAATCTTCTCCGCCCGCGCCCCCCGGTGCCCCCCCCGCCCCCCAACCCGAGCCCTCCTTCCCGGGCTCACCCTGCGGAACCTCTTCCATGCCGACACCTTCCCGGCCGCCGGAACCAGCCGCAGCCGCACTTCCGGCCTGCGGCGCCACATTCCGCCGGACCGCGGAGAGGAGTCCGGAGACCTGGGCCCTGGTGCGCACGCGCGCCCGGGGGTGGAGTCGCGGTCTCCTTATTATTCCCTCTATTTACTTGGATCGCGTCTTGGAGGGTGGCGGCCCTGTGGGACGGAAGGTGGTTGACGTACCTCTCCCTACCAAGTCCGTCACCCATTTTGTGTATGAGCTAACGTTAGTGTTTAAAGCCCCAGCCCCAGAGCTCGGCCAGACTGGGGCCCGATCCCCTCCTGGGCCGCCACTGGGTGTCCCCCTGGAGCTGTCAGTGTAGAGTGGTGGTGGTGGTGGGGAATTGGAAACCGGTTTTACTGCCCAGGCATAGATTGAGAGCGGATGTAACCCTGCGAGAAAACTGAAGCCCTGTGGCCATGGGCAGAGCCGGGATCAGAATCACCGTTTTATGCTAATTTTGTCCTAATGCTAAACCGAGCCAATTTGAAGCCTTATTGCACGATTGATTTCCGCTGGTTCTCTGCCATCCAACAAACACTTGATTCGAATAGAATTTTGGATTGCATATTGTTTCAGATTAATTAGCGATTCAATTCAGCTAGCATTTATTAGGCTCCTCCTGTGTGCCAGGTTGGAGAAGGAGATGGCAAACCAGTCCGGTATCTTTGCCAAGAAAACCCCAAATGGGGTCACCAAGAGTCAGACACAACTGGAGCGACTGAACCACAGCAGATGTGCTGGGCACCTGTGCTAGATGCTTGGATACAAAGACCAAAATGAAACTGTCCTTTCCCTCAAAGAGTTTAAATTGTATTGGGGGAGAGAAACAATGTATACATTGAAATTAAAAATAAAAGATATACAAAGTAACTTAAGGAGGAAGACTGAGGAGACTCAGATAGGCTTCCTGTAAAAAGGGTTTTGCTTGATCTTCAAAGAAGCTTTGTAGGGAGAACAGCAAATAGTTAAGCTGAACCGCAGTAATTCTGGAAAGGTAGACTGGGGTCCGATGGTGGTGGTGGTGGGGGGGTATTAAAAAGCCCAACAGGAATTTGCATTTTCTCCCGGATGTAATAGGGAAACACTGGAGCTTCCTGAACAAGGAAGGGTGATGTGGCCAGATGTGAATATCTTAAACTCACTCTGTCCAAAGCCGAAGTTATTCTTTTTACTCCTGAACGCTGCTTTCTTCCAATTTCCCTGTTTCTGTCAGTCGTACCACTATCCTCCCAGTCACTCAGGCTTAAAATCTTGCACCTAACATAGGTTAGTTAGTTCCCTAACACAGTAGAGAAGCCGTATTGTTGTCACTGTGTTTGTCCTTTGTTCTCGAAGAGGGCCATGACATCGAGATGATAACTTGACTTGCAGTTGTCTTTGATTTGAATGAGGGAGGACTGTGCAAGGTCACCAACCTCACTTTCTTTTCCTGAGCCATCTGGGTCCAGAGGCTTGATATTCATCAGAGTGACTGGAGATGACCCAGGATGCAATGTGAGATGCTTTCAGGCTAAAGTCTTATCACATTCTCACTTTGAGTGAGATACACCCATTCAATGAATAGGCTTCTTTAAGTTACTAAAAAGAATTCAAACTGGGAGGGGGAAGACTCTCAGGGTTCCTGGGTAAAAGAGAAACAATTACTATTTAGTTATTACTATAGCCTAATAAATGAAGAACTGGTTTGTCTCAAAGCCAGTCAGACCTGGATTGAAGAGGTACTGTCTCTGAGGTTACCCAGTGAGTAGACTGAGCAAGTCATTAAACCTCTTAAAGCACTAGACCAGGGGATCAAATCATTTTTTTTTAAATCCCTGTACCCCTTGGCTTTCAGTAAAACATCTCATACCTCATTCAACATGAAAGGATATGAATTCTGGCATTTGCCATGAATATGTATGTAAGAAGTAAAATAAGATTAAAAAATTTCAATAGAATAATGTAGTTATTTGTCAAATATTCACTGTAATCTCTTGACAAACTTCTTGTCCTCCTGGGGATTATACATATCCCAGGTGAGGAACCCTCATTCTTTCTAAGACTAAAATTTTTTGGAGAAACTGCTGCCATACTTTGATAGAGGGAGTTTCTTTATCTGGTCGTTCTCTATATCAATGAAATCTCAGTTCCAGTTTCTATCCCTTATCCCTAGCATGGTTCCCAGCAAAGAGTAAATGCTTTCTGCAATCTCCAATCTAAATATTTGCTGATCAACTGATTTATTGCAACAATAGTCCAAGAATCCCGTTAGGATAGGAGTCAGGTGAGTGAGTGGGAGGGAGCAGATTAAAAATGTATTGTGGAGATAAAGATTAAAAATCTACTGTAGTAGATAATCGATATGTGAATAATAGAGAAACGTTAGCATTGTCCAAAAAAGAAATGTTATCTCCATGACTTTATCTTGTGTGTTAATGAAATGTCTGTATCCAGTGACGGAAAAAATGCCTGTAGACAGATATTGAAGGACTGCTACCTGAAGATAGGGGCTCCTTCAAAGATCATGAACCCTTATGGCACATTGAAATGTTGGTTATGGCTATGTCCTCAAAATCCAGCACAAAACTGTATCTAAGGGGAACTTCATAAGGTCACCATGAAAGAAAAAAAGGATTCCCAACACTAGGAATCTTGAGGTACCCATTGTTTCTACGTGTTCTTTACACATGTGCCTGAGTATTGTACTTCTAAGTTTGTCCCCATTTTCCTTATGGAACGCGTGTGTTCAAGGGGAGAGTGTGCCATTTTGTATCAATTGTTCTCCTAAACACCTTTTCTAAAATCTGATAGAATTCAATTGATTCTTTTTGATAATGGGCAGGCAGCACACTGGGGAATGGGTCTTAGGAGCTATAAGACTGGAAACCCTAACAGCCCTCAAGGTTATCCCCTAAAACTCTGAGGAGTAGTCATAATCAGCTAATCATTAGAGACCTGACCTGCTAATGCAAGAGAGTGAGGGAAGCAGCCCTTGAGGGTGTGTTACACTGATTAAAAAAAGTGTTGAAGGAAAAACACTTTCTTTGTTCTATAACTCTCAAATCCTCATTTTTGGCAGTTGTACTGACTAAGGGTAATCAAAGCTGAAATGTGAATTTAAATTAGTTTGCCTACTCCAGGACAGGGAATCATCACACCCAAGCAAATAAGAAATTTTTCCAGCCTAGGCTGGGAGAATCTTGACATAAAATTTCAAAATCTGGGAGAGTGAACATATATTTTAAAAGGGACCCAAATCTGTCATCCTGAGCTACTCCCAATAGTCATCTTTGCTAACCAAAAAGATTCTCCAACCCCCGTATTCCAGTAGTGGATGCATTCAAAGCCTTCACATCTTTTTTCAATAGAAAATTCTATATCATGGGATCATAGATCTAGAATGCGAAGAAATTTTAGAGGTCATTCCAGTCCAACCCTCTTATTTTACATATGAGGAAAATGAAACCTAGAGAGGTAAAGGGACTTATCTAGTCATTCAAGACTCAGGATTTGAACCTAGAACCTCTGATGCTAAATCTTATGTATTTCTCTATTTCTGAACTTCCTATACTTCCTAGCAATGATACTACAAAGTATCACTGCTTTCATATATGAACAGTTTGGTTCCTGAAAAGGACAGAAAAAGAGCTCTTATGTAAGGAAAACAAGAAACAGCATCTCCAATAAAATACTGAGAGACACAGATGAGGACCAGAAAGAAATCTGCTCCTCAGATGAATGGACTAGTCTGAAGGCAGAAGAACAATGTCTAAGGTAATGATGGCTGCAGGGGATTGTGGCAATTTGCGTGTTTTTTTTTAAGAGCTTTGAAAATTATAACAGAAATTGGAAATCAACTCTTTGGAGGCTATAGGAAGGCCATACAATGGATACCTGACAGAAAGGTATGGAATTATTGAGTTTCATGTCATAAATCACAGATGAGTCATTGTGCCTGAGAAGACATTGATTTGAAACATTAGAAGCCAGAGAGGAGGCTAAATGAAAGGAGATTTGAGGAGGCCAGAGAAAGATGCAAGAGAGTAAATAAGCTGAATGTGTGTGCTCGTCCTTCATTGCCAAAGAAGACAAATTCATCAGAGAAACTGAGGGAGGGCCATGCAGGTCACCAGCCTCACTTCTCCTCCAGAGCCATCTGAATCCAGTGACCAGATATTCATCAGGATGACTGGAGATGACCCAGGATGAGGCAGTTGGGATTAAGTGACTTGCCCAAGGTCACACAGCTAGTGAGTGTCAAGTGTCTGAGATGAGATTTGAACTCATCTTCTCCTGACTTCTGTGCTGGTGCTCTATCCACTGCATCACCAAGCTGAATGTAGAGTTGCAATAAGACATAGAAGGCTATGAAGGAAGCTGTTTCCATCTGACTGATGGACTCTTCAGCTGCTTTGCTGGGAGTCCGATGTTTGGAAGAAAAGAATTTTTTAGCAGATTGGAGTAATGCTGAATTAGTTGAGAGAACTCTTTAGTTTAAAGAGCTGAATCCTGTTTCTGCTCTGTACAGAGCTATCAGAGCACTAGAATGTTTTTTCTCATCTTTGACTTCTAGCTTCCCTGGGTTCTTTCAAGATTCAGATAAAATTCTATCCTCTGCAGGAGGCCTTTCCTGGTTCATCCCTTCCCATTACTGCTACTCTTTTCTTTGGAAATGGCCTTCCATTTCAGTGTATAGATCATGTATGTACAAACTTATTTGCATGTCATCCTCCCCACTGGAATGTGAACTCCTTGAAAAATTTTGCCTATCTTTTTATTCCCAACACTGGATAGTATACCTGGTAAATAGTAAGAGCTTGGTAAATGCTTAGTGACCGACTTATTGCTCCCTAGTGATACCTACAGCCTGAGGAAGAAGAAACTTTTCAGGGGCATCTGGTTGCTTTCTAGTGCCTTCTATGTTTTGAGAGGGAAAAATAGAGGGGCAAAGGCAGACTTTGTATCTGTTTTACTGCATGCTGTATCTATGGTGGAAAAGACTTTGCCTTGCTAGAAGCTGGTTGGAGAAAGTGGAATCCTTTTTACTGAAAAGCTGGCTGGGTTTATCCACATTGCACAAAGAGCCATCCTGAAGAGCTTTTCAGTTATCTGGCTTAAAGGAACTGCTTTTCACTGAATAAAGTCGATGTTGATATATTTTGATGGAAGAGTATATCATTCTAAGCTTTAAAAGTTTGTCATTGCTTCATTGGTTTAAAAACAGAAGACTAACTTTGCTGATCAAGAGAGGACCAGGAAAGGAACTGCTTGGAGGGAAGAGGTTTTGTGTAGTATAGCTGCTTATGGGACCAAGGACATCATAATCTGCAGTCAAGAGTTGGAAATTACCTATTGAGTTTCCATTTGTGCCTACTGTTTCTCATGGACAATGTACATTGATAAGTGCAACCCAGATTTATAGGCAAACTGTTATAGAAGAGTGCATGTTTCCTTTATGAATTTAGATAGTGACATTTGGAGCAGATTTTAATATTGATATTAGCTTGTTGACTTTGTTTTAGTATAATGTCATTTGCTTTGGATTGCATTTTTATTTGAATGTTTGTTTTTGCTTTGTTTGATAGCATGATTGCAACTCCTGGTTTTTTTTAAATTTACTTAATGCATAGTAAGTTTTTTCTCCAGCCCCTCATTTTTATTCTAAGTGTGTCTTTTCTTTTTAAATGTGCTTCTTGTAAGCGACACATTGTGGGATTTTGTTTTCTTATTCAATCTACCACTCTTTTTCATTTTCTTGGAGTGCTTAGTCCATTTGCCTTTGAACTAGTTAGCATTCTCCATTTTTTCTCTAATATTGTTTTCCTTCCAAATTAGGATTTTTCCCTCTTCTAAATACAGCATTAAGTTTCCCAGTTATTTCTGATTCCCATTAGCTCTTTCCCTCATTCTCAACCCTTTCCTCCTTCCACTTTAGGACCATTTTTCCTAGGTTTGGAGCTTTACTTATTAATTGCTTTTCTTAATTATTGTTTTTTTAGTTAATTCCTCCTATTTTCCCCCATCAGTTAAATTTTGTTTTGTCTGTTAATTGTTAAAATGTTGTTCTCCTATCTTATTTCTAAAAAAGTGCAGGTCTTTCCCCTCATTCCCTTCATTACTTTACTTCATTACCTTTTCTGTCTATACTAGACTTTTATTCTTTCATTCATAGCTTTTATACTTATGTAATCTCTCTTTAATCTTTGTTTTTCTCAATGAATTAAAGCTTTTAAAGTGTCTATTTTGAGATCTTTCTTCTGAACAATTTTTATGTTTTTGCCTTAGAGGTCTTGTCCCTTGGTCTCTTTTTCCATTGTGCCTCACTTTTAGAAATACCAATTCCTTCGGGTGATAGAGAAAATATTGCCCCAAGGTGGGAATTTTCCTATAAACCCTAATTGTGTAATTCATTATTGACTCTCTTTCCCCACGGTCATTTTTGCCTTGCTTGCCATGAAAGTCCCAAGGGGTTCATGCCCTCTTGTTTGCCTGTAGGAACTCTGATTCCCCTTGTCCTGAGGCAGGATAAATGTTCTTTCTAAGCACCAAATCTTTGCAGATTATACCCTCTTTAAGGTCCTAATTTCCCTTTATTGAGTATTCCACTTCTTCCATAGGAGCATTCATTAGTAGTACCCCTCCTATCCCTAAAACAAAATTTCCTTATTTCTTTCTTCCCTATTCAGTTCCTGTCTACCTTCTGGCTCATTGTCCTGTAGGATCTCTTCTTGAGTGACCACTGGAGTTATTTTAACTTCATTGTTAGTCTTTGCCTTGATCAGGGTGCATCACATCTCCATCCCCTCTGCCTTCTTTCTCCTCCATTTCTATCTTTGATGCACATTCCCACTGCAATTTGGTATTACAAAAAACACTGATTCACCTGTATGTGGGAGTGTTCAGGTCTGTTTCTCCACTGTACTTCTATTTGACTTCTGTTTTTACCCTTGTCTTCTTGTATGCATTTTAAATAAATCTCTTAATCTTTTTATGTTGTCCTTCATTGCTGCATTATTTTGCCTTTCTTATATTTCTGTTGTCTGGGTTGTTTGAGAAGTAAATCATTTCCTCCAGTATGGCTTTATTCATAAGAATTTTTGAAAGTCTTTTTTCCCTAGATCCATCTTTTCTTATTAAGGATTGTACTCAGATTTACACCCTATTAAGGTTTTTCCTATTTCCTCATTCAGGGATCAGTCCCTGTGGATCATTCAGCCCGCCTCTGATGGACAAGGCTGATTGGTGAGTTTGGCCTAATCTTTGAGATATTTGCTCCATGATCTTGAGCAGGACCTCATCCAACTAGGAAACCTTATTTTTGCTTAGAATGTAAACAGAATCTAATTAAGGTGAGCTCTAGCCCCCAACCATCAAGTCAATGCCCTTGCACCCCTCCATTCGAGTCTAGGGTAACCCAGCTTATGAAGGAGAAAACCAACCAGTGGTCTGGATAGAGATGGATTCCTTTGCGCAGACTGCAGGAAGCTAAGCCTCCTGATCAAGCCACATTCTCAGCAGGAGGTGCTAAAAGCTTCAGCTCACCTCCTCACTTGAAAACCTACCCCCTCATAATTTGTTCACCAGTCAGGGTTGATTTCCACCTATCAGACATTTAAGAATTTAGTTAACTCCATGGTTTTGTCTTTGGTTGCTGTGGATAGAAACCACTGACCATCAACTTATTGATTATCTAATTAATAAATTATTAATTCCCCAGAAATTCAGTCTCTCTGATTTTTCATTTGTCTCAGGTTGCATCTTGAACTTCTTTGCTCTTCAGGACACAGTATTCCATTCCCCTTTGTGTTTTCTGGGATGAAGAGTAGTCTTAGGTTATTTGAGTTTTCTTTCCTTTACAACTGTCTTTCTCCTGGTTGCTTGCAGAATTTGTTTGTCAGTAGAATTGTTCAACTTATATGTCCTGGAGTTTGCAGCATAGCTTTTGGTATGTTCCCACCTCCACCCCATGACTCCTGGAGGCAATCTGTAGGTTTTTCAATTGGCATTTTGTTTTTTGTGTTCAGAAGTTCCGGACAGTTTTCTTGTATCATTTCTTGCATTATGGTGTTAAGGTTTTCTTGTTTGTCATGTTCTTCTGAAAGCCTATTATCCTTAAGTTTTCTGTGCATCCTGTATTTGCAATCTATATGTTTTGTTTGAATATATTCTCTTTTATTAGTATTGCCTCTTTTATTTAAGATTGTCCTTCACTTCTGTGTATTTGCATTGCCGGTAAGTTATCATCTTTCATTTCTTTGGCAAGACTTCCTATATATTCAAGTTTTATGAAATTCTGCCAATTATTTTTGTTGTGCAATTATTTCTGCTTTCACAATTCTTATTTCTCTTTTAAACCATTCAATAATATACTATTGTGGTTCCATGTTCTCTTGGGAATCCACAGGATCCTCTCTGCCTTAGCAGATACGGATTCACGTTCCTTTGTTTTGCAATATTTATTCATAGATGCCTGGTCTCTTTTATTTGATCTGGAAACCATTTTTCATTCTGTTATTAATATCTTTCCTGTTTATCTGCTTATGCTCCAGGTCTTTAACTGAGTTTTCCTCCTCCTGAGATGTTTGGTTATTTTCAATCTTTCCTGCCTTATTTTCTTTTACTTCTCACTTTATGACTCCCTCTCTTTTAATGATGGTTTCTCTGGAGCCTGTATCTCAAAGTATGTCAGCCTCCTCCCATGTTGGGCAATTTACAGTTGACCAGCCTTGGTCTTTGCCTCAAATTATGTCTGAGGGAATAGAATTGTCCCCAGCTGGATGCTGGCCCCTTTCCCTTGAACTTAGTATAGTGCTACATAGCTACACATATCCTGCCCAGGTTCATTTGTTCCTCACTTCTCTGGCTGCATTGTACTCTACTGTCTTAGCCTGAGCAAACTTTTTGCCTTTTGGACTTCCAAAACACTGGGGCTCATAGAGTTGAGTTCTATTGAGAGCTCTTTAATTGGCTTATGTATCTCTGCTGCCAGAGTGTGGTGGGTGGTGGAAGAAGACAGGATGCTGAGTGAGCACATTAGGGACTAGGGATAATTACCATTCTATGTTTTTGGCTGCTTGAGTTTTTACCATGTTTATATCCTTATTATTCTAAACCATGGAGACAGCTGAAATTACTTTTTCTCTTATGTATCTCTATTTTGGAGAGGTTTGAGAGGTCATGAATATTAGAAAAAATATGTAGATGTCCATATTTTTGTCACATGACCGGGAAATCGAACTATTACAGTTTTACATTTAAAATTTTTTTTTATTAATTAATTTGTTTTCAGTTTTCAACAATCCCTTCTATACATTTAAAATTTTCTTCCTCTGCCTCCCCAGGATGGCATGCAATCTTTTATAGCTTCTACAGATACATTCTTATTGAACATAATTTCGTATTGGTCATATTGCATAGAAGAAGTAAAACGAATGAGCGACACCAGGAGAAAAAACAAAACAAAACAGAACATAACACAAGAGAAAATGATCTGCTTCATTCTGCTTTCCAATTCCATAGTTCTTTCTCTGGACGTGGATGGCATTTTGCATCAAGAGTAACTATTACATTTTAATTGCTGTCATTTCTGCTTTTGTCTTATATTGACTAAATGTTTATCTCTGCTTTTTTTTTGAGTCAATATTGTAAGTATCCTTGTTTTTTTGACTTGTCAGTAGGTAAATGGTTCCCATCTTTCCCAATTCCTCTTGATTTTAATGCCTTCCTTCTTTTATTTCATATTTATCCTATATATTGTTTGTTTGTACATATTTATTTGCTTCTTGTTTCCTCCATTAGCTTGTGAATTCCTTGAGGGCAGGGACTGTATTTTATCTCTTTTTGTATTTCCAGTGCTTAGCACAGGGCCTGGTGCATGACAGGTGCATAATAAATATATGTTGACTGACTTACCAAATGGTATCATGTTGACTGATTTGGTGTAAATGGGAAACATACTAGTGGGGGCTTAGGAGTTATAGTGGGAAGTAATAGGAAGTGAAGGTTGCACACGTGTGTGACCTTCCCCCATCACCTCCCCTCATCACCATCACACCTGTGTTTTACCATGGGACCCTGAGAAAATGTTAATTGTAGCCACATGGTAGGGGCTATGATCACTCTTCTAACATTTCCTCCTCTCCAAAAACAAACTCACAGTCCAAAATGAGTAGGGAAGTGTGGGTGTCATTCTAGATACCACAATTGTGGTATTAAAGTACCTGCATGGGTGAGTCTAGTGCTGTACCTGAGCAATAGTAGCTTTCATTGTCAAAAGACTGTTGTAGCACATTGGGCCTCTCTGTATTACGCCTGGTGTTTCCAGAATAGCTACCCCAATTTTAAAATATGCAAGGGTCCACATACACTTAAAACCACAGCTATCGAGTCCCAACCATTGTGTTTACTTTGTCTCTGAGTGAGCCAACTGGATACAATTAGTTTTAAAGCAAAGGCATTTAATGAAACAGTAAGAATACAATAATAAGCATGGTAAGAAAATTTGAAATAGAACATTCCCCCCATAAACTGAGGGCATACTCTTGCACAAATTCTATCAGAGTGGGCAGGGTGCATGCATAGGCATTGTGTATAAAAGGCACACACATGAGGAACATTCAAGGCTAGGCCACATTGTAGAGAGGCAACTCACACCTCTAAAGCTACAGCACCACCAACGTCTTCTCGTGGGATCCCTCTAGTCATCAATCAGAAGTTAAACATATCAGAAGTGGGAGCCTACATTCCAGCTGGAGCTGGAAGCTGGAAAGCAGGCAGAATAGTATGAAGATGCTGTCTAGAAGATGGATCTATGATTGAGGTTAAATTGTGTCTAAAATGACTCTTGGGGAGGGAGGCAAAGCATTGAATATTTTCATGTGTGTCTTGTATCCCCAATTAGATTATCAGCTCTTTGAAGGAAGGGACTATATCTTATATTTTTTTCTGCATCCAACAGAACACAGGTCTGATCCCATAGTGAAAATCACCAGAGGAGTATTTACTAAAAACTTGCTGATTAATTTAAAGAAAAGGAATGGGTACTATGTAAAGCAAAGTATTTTTCCCCCAATAGTGGGTTTATTATCATCTCTGGAGGCCTTGTGGCAGATAGCTGATGGGGGCCTTCAGGCATGGGGGTGCTCTTCCATGCAGCAGATAGGTGATCAAGATGTTCAGAGATAAGGGTTCTTTTCCTTGGGCTCTTCCTTGTGATAGACAGATGATAGGGGCTATTTTCCTGCTGGTGGAAGATAGCTGACCAGGCATTCATGAGTGGGGGCTCACTTCTCCAGGGGCAAATAATTGAGAAACTTCTCTATCAGATCCACGTGGGCCAGCAGCATCCTCTGGCAGCAGTAGCGCTTCAGGCCCAGTGTATCCAGGACATCTCCTTCAGTGTACTCCATCTGTAGCAGCCCCAGGTAGGCCTCCCACTTGTTACCCATGATCTTGCAGAAGGTGAAGCAACGCAATGGGATGATTGGGGTGAGGGCAAGGAGGCAGCTGGCCGGCACCAGTGTCGGCACGCTCTGAAGTCCCTCCTCTTCTGCCCCGCTCCGGCTGCTCTGCCCCCTCAAATCCTGGCTCCCAAAAGAAAGTATTTTTGTATACTCATAAAGATTAGAGGAGGTTGCAGCTCGTTATTTTTGTTTCTGATGCTGATAAAGACAATTTTGGCTTTTAAAAAAATTCCTAGTGCTTTACACGGTGCCAAGCACTTAAAGATACTTGTGGATCAATTGATTTTATGTGTTTATGTCTGTATTATAAAAATTGACAAAACAAAAATTATTGTAAGTGATGAAGTTTACTGGTCCTGCTACCACGCAGTAGATTTTTTCAATCTGGTACTGTTTTCACAGAATCTGAGAACTAGAAATTATCCCAGGAGCCACAGATTCTCCCCAATGACCCAGTTTTGCTTGATGACCATTAGTCAAGCTAGATGACCTTTGGGGGCACTCCACTCCACTTTGGAATATCTTTAATTGTTAGAAATTGTTGCCTTATATTTCATATAAATCTACAGTTTCCACCACTGGTCTTCTGGGATCAAGCAGATCAGATTTAATACCCTTTCCACATGATAGCACCTTAAATCCCTGATGATAATGGCCATGTTCCCCTAAGTCTTCTTTGTTCTGGGTTAAATGTTCCTGGTTCCTTCAAACAGATCTCATATGAAATCATCTCAAGGTGTTCAGTCATTCTGGACACCCTTTCCTGATACTCCAGATTATCAATGTTCTTTCTAAAATTATCAATATTATTCCTAAAATATTCCAAAGTAAAATTTTGGTACCCAAAAATGAATATGGTATTACAGATGTAGTCAGAACAGATCAGAATGTATTTGGACTATCACTTTCCTTGCCTAGATTCTTCTGGTCTTAATGAAATCTAAGTTGACACTGGATTTTTTTTTTTTTTTTTTTGCGAGCTGTATCCCACTGTTAAGAAATATTGAGCTTACTATCCACTAAAACCTCTCAAATTTTTTCATGTGAATGTAGCCATACCATCCCCATTTTGAAGTTGTGGAATTGGTTTTTGAACCTGTGTAACAATATATTTATACTTTTAAAAAATTCAAAAAATGTTTTGTAGATGCCTTCTGTCTTTAGCTCACATTCATTTCACTGTCTTCCCCAAACGAAACATCCCTTGGGATAAGGAAAAACAATTAAGCCTCCCCTCTCCAATATGATACAATGACTATATCTGACAATGAATATAAAAATCCTGCCCCAGTAGTTTCCCATTCCAATTCCTGCCTCAAATCTTTCCCTTCTTCACCATGTTCTACAAGCGAGGTGTGACTTACCCTGATCCAATGGCACCCTAGTGCTTCTAGGATTATATATAAATTCCTCTGATATTTAAAGTCCTTTACAACCTGACTCTAACCTAACTTTCCAGCATTCCTATAGACCTTCCAAAACTGTTATTTCTCATACACTGCCTTCTATCTCCCATTTCCAGCCGCACAGGCAGCTATTCAGAATGTAGTCCGTCTTAACCAATATATTTTAGAATCCCCCCATAGAACTTCAAAGTTTAGTTCCGTCACTGTCTTCTGCATGAAGCCTTTCCTGGCCCTTCCCTCCCTTCCCAACGTACTACTGCCTCCTGCAAATTAAAAAGAAATCCATCGTTTTGCTGTACTTATTTACATACATATTACCTCCCTCAATAGCACTTAAGCTCCTTATGTTAAAAAGCTTTTCATTTTTGTCTTTGTGGCCCCAGTGCCTAGCCCAGTGCATGCATATAATAAGGACTTAGTAAATACTCATTAGGTGATTGGTTGATTTGAATCTCTCTTAATACTAATGGTTTAGAATATGTTTTATGTGATCATTCAGAGTTTGCAATTTTTCTTTTGAAAACTTGGTTTATATCCTTATGTGAATAATTTTGGGGGGATGTCTCTTATATGACATATTTGTGTTTATGATCTATATATTTTGGATATTGAATTTTTATTAGTGCTGCTTGATGTAAATACTTTAGTGTACTATTTTTCTTGTAATTTTTCATTAATTTCATTCATTCAAAAGCTTTTAAATTCAATATAGCAAAAAATATCTGTTTTATCTCTCATTTTTAAAAATTTTTTCTCCATAGTTGTGAAATATACTTGATCTCACTGTTTTTTAAGGGTTTTTTTTGGTTATAATCTTTCATACATAGGCCTTTTGTCAGTTTTCATCATACTGTAATCTATGGCATAAGATGCTGATCTAAATCTATTGTTCGCCTAACTCCTTTTCAGTTTTCCCACCAGTTCATGTCAAGAAAAAAGTCCTCCCAATAATTTGAGATTTTGTGGGGTTCATTTATCAAAGGCTGTGCTACTATTTTGGATTACTTCTCTTTCTTTTATTATTGTTTTTTCTTAGTTCAAGGAAATATGCTCTTGGAATTTGACTTAGTTCCAAATTTATAAATTAATTTGGATAATGCTGTCATTTTTATTAAATTAGCACAACTTAAACCACAAGCAGTGAATATCTTTCAATTACTTGTCTCCCTTTATTTTCATAAAGAATATCATGTGATTGTGTTTATATAAATCTTGCATGTATCTTGACAGGTTAACTTCAAATACTTGATGAATTTTTATAATTATATTAATTGAATATTTGTTATTATCATTGATTCCTGGCTTCTGCTACTATTATATGAAAATATAATATTTCATTTTATATGGAAATGCTGATGATTTGAAGCAATTTATTTTTTATATCCTTCTACCATGCTGAAGTTATTGTCTCAATTAGTTTCTTTGCTGCTTGTCTAGGGTTTGCTAAGTATAGCCTCCTGCCATCTGCAAATAGGAACAGTTTGTCTTCCCTTTGTTTATAGTTACTCGTAAATGTGATGTAGTGGATAGGATACTGGACTGGAATTCAGGAAGACCCAGTTAAAAATCCACCTTAGAATCTTTTTAGTTGTGTACAAGTCACTTAACCTCCATGCACCTTGTTTTCTTCCTCTGTGAAATGAGAGGGTTGGGCTCCACATTATCTAAAGACCCTTCCAACTTTAAATGTATGATCCTAAGATTCATCTTAGTAGATACGATTCATTTCTGTCATCCAGCACATTCACTCTGCCTTTCAGTTCATGCTATTTGCATATTTAATAAACACTTCACCTATCCTTTTATCCAAATCATTGATAAGAATTTTAAATAGCACAGAGTAAAACAGAAATAATAAATTCCTTACAACATTAATTCTTTGGCTCTATTTGTTAATCCAGTTACAAATCTACCTAATTATGCACTTAACCCACGTACTTTCCATCTTATCAATCAAGATAGCATGAAAGATTTTGTCAAATACTTTGCTGAAATTTAGGTAAATCATATCTATAACATTCTTCTGATCTATTCATTTGGTAACCTCATCGAAAAAGGCAATGCAAATTGTCTAGTACAAGGTCTCAACTTTTTTTTTTCTTATCATGGACTACTTCAGAAGTCTGGTGAAACCTACGACCCCTTCCCAGAAAGTTTATTGCCCCCATTCACAATGGAAGGAAATGTTAAATTTCAGTTAGAAGTCAGTGAAAATAAAGATGGATTTTTCCCCATCCAAGTTCATGGACCCCCTGAAATATATCTATGGATAGATACTATGGATTCCTTAGGATTCTGTGGATCCCAAGTTAAGAATCCTTCGATCTAGAACAAGGTAGAATATGACCTATTCTTGATATAAAAAAAAAAAAAACAAATAAAACAATCACTCTAGCCTTTTGTGATCACTGCATTCTTAGCTATTTTTCTGAAAGAGATCCATTCTCTCATAAGCATATTCATTCTAGAATTTTGCCAGGAATCCAAGTCAAGCTTGCTGGCCTATGTAGTTTGTGGATTTCATTATTTTCCCTTTTAGAAATTCAGGACTTTTTCCCTTCTCCAGTTCTCCTATACTGATTGTATTCTCTATAATTAAAAATATATTTTAACAATAAATTGTGTTGATATATTTTATTTTTACATTTCCCAATGAATTCCTTCCTCTCTACTATTCCAAAAGAACCATCTTTTATAATAAAGTATGAAGAAAAGGGGGGAAAACAACTTTGGCAAAACTAAAGGATATCTAAAAAAAATTTTTTATGCTATGTGCCATATCCCATATCCATCATTTCTGACTTGTGCAAAGTAAATACCTGAACTTATTGAGGGACAACTAGGTGTTCTCTTATACTCTTCCCCTTCCTGCCTCAGTCTCTGGGGAGAGTGGACTCAAACTTAAAGGGATTGCTACAAAGCTTCTGTCACCCCCAAGTTCACTTCCAAATGCAACAAAACCCCTGGATGAGTCACTCCTGTCCTGCAGGACTTGGTATGTCAGCTTCCAGGTTAATCTACTGCTGGCCTTGATTGCATAAATCATTCCTCAGTGCTGCACTGGCACATCATCCTGCTCAGCTATGGTGACTACCACAGTTTCTTTTCCATCACTGGATCTCTGGAGGTTCCCCAGCCTTCATTACTACTAGTTCATTCTATCTCCACTATTTCTTTATCTAAGACCAGGAAAGAATAGTCCCTACAAGAACAGAACAGAGCAACCTTGCCATGCATTCACAGGTCATGTGGCAGCAACCTGGATAAAAAGACAAAGGTCTTGAGGTTTTTCACCCCACCTGGATGCTTTGTTATCCTCTCAGTCAAATGCAATGAGGAGAAAGGAAGACTAAATCAACCAGTCTGTGCTTTTTTTATACATGTTCAATTCCAGCTCACCAGCCTATCAAAAATATTTTTATTCACTATACAATATGCAGATAGGAAGTAATCGTTAAATACATGTGCATACTCTGAAGTGGAGAGCCAAGCTCCTTGATTCCATGTCATTATGAACTTCCAAAAGCAGGCTCATTAAACATCCACATGGGTTCTCTGTGTATGTCTCCAGAACTGGATCCTTGTTGGCCAGTCCCCTTTAACATTTATTTTGTGTTTCAGCTGCCTGGAAACAATTTTTATCCTACTCTTTCCAATGGAAAGTATATTCTCCTTGGCAGAGGAAGCAGTCAAAATAAGAGTTGAGTGGTTCTACCTTCTTTCCCTTCTCTGTTATCATCACACTATCCATCTCTGAGATGTGGTCATATTGCTTCTTTGACTTGACTCTTTTCCTCAATATAGCTTTAAAAATTTTTTTTTCTACTGTCATGGTAAAATGGCAGGTCAAGGTGGTTACCTAGAAACCTCTGGAAAATTATGACACTTTTGTTTTCCTTGATTATCACAATCACGTTCTTGAGAGTCTAAATTTTCTCCTGGCTGACCTGTAAAAGAACATTCAATCTATCCTTGATTAGTCATTTCATTTCCCAAGTATTCTGGATAATAATGCCTCATTACACTATAATATTTAGCTGACTCCTTTCTGTAAGTCCTTTACCTAACCTGGATAAAGGCATAGATAGAAGGCTTATCAAATTTGCAGTTAGCACAAAACTGAAGAGGATGCATCCTCTTATCCCCATGAGCTCTTTTTCTAGGGAGTAGGACATAAATATGGACTCATTAGCCAAGAATGGAGTTTAAGATTAATCTTTTTTTTCATGGCATCAGCTGTTTTGGAAACAAAAACAAAACCCCCAAACTTTAAAAAGGCAGACGTTGATTGGCCCATAACAACTCTGTTGTATTTCATGGATGATGTACTTTAAATAGGAATTGCACTGACATCATTCACAAAATCCATCAAGCGAGAAATAGGGAGAATTTCCCTCCCCCTCTCCCCTGCAATCCCCTACTGAGCTGAGTAAGCACACAACTTGTTCTGGAACATAGAAAAGTTGGTCACCATTAGTGATAGATTGCAAGACACTAAGTATTTTCCTTTTGGTCTCCTTTGTTGTCCTTGGGCATCTAGATCTGAACCTGAGTTTTCCCTTTTCAAACCAGGCCTGCAGATAGTGCTGGGTGGGTCATGATTGGGGAGCAGTTTCTTTCTCAGAGTTCATGCCTGAATTCATAACCAGTGTTGACTGCCAAGAGCAACCATTTGGAGTCATCAGGCCTTACCAAGAAAGACCAGATTCTGAATCATGGACTTCCTTTAACAAAAGCTAAAGAAAAACATCATCAGACTTTATCCAGGGTCAGGGCTGAGAGGAAGTTTTAGGAAATTATTTAGGGAAATTTAGGGAGAGGTTAGCTAAAAGAAGAAAGAAAGATAAAAGGAAGGAAGGAAAGGAAGAAAGAAAGGAAGGAAGGAAGAAAGAAAGAAAGGAAGAAAGAAAGAAAGAAAGAAAGAAAGAAAGAAAGAAAGAAAGAAAGAAAGAAAGAAAGAAAGAAAGAAAGAAAGAAAGAAAGAAAGAAAAAGAAAGAGAAAGAAAGAAAAAGAAAGGAAGGAAGAAAGGAAGAAAGGAAGGAAGAAAGAGTAATCCTCTTGGGTAGAGTATTGAATCTATACCTTCTTCCCAGGTTTTTATAAAATATAAGCTCACTGAAGTTACTATCCATATTCTTGAATTTTCTCTAATTACCCATTCTGCCTAGTCAGTTCACCATCTGTTTTTCATTCCTAAAATGATATATCTGTCTCATATGTCATAGTGTTGCTATTAGTAGCTTATTAGCAACATAGTTATAGCAAGATATAGCAATGGCTATAATGGTTTAAGATGTCTAGGGTACTGAAATTGAATCCAAGAAGATGTACCTGCACCTTAGATAAAGCAGAGAAAGTAGACCAGGTAAGTGATATAATCAGTGGTGATGTAGATATGTCAAATTGGATAATCAATTTTGAAAATCACAATTGTATGTGTGTGTATATGTGTGTGTGTGGTGGTGGTGGTGGTGGGAATGGTTGTTTCTGTGAGATACTACAAGAAAATAGCCATGGAAGGGTCTAGGAAGTTTTCAGTTGCTCAACTGAGTTGGTCTAATAGTCTCTCACAGTCCCCTCTGTTGTTACTCTATAAGGCTCGCTGCTGACATACTACAAGAGGTGGTCAAGAATTCTTATGTTTCTGGGACAGCTAGGTGGTACAGTGGATAGAGCACTGGGTCTGGAGTAGTCAAGACAGGAGTTCAAATCTGACCTCAGACATTTACTAGTTATGTGACCCTGAGCAAGTCATTTAACTCTGATTACCTCCAAAAAAAAGTTCATGAGTATTTGTGGGTCTATAGTCAGATCCTGTACTGCTCTGGAGCCCAGACTCATAGTAAAACAAAGATAAAACCTGAGTTATAGTGATAGCTCAATAAATTTAACCTAAATCTGAGTATCTGATCCAATCCTCCACAACTCAGCTTAGTTTCCAGTTTTCAAATACATGATTTCAACCCAATGGTTATTTAATATAGTAATCTACTAATAAGGACTACTAATAAGTAAAATCAACTTCTGCAACCACTTTTCTTGTTCTATTTCAAACAAAAATCTATTAAAAAATTTCTCTTTTCACATCATGTTTGCCTCCCCTAGGCAGTTTCACAAAATAAATCTTAAGACTATAGAGCTCAAAGGAACCTGAGAAGTAATCTAGTCCAACTCAATCATTTAAAAGTCTCCATATTAGTTTTTCAAATGGTGAATGTTATATATATTTATCCTATTGAAAAGCAGATACAAAGGTTATCTAACCACTCCTTAATTTTGATAGAGTTGCTGAGAGAGACCTAGTGGTTTGGAAGCTGGCCTGAGAGGAAGGAAGACCAGCATTCATCATCCACTTCTAATTCCCAACTGCACCCTAGGCAATTCTCTAATAATATAAATTGCTGAAAAATGCTGATCTACATTGACCAAAGAAGTTCCTCCCTGGAATCACTACATTTGGAAGGAAACTTGGGGTTACAAAAGCTTTGTAGCATCCTTTTTTAATTTTGAACCACTCTCCACAAAGACTGAGATGGTAAAGGGGAGACCTAATTGCCCTTGATAAATTCAAATCGTTTGCACAACTGGGGAACAACAGGTGTGTGATATTGCATAATAACATTAGACATTTTTGATATATTGCATACACATAAATATAGGGGAAGTATATATTCTGATTGTATATATTTACTAGCTATTTACATGTTATTCCCTATCTCCCATTAAAATATATACACCTTAAGGTTGGGGAATGTTTTTGTATTTTTTACTTATTTTTTTGTTTGTTTCCATAGCATTTAGCACAGTGCATACATGGTAATCATACAACAAATGCTCATTCAACTTCCAGGACATGTACGCAAATTCTCCAAAACAGAGATTATATGCCAAAGATAAAACAATATTATCTATCTCTAGGTCTAGGACAACCAGAATCTAAAATAAAGTTAAACACCCCCCCCAAAAAAAAAATCCTCATAGACTGACTCATTAATCCTGAGTTTTCTCAATACTCCTCCACCATCTCCCACACTACCATCAGCAAGGATGCTCTAACAGCCTCAAGCAACTGACACAAAAATCCTCTGCACATCCTAGTCTCCCTTTCTCTTTCCTGAGAGATGCTGGCTCTAGGCTGCAGAAATTTGCCTGGGTCATGAGAGCCAATCAGCATAGCTGCAGCTCTTCAGGAGCAAAAGCCTGCCAGTGGTCACAACACTATAGCACTAGTGCTTCAGACCTCTGAACCTCTGGTTCTGGGCTAGAGAACTAAGGACCAGAGACAGTGAGGATACCAAGGAGAGGATCTCAGGTATCAGCTGTGCAGCACTGAGGGAAAAATCATAGAATCCATCCAAGGCCAGTCTGACAACCAAAAGTTAATGTAGGGTAGAGACCTAGGTTGGTGAACCATAAATTGTCCACAATGAGAGAAGGCTAAGTAGATTCTTTGAGATCCAGCCCCCAGGGAAACCACATTCAGAGGGGAGGGAGTTAAAAAGTGAGTGATAAGGAAAATGAATGGAAAAGAAACACTGAAGTTACCAAAATTTTCAAGAAGAGGAAAGCTCAAAGATCCATAAACAGATAAATGAGCAGGAAAAACAGTAACAACAGAAGAAAATGGTACCTCCAAATCTAGTAAATATGTTCTGGCACCTATGAATAATTACTACAAAATGAAGGAAAATGATTCAACACTTGATGAGACAGAGGACCTGGTAGAATATGAGGAGAATATGAAACCCCAATGCACTGTTTCTGAGTGATTCAAAAGAGAAACTTGAATGATAAGAACAGAATTTATGGCCTGAATACAAAAAGTAATGGGTAGAATAGAAAAACTGTCATCTTTAATGGCAAATCTCACCAAAGAAATAAAAGAGAGAATAATTAATTGGCAATGCAAATATACAGAAGTGAGAGACAATTTAGAAGAGAAGCAAAAAACAATAACATTTAAAGAAAATATGCTCATTATACAAACAAAACATGCTAATCTTGAAAGTTGAATGTATAGAGACAATCTAAGGATCATAATTCTCCTAGAAAAGAAAAAAGACAGGACAAAAATCCTTAGGACCATTATGCAAGAAATAGTAGAGGAGAACGGCTCAGAACTTCTGAACATAGAAAATGAAGTATACTGCAAACTTTGAGACATAGTGGTTAAATTGAACTATTCAGTTCAGAAACAAGTTCTGCAAATGATCAGGAAAAAAAACTTTCAAATACAAAGAAAAAGAAATTTGAATAACATTAGACTATTCTACACCCACCAGAAAATGTAGGAGGGAATAGAAAAATATGTTCCAAAGAGCAAGGGAACTCAGAATGACCTACCCTGCAAATCTGAGCTTAACCATACGTGAAAAAAGATGGTATTTAACAATAAAGAGGTGTCTGAAACATTTTTATAAAGAAAAACCAGAACCAAAGAGATTATTTGCTTTTTGAATACCCTAAACAATAGAAATGCAGGAAGAATGATTAAATGTAGCTGCCAACGATAGTGCCAATGATAGCAAAAGCAATTGACCAACAGCAGAGATAACTAGTGAGAAAGTTCTTTCTAGATATACAGAAGGAGATAAGGGTGAAGGAAGAAGTACTTCTGGTGGAAGTAACAGTGAAAAAGAAAGACATGGAGCATTATGGGCAGTACCTGGTGACACCCTGCCTATAGGTGAATAAATATTATTTTTTGTTTGTTTTGTGATTACATTACAAGGTAGGAGAGTACATGAAAGGGGCAGAGGGAAACGGGATCAAACTGAGAGGTAGCAAAGAGATGAAGGTGACTTCTATAGTCTCAGAAAGAGAAGCCCCTACAAGGGAAGGAGGAAGGAGAAGGATGAAAAGTGGGGTGGAAGGTAGCAGGTCTATATTTGGTGGTCAAAGAGGGTTTCACTGATGAATGCCCCTATGGGTGAAGAGACATGGCTTATAAAGGGAGATGGGGACCTTGTGCTGGGTGTGGCCTGAAGAATTGGGTGCTTGGAAAGTCTACTTGTTCTACTTTAGGGGAGGGGAGAGCTGGAAGTCCTGAAGGCAACTGGCCCCTGAGGGAGTAGGAGAACATGGACCCACTGAGGAGATTTTGAGGCAAATACAAAAAAAAGAAAGGTAATCAAGGGAGAGTATAGATCGCTGGTAGGTTTCATATTTGGGAACTTGGTTGAATCTTAAAACGGGGCATCGTCCTCTTTGACACCTGAAATAATTGGCATTGTTCTATTAGTGAGCTACAATGGAAAAAGGGAATCCACAGGGCAAGCTCTTCAAAGTAGTGACAGTTACAGCCTAGAGGGGAGAATGTAGAATGGATACTTTGAAAGTTTTGATTACATGAGGAATTTAGAGAAAATAGAGACCAGATAATTATAGGAGTCATGAATCAGAGTATGAGGGTTTAGAGTAGACAGATATGGAGGATGAATAATGAAAAGAGTGAGAGAAATCCTTTTTGGAAAGGGGAACAAATCCATCAGATTCAGGAGTTGTTTTCTTTAACAGTTCCTTTATAGCTAGATAGATTTCCTTTTCTGAGATGGGGTTATTTAAGATCTCTATCTGGTCTTCTGATAATTTGGGCAATATATATATTTTGAAAATATTCCTCTATTTCTTTTGTGTCCTCAGTTTTCTTAGCATACAAATGTGTATGATACATTCTGATTATTCTTTTTATTTATTAATATCATACATATTATATAATAGTATTATTCTGCTATTTATTTATCATTTTGCTATTTGCTATTTTATTTATTGTATTTTCTGTTCTTTCCTTTTTATTGAGTTTAGCTAAGGATTTATCAATTTTATTAGTTTCTTCAAAGAACCAGTTTCTGGTTTTATTTACTATTTTTGTGGGACTTTTGTTCCCAACTTATTTATCTCGCCTCTAACTTTTAAATTTTTGTGCTTATTTTAGTTTTTTGTTGACTTTCTAATTTTTTACAATGTATATTCAGTTTATAAATCTTCTCTTTTTCTACTTTGTTAATATTGGGGTGTGCAGAAGATGAAATGTTTGAGGAAAACAAAGGTTTGGTCTTCTGAGCATATCAATTTATTAAGCAATACATGCCAATTCCCCCCCCGCCCCCACCAAATGGGACCAGATCTCTTCTGCTTTTAATTAGAGCCGCATGTCCATTTAATTAGAAAACTTTTACATTGCATCTTTGTATTATTACCGTCTAATTCTTCATTTAACATTAACTCTCCCCCTCTGAAGTTGGAAAGTTCCTAACCTTACTTCCAGCTAGAAATAAGATTACCAAATTTTGTATCCTTTTAATTAATTGACCTTATTTGATTAATTGCTTTTAATGTATAAAAATCTCTTTCCCCCTGTATTGGGTTCCAGCCCTAAGTTGAGGAGATCTGGTCCTGGTTTATTTGGCAATATTTATTTAGCAATAATAAATCAATATGTCCAGAAAACCAAAACTGTGTTTTCCTTAGTCATTTCATCTTTCACCCACCACAATGAATGTTTATACAACTATGATATTTAGTCCATGAAAACTATTTTAATTGCATCCCAGAAATTTTGTTTTGTTGTTTCATCATTATAAATTTCCTTTACGTAGTTATCAGTTGTTTCTCTCATCTGTTCTTTGACCTATTTGTAACTTAGGATTTCATTATCATAACTCCATTTGAGTCAAATTACCAAAGGGATACTCTATACAATTTGATAAAATAATAATGGAATTCACTTGTCAAACCAAAAAAATTTAGACTATCAGGAGATATGCTGAAAAGAAATAGGGATGAAGGGATGAACAACACTTTCAGACCTCAAACCATATTATAAAGTAGCAATCATCAAAACTACCTAGTACTGGTTAAAAAACGGAGAGATCAATGCAACAGACTACATGAGAGGAGGAAAACTTGTGGCCCTTAGGCCACAAGTGGCCTTCTTAGGTCCTTGGGTGCAGCCTTTTGACTGAGTCCAAGTTTTATAGAGCAAATCCTTTTATTAAGATGGTTAAGAAGAAGACTGGATTCAGTCAAAGGGTAGCACTTGAGGACCTGGAGGGCTACATGTGGCCTCAAGGTCGCAGGTTCCCCACCTCTGAACTAGACAATAGAGAATCAGAAACAATAGAATTTAATGACTCTATGTTTGATATAGAGGAAAACATAAATCACCTATTGGATAAAAACTCCTGGGAAAACTGGAAAGTAGTCTGGTAGAAATGAGATTTAGATCAACACCTTACATTGTATTCCATAATATATTCTAGATAGATGTGTGACCTTAATGTTAAAAAGCATACTACACACACACACACACACACACACACACACACAAATTAGAAGCAAAACAGATTATACACTTCTCATAGCTATGAGTTGAAAATGTATTCTTAAACAAATAAGACATAGAGGCAATTAGAAAAGATAAAATAGATAACTTTAATTACTCAATTTAGTAGTCAAAATTAACACATTTAGGCTAAAAAAAGGCAGGTCAAATGGAAAAAATGTTCATATTAAAATGAGAGTTTTTATTCAAAAGATATGAAAAAAAATAGTTCCCAAAGAATTGCAAAATATTCACAATCACATGAAACAATACTCCAAATTGAGAGAGAAATACAGAACCCCAGGTAATTGTAGCAGCTGCTCCTGAGACTATCAGCCAGCAGATTAAATTTATGTAAGTCACCTACTTGAACTTCTGGGAGCCAAGATAGTGGAGTGGTTAGCAATTGCTTTCTCCCTCTCTTTGTTAACCTTGAAGAGCCCAGAGAATATTTCCACAGGAAAAGTCCTTGAACAGTGGGATCAGCTAAAGGAGTAAACAGTCTCTTAGTCCATGAAGCTAGGAAAATCGCAAAGGAAGGTTTCTTTTGCTATGGCTAAAAAAGACCAGTGCAGGACTGGAGCTTCCCCAGACAGCCCCACCTCAGCAAACTGGGAGGAGATCCTGAGCCTGCAACTGTCAACACCAGGACCCCAGGCAAGTCTCAGTACCCCAGGGAAATTGAGAAGACACTAGCGCAGATGAGATCATCAATTGCTGACCTTGTCTACCTAGCTCTAGCTCAGCAGAGGAGACATCCTGTGGCCAGACAACCCATCCCCCACACTTAACACAGTTAACTTCAGGGTAACTCTGGGGAAACCCAAAAAGACTTCACCTGGCCTCTGCTTTCCAACATCACCTAGCTCAGAACCCGGTAAGCTGCAGCATTTTAGCTTTTAGCTGAAAGATCCAGAGGCCACAACACACAAAACCTCAAGTTCTAGGCACAAGAACTGTGGGACAGAGCCTCCTGTGCCCCAGAAGCAGAGATCTACTTTAAAAGCCAGGAAAAGGGTGATCATCATGAGTAAAAAGCAAAGCAGAAAAGAAAAGACCATAGAATCTTTCTATGGGGACAAGGACCAAAACACAAATACCAAAGAGGTCAGCATTTAGATTGCATTCCCATCTGAAACTTCTGAAGGGAATATGAACTGTTCTCAAAGCCAAAGAGCATTCTTGGAAGAGTTTAGGAAGGATTTAGAAAACCAAATTAAAGAAACAGAAGAAAAACTGGTCAACAATCATAAAATATGAAAAAAAATCACAGAAAAATTTAAAAGGAAAGTTGGACAAATGGAAAAGGAAGTACAAAACCTAACTGGAGAAAATGATTCCTTAAAAGGAATAATTGGACAGGTGAAAAAGGAGATACACAATTTAACCAAAGGAAACAATCTGATAAAAAGAGTACTCAAAATTATTAATAAGAGAAATATGAATCAAAACAAGTTTCACCTCATACATTCCAAATAGGCAAAAAAGACAAAAAGGGTCTATAGTAAATGTTGAAGGAATTATGAAATGATGGTCACTTTAATACATTGTTAGTGGAGCTGTGAAATAGTACAACCATTTTGTAAAGCCATTTAGAATTATTCAACTACAGTGCCTACCCTTTGTAAATTATGAATTATTCAAATAAAGTTCATACTCCATTACTGGGCTGATACGTTAAGGAAGTCATTGATAAAAAGAAAGTCCCCATATACCCCAAAATATTTATAGCAGTGGTTTTTGTGGTAGCTGAGAATTAGAAATAAAGTAGATGACCATCACTGAGGAATAATTAAGCAAATTGTGGTGCATGAATATAGTAGGATATTACTATGCTATAAGAAATGATATGTATGATGAGTACAGAGAAGCATGAAAAGATTTATATAAAGTGATGCATGATGAAGTAAGCAGAACCAAGATAACTATATGCATATATATATATATATATATATATATATATATAGAGAGAGAGAGAGAGAGAGAGAGAGAGAGAGAGATCTCTATATCTATATATAGTAACTACAATAGAGATGAAAAAATACAAGTACACACCAAAAAATCAAAAGTAAATGTTAGTATTATAAATTGCACACATTTTTAGACTTTTTGCAATGTTGTGTTATTGTGCTGATCCTTTCCTGTCTAAAAACACTGTCATATGGAATTGCTCTTTGAGAGAGGGATGTGGAGGAACACATGGCATACTATGGTAATGCCAGAAAATACCAATAAAAGTTTATTTAAAAAGTAAATGTAACAAAATGATAGTGATCAGGCAGGATTTGGAAGAAGAGATTATGAAGGAATACCCACCCCCCTCCCCCCAATCCACCCCTTTGTGGAGATGTTAGGTCCACAGGTGTTACACATTGCACATGTTTTCAGACTTTTCAGCATATTGATCAATTGTGCTGTTTTTTTTTCTCTAAAATAATGGGATGGCTTTCTGTAAGGAGAAAGATAGATACTTGGGGTAACTATGATGATGTAAGAAATGATAGATATTGATTTTAAAAAACTTATTTTAAAAAAAAATGCTTATTGACCAAATAAAATGGTTTGAAAGGTCTAATCTGTCTTGTTCTTACGTAGGGATGTCTGCTGGAAGCTCAATGAATGAGGAGGGTAAGTCTCCTCCTTTAGAGCTTTATGACAACAGCTCTGAGTCATAGAGGTTCTTTCAGCTCCTTCGATAGAAAAAAACCCTTAGCTTATAGAACCAAGTACAATAATTCCAGATGCCTGTGACTTCAGCAGAGTTTGGATGAGTGGAGCTGATGGAAGAAGATGGAGTTTCTTGGAACAACTCAGACTGCAAGTTACTGCGGCCCAAAAAAGTGTCGTGCTATGTCCGAGTTGTCTCCTGCGACTATCACCCAGGAGAGTTACCAACCTTACTATCTACCAGGATACCGACACCTTAACTCATGGCGGCCTAGCTTATTGTATAAAGTCCCCCCCAACCAGGGTTGTTCAAATGAGGGAACTATAAATCGGAATGCCTTGAGGCCTCCCACTATCCTGCCTGCCCTGCGCACTTCCCTGTTCTCCCGGTATAGCCGCCATGACTGGGACCAGGCGACAATGGCCCAGATCCGGGGGGCTGAAACCTCCCGCCACTGGGCAAATAAGTTGACAGCTGACTCTGTGAGACTGATGCAGGACAAAGACCAGCTGACCCAACAGATGCAGGATGGCACCTGCAGAAACCTGTGCCAGAGGCTATGTGACATTGGCTTCTGGAAATCAGAGCTGACCTATGAACTAGACAGGTTAATGTCTGAGAATCATGCACTGGACACTGTCAAGAAGCGACTAGAGTGTGCAGCTGCTGAGATAGAAAGTCCACTGCAGGTGAGTACATGGAGGTGTGTGGGGGTGACTGAACTGTGCCAAACATATATAACATAGGGCATCTTTCTTTTATATCCAATGACAGCGGGTAGCTTTCTGAGTCAACTTAATCACTGTCTTAGTATGAGAGAGACAGAAGAGCTTTGAAAAGACAGTAGAGAATGTTATAAAATAATCAGTACCCCAGGCTGGTCTTTTTGTATATACAATTAAATTCAAATTAGAAAATATTTGTTAAGTGCCTACTATGTGCCAGGTGCTAGGCAAAAATGGAATGAAATGTTTTTTCTCCCTCCAGGGGTTTACATTCTGTCTACTTTCCTGAAGTTGTTAATTAATCCAGCACTGTTCATTGAAATTCCTACCTCTTTCAAACTTAACTGAACATCTCAAAAAGGAATTCACATAGCCGGCTATCTAATTCCATTTGCAAAGTTTGGAGTTTGAGAAGTTCCACACACTTCCTACAAGCCTTTATACCATCTTCTCACTTCAAAGCCTTCACCTCAAATGGTGTAGTTCTATAACTAATACCTTCTACTAGTCTTTGTGACATCACAGTTAACTGAACCAATTGGCAGTTATTCTTTCAAAACCATTATTCTCGCCTGCCCCTTCCTTCAGAAACCCTTTTAATATGCCCCCCCCACCTTTTTAGTCTTCTGTTACTTAAAAAAAATCCAAATGAGTATTCTGGTGTTGGTAGAGAGATACATAATCATAATAAGAGTTTTGTTGAGGCTTACATAGCCCCAAAAGCAGGGTTTCTCTCCGCAGAGGAGCACATGTCAGCAGTTTACTGAGTGTAATTTGGTGGCTAATTGTTTTCAGAAACTTATCTTCAGTTTGGTAACTTCAAAGCCAGGCCTCCTTTCAATGGGAGGTTGGCAGGCCTCCATTTAAACCCACAGTGCAAGGCTGACCCCTGTCAGGCCTTCTAAGTCTTAATGAATTCCTCCTTCATGTCATTAAGGAGCCTGTTCCTGTCTGCCTGTTCTGCACAGCTCTTTATATCCAAGCAAAGATTGCTGAGAAGGACCATGTTGTCTTAATTCCAGGCATAGGCCTGGGAAGAGCTTTGAAGTGCTTACTTACACTGCTTCTGACTGTATCCTCCTTTGGGAAGCCTATGGCATGGGGCTGAGACTAAGGGTCACCAATTAAGATGCTCACCTGTGGCATGATATGCAGAGGTGTGAGGATGGAGCAATAAGGCACACTTTTAAAAAGTTATTTTTATTTTATTTTTAATATAGGATTTGTTTATTTTTCAGTGCTCAACATTCATTTCCAGAAGAATTTGAATTCAAAATTTTCTCCCCATCTCTCCCCACCTTTACCCCAGGACAGCATGCACCCCATCCACACCTTCCTCCAGTCTGTTCCCCCTTCTATTACTCACCCTTCTTCCTCTCCCCTACCCCTCTATTTTCCTGTAGGGGAAAATAGATTTTTATACTCCATTGCCAGTATATCTTAATTTCCAGTTGCATGCTAAATCAATTTTTAACATTCATTATTAAAATTTTGAGTTCCATATTCTCTCCCTCCCTCCCCACCCACCCTCATTTGAAAACAAGCAATTCAATATAAGTCATACATTTGTAACAATGCAAACACTTCCACAATAGTTATGTTGTAAAAGACTAACCACATTTCCCTGTGTCCTATCCTGCCTTCAATTTATTCCATTTTCTTCCTTGACCTGTCCTCCCACAATAGTGTTTGCTTCTGATTATCCCTTTCCCCAATTTGACATCCCTTCTATTTTCTTCCCTCTCTTGTCCCCTTCCCCCTTGCCATCCTGCAGGGTAAAATAGATTTCCATATTCAACTGAGTGTGTTATTCCCTCCTTAAGCCAAATCCCATCAGATTAAGGCTCATTTATTTCCTTTCATCTTCCTCCTCTTCCCCTCCATTGTAAAAGCTCTTTCTTCCCTCTTTTATGTGAGATGATTTGCTACATTCCACCTCTCCCTTTCTCTTACTCCTAGTACATTCCATTCAACAGTAAATTTTATTTTTTTTGCTTTCTCCCTTCATATTCAGCTCATCCTGTGCCCTCTATGTATGTATGTATACATACATATATACATACACACATGTATTATATACACATATGCCCATGTATATATACATACCTACGCATATATAATATGCATATACACACATATATATTCCCTCTAACTACCCTAATATTGAAAAAGGTCTCATGAATTATAAATATCATCTTTCCATGTAGGAATGTAAACAGTTCAACCTTAATGTGTTCCTTAAGGCTTTTTTTTCCTGTTTACCTTTTCATTTTTCTCTTGATTCTTGTATTTGAAAGTTAAATTTTCTATTAAGCTCTAGTCTTTTCAACAAGAATGCTTGGAAGTCCTCTATTTCATTGAAATTCCATCTTTTCCCCTGAAGTATTATACTCAGTTTTGCTTGATTCTTGGCTTTAATCCTACCTCATTTGACTTCTGGAATATCATATTCCAAGCCCTTTGATCACTTAGTATAGGAGTTGCTAAATTATGTGTTATCTGATTGTATTTCCACAATACTTGAATTGTTTCCTTCTCAATGCTTGTAATATTTTCTCCTTCACCTGAGAACTCTTCAATTTGGCTACAATATTCCTAGAAGTTTTCCTTTTGGGATCTCTTTCAGGAGGTAATTGGTGAATTATTTTCATTTCTATTTTTCCCACTGGTTCTAAAATATCAGGGCAATTTTCCTTGATAATTTCATGAAAGATGATATTTAGACTTTTTTTTTGATCATGACTTTCAAGTAGTCCTATAATTTTTAAATTATCTCTCCTTGATCTATTTTCCAGGTCAGTTCTTTTTCCAGTGAGATAGTTCACATTGTCTTCTATTTTTTCATTCTTTTGGTTTAGTTTTGTAATTTCTTGGTTTCTCATGGTCATTGGCTTCCATTTGCTCCATTCTAATTTATAAAGAGCTATTTTTTTCAATGAGGTTTTGAACCTCCTTTTCCATTTGGCCAATTCTGCTTTTTAAAGCATTCTTTTCCTCATTGACTTTTTGAACCTCTTTTGGGTTAGTCTATTTTTAGAGGTGTTATTTTCTTCAGTATTTTTTTGGTTCTCCTTTAGAAAGCTATTGACTTGCTTTTCATGATTTTCTTGCATTGCTCTCATTTCTCTTCCCAATTTTTCCTCCACCTCTCTTACTTGATTTTCAAGATCCTTTTTGAGCTCTTCCATGGACTAAGATCATTGCATATTTTTTGGGAAGCTTTTGATATAGAAGCAAGCCTTGACTCTGATGTCTTCCTCTGATGGTATGCTTTGTTCTTCTTCATCCAAAGGAATGGAAGAAAATAACTTTTCACCTAGAATGTAAACTTATGTAGTCTTATTTTTTCCCTTTTTTGGATGTTTCCACAGCCAGTTACTTCACTTTTGAGTCCTTTGTGAAGTGGAGAGTATACTACCCTAGGCATCAGATGTTTTGTGCAGCTGTTCTCTGAGATATCTCTAGGGAACTGTAAGTTCTCAGCTTCTCCAAGGTGGCATAATCAAGGGAGAGGAGTTTATTCCTCTCCTGGCCTGCATTCTGGTCTGTGAGCAACCACAAGCACTCTTTTCTGCCCTGGAACTGCAAGTAGGATTCCCTCTGCATAGCCACCACCAGCTCCATTACGCCAGCACTCTTTCTCACCCTTGAACTGCCACTCAGGACTGAGATCCAGATCAGCTGCTTCATTCCCCTAGTGTCTTTAAGCCAGGGCTCCAAATGTGGCTGCCATCCTGAGGCCAGGACTGGGGTTGGACCATGTTCCCCTCTCACCCAGGTGAAAGAACTTTCTTACTGACCTTTGAAGCTCTCTTTGGAGTTTTGGGGTTGAGAAATCTGCTACATGTGATTCCGTGCCCTGAAATCTGCTCTAGTCCTGTCTGTGCTGTATGGTCAAGGCTGGGTTGTGCTCTGCTCCAAGCCAGTGTGACAGACCCTTCCTATCAGGCTTCCAGGCTGTCTTAAGCTGTATATCTGTTTCACTGTCATTTTGTGGCTTCTTCTGCTCTAGAATTTTTTTTTAATATAAATTTATTTATTTAACTTTTTACATTCATTTTCACAAAATTTTGGGTTCCAAATTTTCTCCCCATTTATCCCTTCCCCCACCTTAATACACCGAGCATTCTAATTTTCCCTATCACCAATCTGCCCTCCCTTCTATCATCCCTCCCTTCTCTTGTCCCCATCTTCTCTTTTGTCCTATAGGGCCAGATGACTTTCTATTCCCCATTACCTGTATTTCTTGTTTCCTAGTAGCAAGAACAATACTCAACAGTTGTTCCTAAAACTTTGAGTTCCAAATTCTCCCCATCCCTCCCTCTCCACCCATTCCCTTTGGGAAGGCAGGCAATTCAATATAGGCCCTATCTGTGTAGTTTTGCAAATGACTTCCATAATAGTCGTGTTGTGTAAGACTAACTGAATTACCCTCCATCCTATCCTGCCCCCCATTGTTTCTATTCTGTCTTTTGATCCTGTCCCTCCCCGAGTGTTGACTTCAAATTGCTCCCTCCTACAGAGCATTGCCCTCCTTTCCATCATCCCCCCCCACCCTGCTTATCTCCTTCTCCCCCACTTTCCTGTATTGTAAGATAGGCTTTCATACCAAAATGAGTGTGCATTTTATTCCTTCCTTTAGTCGAATGTGATGAGGGTAAATTTCATGTTTTTTTCTCAGCTCTCCTCTTTTTCCCTCCACTAAAAAGTCTCCTGCTTGCCTCTTGAATGAGAGATAACTTACCCCATTCCATTTCACCTTCTTTCCTCCCACTACATTTCTCTCTCACCATTTACCTTAATTTCTTTTAAGATATGGTCCCATCCTATTCAATTCCCCCTGTGCTCTCTGTCTCTGTATGTGCATGCATGCGCATGTGTGTGCATGTGTGTGTGCACACACGTGTGTACATGTGTGTGCGTGTGTGTGTATGTGTGTGTGTGGTCCCAACAACTACCCAGATACTGAAAAATTTTAAGAGTTACAAATATTGTCTTTCCATGTAGGAATGTAAACAGTTCACCTTTGGTAAGTCCCTTATTATTTCTCTTTGTTGTTTACTTTTTCATGCTTCTTCTCATTCTTGTGTTTGAAAGTTAAATTTTCTTTTCAGCTCTGGTCTTTTCATCAAGAATGATTGAAAGTCCTCTGTTTCATTGAAAGACCATATTTTCCCCTGAAGTATTATACTCAGTTTTGCTGGGGAGGGGATTCTTGGTTTGAGTCCTAGTTCCTTTGACTTCTGGAATATCCTATTCCACTCCCTTTGATCCCTTAATGTAGAAGCTGCTAGATCTTGAGTTATCCTGATTATATTTCCACAATACTGGAATTGTTTATTTCTAGCTGCTTGCAAGATTTTCTCTTTGACCTGGGAATTCTGGAATTTGGCCACAATGTTCCTAGGAGTTTCTCTTTTTGGATCTCTTTCAGGCAGTGATTGATGGATTCCTTCAATACTTATTTTGCCCTCTGGTTCTAGAATCTCAGGGCAGTTTTCCTTGATAATTTCATGGAAGATGATGTCTAGGCTCTTTTTTCATCATGGCTTTCAGGTAGTCCCATAATTTTTAAATTGTCTGTCCTGGATCTATTTTCCAGGTCAGTTGTTTTTCCAATGAGATATTTCACATTGTCTTCCATTTTTTCATTCTTTTGGTTTTGTTTTGTGATTTCTTGGTTTCTCAGAAATTCATTAGATTCTATCTGTTCCGTTCTAATTTTGAGAGAACTATTTTCTTCAGTGAGCTTTTGAACCTCTTTTTCCATTTGGCTCATTCTGCTTTTGAAAGCATTCTTCTCATTGGCTTTTTGAACCTCTTTTGCCAATTGAGTTAGCCTATTTTTCAAGATGTTATTTTCTTCAGCATTTTTGTGGGTCTCCTTTACCAAGGTATTGACCCGTTTTTCATGCTTTTCTTGCATCTCTCTCATTTCTCTTCCCAGTTTTTCCTCCACCTGTCTAAATTGATTTTCAAAGTTCTTTTTGAGCTCTTCCATGGCCTGAGCCCACCAGACATCCACCTGGGATGTCTGGGATACAGAGACCCCAACCTCCACAGCTTTCCCTGATGGTAAGCATTGTTCCTCGTCATCAGAAATGAAAGGTGGGAACATCTGTTCCCCAAGAAAGTAGCTTTCTATGGTCTTACTTTTCTTCTCTTTTCTGGTCATTTTCCCAGCCAGTTACTTGACATCTGAGATTCCTGTCCACCCCTGCCTAGATTCTCCCAGCTAGTGCTTGGTGTATAAGATTCAAATGCTGCTCCCCAGCCTCAGGGCTTTTGAGGCAGGGGTGGCTGCCATTCAATGTGAGCTTAAGTTCTGGTGCTCAGGTGGGGGCAGGGCCACCTCCCAGACTCAGTTCCCTCAGGAGGTTTATGTGGAGATCTTCAGTAATGGCCCTGAGCTCCTTTTTGCTCCAGGAGCCCAGGTCTGCTGCTGTCCCTGTCTCTGTCGCTGCCTCCCGAGGGTGCCCGAGTCATGGAGACACCCCACTCCCCTCTCGGCCAGCCCAGAAGTCTCTCTTACTGACCTATAGCGCCTGTGGGTGGAGGGACCTTCACGGCCACCGGAGATTCCGTCCCTGAAGCCTGCTCGGATCTGCTCCTCTCAGGCTGCATGACCAGGGCAGGGCCCGGGTGGGTTCTGCTGTCTGGTGAGTGATGGACCCCTGGGGATGGCTTTCCAGGGCTCTCTGGAATGGAAATCTCCTCCACTGCATTTCTGCATGGCTTGCTCTGCTCCAGAATTTGTGGGGAGTTCTTTTTACAGAAAATTTATGGGCTGTGGATTTGGAGCTAGCATATGTGAGTCTTTCTACTCTGCCATCTTGGCTCCTCCCCCCTAGAATTTTTTTAGAGTCATTTTTTACAGGTATTTTATGGGTTATGGGGGAACAGCTAGAGCAGTTTGGTCCTTCTACTCTGCCATCTTGGCTCTGCCCTCTAAAAGTTATTTCTAATAAATACACACTTCTTAAGTGTTCCATGGCATTAAGATGTGTATTTTGTGAGGAATCATCATGTGTTACAAGACTCACATCTTGGTCACACATGAGGGCATAATTTTCACACTTTCCTTATGGTACACAGCTGCCTTATTCCATCTCTGAGATGTTCTGGAAATGTGTTGTTCTGTAGGCAGGAGAGGCAGTTTATCAGGAAAATACTAGTGCATTGAAAGCTCTATAGACTCTTTAGTATGTGACAGAGACAAAAGAGATTGACACACAAAATGCTCTGGGAGAAATTTATGGGAAGGAACAAAGAGATAGAACATTATCCCTGGGAGATCATGGAATCCTTTTCAGAGGACCTAGCCTCTAAGCTAAGCCTTGAAGGAAGATAATAAATTTTCAAAGGCAGAGATGAGGGAGTGCATTCCAGGCTAAGGATTTATTTCAATGAACAGAAGCAAAAGAGGGCAGGATGAGCTTAGAAACTAGTTTGGCTAGAACATAAGGTGCATGGAAGTAAAATGGAATAAGGCAGAAGAGTGGGGCCAGATTGCGGACAGCCTTAAATAGCAGGCCAGAGATTTATATTTTAACTTAGAGTCAATGGGGCATCACCAAAGGTTTGTGTATGGGAGAAAAAACACACAAACACACACACGCACACAAAGGCATGTGTATGTGTACACACATATACACACCTATATTCCCAAAGTCTGGAATTTAGTCACATACATCATTTATATACATATACATATATATATATATAATATACATTATTATCTTCATTTTGCAGATAGGGAAACTGAGGCAGGTGGCCATAGTCAGACAGCTATTGTCTGAGGCAGGATTTTTAATGCCAACCTCCTATTAACTAGTTAATTCTGCCACTAATTAACTATGAAACCCTACTATCTTCATCAACATCCCCATGTCTTCTAACCTTTTCAGATACTTACTAGCTGTGTGACTTTCAGTAAGTTACTTAATCTATCCACCTCAGTTGTTGTGAGAATAAAATGAGAAATACTTGTAAAGTTTGCAAACCTTTAAGCACATATAAATACAAGTTACTATGATTATTAATAATCACTGGGATAGGTAAAAGAGAGATTATGGAATTGTCTGGACACCTTTCAAAATAGTAAGGGTCTTCATTTGTTGGTGATGACTTAGGAAGACTAAAGACCAGGGAGCATACTCAATGTCCTTTCAATGTTCCTTCTGGTTTTAAAAGTTCTTCACTCTATGCAGAATCAAGTGACCAGGCTGGAGGGTAAAGGAACACTCACAAGCAGTTGTCTTCTACAGATGTTATATTTGAGGTTCCCAAGTGATTGTCAGCATCCCTAGTGACAAATCAGCATTTCTCAATGGGAGGTGATAGTCAGTGGTCTTCATCACTCAATTTTCCCTCAAGAAGCTGTGTAGTCAGATCTAATTCATTTTAAAGTTGGAGACGGCAAGGAAAGGGAAAGAAAAGAATTTTAGTTAGTAATCCTGCCTCTATTACTTAATACCAGTTATTTGAAGCAAATCACTTGACCTGTTTGGACCTCACTTCCTTAGTAAATAGAGGAGGTTATACTGGATGGCTTCTGAGGTCTCTTCTAGCACTAAATCCCCGATCCTCTGATCCAACTCGGGGTCTCTCAGGGACAGGTGGGCCTTTGTCCATTTGACAACAATAACAACTAGATTTCAAGCTGACATCTCAAATCCAACAAGTCCCAAACAGGACTCACTGTCTCCTCTCCGCCACCCCAAGTCACATTCTTTCCTATTTTCATTAAGGACATGACCAGCCATCCCGTGACCTTCTCAGCCTCATCATGCATACTTCCCTTTTACTCACTCTACAATCCAGCCAAACCAGCGTTCTTATTGTTCCTCCTACAAAGCACTCTACCTCTTGTCTATAAGCCCTGGCCATCCCTGCAATGTACCTCCTCCTTACTGCCATGTCATAGAATCTCTTGACCACCTCAAGGCAAAACTTACATGCTTCCTTCTACATGAAGACCTTCCAGACCCTCCCAGATGCCAGTGCCTCCCTCTCAAGTTATATGTGTATATTTTTTCTGTATTCTATATCTATCTATATTGTTCCTCCCCCCACTAGCATGTAAGCTCCTCAAAAGCAGGGAACACTTGATTTTTGTCTTTGCATTCTCAGCACATAATAGGCATTTATCAAATGTTTATTGACTGAGTGACTTTATACTTCAGCCATAGATAGAGTCAACTGTCTTGACAGAAGGGAGAGCAAGATCCACAAGTGATGTCTCACCATGGTAAGACTCTGTGACCATGGGAAGTCAGTTTTCCTGAGTAGCTTTCAGTGTGGGTCTGTGACCATGGTCCCCTAGAGTGGCATTTGTGTCCCTGGGAAGTTTTGGAGACTGGACTGTTTTGTAAGCTATCTGAGGTATTATGAGGCACAGAGTGTTCCAAAGGGCTGGGCAATCATGACTCAAATCAAAATGTCAGGGACAGTTAGACCCATGACAATACTTTTCCTATTCCACTGTGTATGCCTATACTGGGGTCATGGGACCATAATAGCACTGGACCCTGAGGGATTCAAAGAAGTATAAGATACAGTCCCTGTCCTCAAGGAGTTTGCAAGCTCAGTGGAATAAAAGGTCATAGTAATAACATTACTAATTAATAACATAATTAATAACATAAGAGCTATTGTTCATATTTGGTAAGTGTCAAATGGAAATGGAAACACTGAGCAAAATAATTTATGAGGGGGAGGAGTCCATGTGAGCTGAGATGGTCAAGGAACACTTCCTGAAAGATGTGCCAATGTAAGCTGGACTTTGAAAGATGGAAAGGATCTGGATAAAGAGATGGTCCAAAAATGCCCCAATGGTATGCTTATACATTATATTTGTAAGAGGCAGATTGGGTAACAAGGCCATAGCTTCAAAATGAGGGGAAAAGGTAGAAATCCAAAGGTACAGTCATAAAACCCAATGAAATCAAAGGTACAAACCTCAAACTCAAAGTACAAGTTTCTAAGTAAAACGAATAAGTTCTGACAGAGGTAGATGTGAGTCATCCCTGTGCACAGTGATCCAAATATAGCCAGAGAGAGAGAACACACTGTCTCATTTTTTCCCCTTCCTTCTTTGCAGGTGTCCCTCGAATGCTTGTACCATCGTGAAAAGCGGATAGGTATTGATTTAGTTCATGACAGTGTTGAAAAAAACCTTATCCAGGTATGAAGTCTCATGTCTCCATCCATCCTCCCCACAAGATTATGTACGGGGTGACAGGCAACTCAGAGTACCTGGAGTTGGGTGATGCAGTTCCTAGGATAGGGTTATCTGGCTTGATTAGCTGACAGGTTATAAGGGAAGGCAGAAATAAATCAGAGGGATATTTGGAAAAAGAAAAACCTGAGCAGTCTCCAGGTATAAGGGCATTGTGCCTCTCCTCAGAATATTCCTAGCTTTAGAAAGGCATAAGAAAGTCCCTCAGATTGTAGATCTGTGGCTGTGTGATATGGTAACACAAAATGAATCACAAGGCTAGATTGCTAACCAGGACATCTGGATTTGAGATCTTAGGTACAACCAGTTAGCTTGGGTGACTTTGGGAAAATTGCTTTGCCTCTCAGGGCCTCAGTTTTCTCATCAGCACTAGGTGAGATTGGGTGAAAAGAATACTGTATTGGGAGTCACAGGACTAACTTTTGTTTTCTCACCTATGAAACCAAAGTGTTGGGTATGTTAAAAAGAGCACTGGTACAGGAATCAGAGGGCCTGAGTTTTGAGGTCATCTGTGACCTATATTGCCTTTGTGATAGTGTTCAAGTCACTTTTTCATTCACAAAATGAAGGCTTTTGATCAGAGGACCTCTTAGGTCCCTCTCACATCTGATCCTATGGTTGCATGACCTATAAGTGTCTTTAGCTCTAAGTCTTTATCCAATGAGTTCCATCACCTTTGGGAGAGATGGATGGACAAAAAATTGTCACATAAGTAAAACTGAAGAGTCAGAAGAAGTCCATCAGGTTGCCAAAAAAATAACTATGTCACTCAAGGGAAGATGTCACAGATGGAAGAAACATAAGTTCTAGTATTAAAAAAGAGAATGCAGAGGTGAGTTGGCTTGTTTTCAGTCTCTACTGAAATTCTCAATTGCCCTGATTACTGATTTTAGACTCAGCCTAATTTTCTTTCTGGACTCGCATCCATATTCATAGACTGCATTGATATAATGAAAGACTCAACATGACCTCCATGGAGTGAGGTAATGCCTAGAACATGTGGGAGGGGTAGAGAAAGAGGAGGGAAATTATACATTTTAAGGCGTGGATGGGCAGGAGGAAAAAAAAAAACAGAAAAAAAGAGAAAATAGTCGTAATAAGCCACATGTTTTTACAATGCTTTTAAGATTCACCAAGTGCTGTCCTTAGAGTAAACTTTTAGGGTAGTGTCCTACTGACCTAATTTTACACACGAGGAAATCAAGGCAAAGAGAGGGTAAAGAAGACCATCCTAAATGATTACTAGCTTTAAAAATCTTTAAAAATGAGATTTTTTTACATATAATTGGGAAAATAAAATATGAAATTAAAACCACAAATAAGGATATTAATTGCTCCTCCTTCTCAGGGTGGTTGGGAAAATCACATGATATGATATATAGGAGATAAAGTGCTTTATAAGCCTTTAAGTGCTGTACAGCTCTTGCTTGTTGTCAGTCTGACTCGTCATGACCTCATTTGGGGTTTTCTTGGCAAAGATATTAGTTTGCCATTTCCTTCTCCGACTCATTTTACAGATGAAGAAACTGAGGCAAACAGGATTAAGAGCCTTGTCCAGGGTCACCTAAGCTAGTTAGTATATGAAATCAAATTTGGCTTCCTGACTCTACACCCAGTGTTTTATCCACTATGCCACCTAGCTATCCATGTATACGTTACTTAGGATTATTGTCCTTAGTAATACTATGATTGAGAAACTTTCCCAGGGTCCAATAGCCAATAGACACCAGAGCTCACAGCTCCTGACTCTTGAGTTCAGAATTCCTTTTTCTGTACTAGAGTTCTATCAGAGGACAGAGAGCATTTTGTAGGAGAGCACCATACTGGGAGTCAGGAGACTGGGTTTTAGTTCCAGTTATGCCATTGTCTTGTCGAGTGACATTGGACAAGTCACCAAACCTGTCTGAACCTCAGTTTCCTCTTCTCTAAAATGGAGATAAGTATTCCTTCTCTGCCCATCTCATGGGGCGATTATAGGGCCAAATGAGTTCATGAAAGTGCAAGGGTTTTCTTTGTAAAGTGTTACATAAATATAAGAGATCATCTTGCTCTATCTCTTGCCACAGCCCCTGTAGGTTTCTATGGTATGGGTTCCTATGAGGTGTATAGAAGACTTTATATATCTCCAAAGATATTGTTCCTTATGAAACACAGAAAAATATGCAAATGTACTAAAGTGAAAAACCAAGATAAAGTTTCTTCCAGTCACTTCATTTTTTTTTGACAGTTCTATTTTCAGGTCTTTTGCAGGAATTTCAGTTGGTTTGTGGGTAGGTCCATTTTTCCACCCCTTCAAAAGGAAATATCAAGTGGGTTTCCATCAATTCATTAGGCCCACATCATCTAATTACTTTACCGTTAATAAGCTTCCAACTTCTGGCCCACTAAAGGAAATCAAAGTGGATTTTGGATGCGAATGTTCCCTGGTCCCTCTGTCCAGTCCCACCTCCAAGCAGCTCAGTGAGAGGAACAAGGATAGTCAGTTTCTGAGAACTGCTACCCTTTTTGACTGGCAGACATTTTGCATTGCAGGAGGTGGATTTGCTCAAATGCACTCAAGATCAAATGAAAAAGCTGGCAGAGAGATGTGATATTCAGATGCGGTGAGTATTTACTTTTTTCTGTAGCTACTTTTCTTTTCTGTTTTCTGGTTAATATAAGTACCAGAGGTTGGACAAAGCTGGTATGAATGGCACCATTTCTTTCCCTTACCCCAACCCCTTTAATTTATTATGATGGTGATTGTCTATTATTATTTTTATGAAGAGAGAAAGGGACAAAGGAAGACGGCTGGTGGCAATCTTTCACTCTGTGGACAGTATGGATGAATTATAACTCTGCAGATGTGGCAAAATGGAGTATTAGGAAAGCAGTGATTTCTGGGAGAATTCACTGGGATGGTGCCAAGGGGTAGTCCGTAGAGGCTTGGAATCAGGAGTCTGAAAAAGAAATCACCGTTTTGTTCTCTGATGCTCAGATGATTATGTAACCGGCATCTTGACAAGTTAGGAAGAGACTCATGATATCGTTAGTGAGAATCGAGCTTTGCAGGTCCTTGCTGCTGCTGTTGCTACAACTCCATGGCTCATACTTGGTGAAGCAACATGACCCCATCCTTCACAGTGGGAAGTTGACATTTAATTATTTCAGGAAAAATAGTTATTTAACATGGAGCCAGAGATTTCTGTACTCAAAAGGCATAGCTATCAGCCCACTGGCCATACACGTTTTTTGTCTATTTGGGGTATAAGAGGGATGGCAGATAGGGAAAATATTACAAAAAGACCTGGAATCTTTAAAAGGCCATGGTCTTCTAGTGGTCTGGTCTCAAAGTCAGTATCATCCCTAGCACACAGGGTTAGGATTTCAGGGGCAATTGCATCATGTTACCTCTACCACTTCTTCATTACTCCAGCGTTTGGATTTAGGTCAAAGCAGATTAGAATGACCATGGCAAGCAGTGTCGCATGAGAAATGAAGTCATAAAGGTGCTATACGCAGCCTGGGGTGAGATATAGGAAGGACAGTGATGTCCACTTTGCCTGGCTGGTGGAGTAAGTGGGGTCTAGACTGATTATACGGACATGCCAGGCTATAAAGAGGCTTCCTTGTGTGTGACTTAAGGCAGAAGAATCACTAGGGGTGGGTGATTAGGACATCAGGGTGTGAAACTTTAGAGGCTACTTCACCATACTTCATTAGATGTGGAAACAATGGAACTTAGCACCTAGTAGCCTAATTAGGTAAAATAGAAAGCTTTAAATGTTTCTTCTTGGAGGCTGCCCCTCAAATTGACACAGCCCTAGTAACAGCTGACACATCAGCAGTGGCAGGCTACCCTCCAACCTCCACCTGATTCCTTACCTCCAATCCCATCCACATATATAGCACAAGCTTCGTCCCACTTGCTCTAGGTATAAAAATGGCAGGTTATGACTTTGGCTTGCAGAAGTAGTGCTACTGCTGTATTATACCTCAGTTATAAACCTTAGGAAAAATATTTTCTTAGCACCAGTTAGTAGTGCCAACCCCTTTCCACTTGGTCTAATACCTCCATGATTGTGAGAGCCCGTCCAAAGTATAAAGGCCTTAATCACTCAAATTACCATGCTTCTGATCTCATTCTTTGTGTTGTTTTTGTGTAAGCATCTCTCGGCTGCAACTTGGAGATAACCAGCAGGGGGAGAGAGTAGCTAGCAAAGGACCAGGCAGTCCCCACAATATTTAATTCAATTATTCTAACTTGGATCTAGGGAGCTAGCCAGCTTGTGGAATGAGTTTCTGGAGGCCAGGGGGAAAGATGAGGGTAAGCTACCTAAGAGAGTAGCTAGAAAGTGCCCTGGATTTTGGAGTAAATGGACCTGGGTTCAAAACCTGTCTGTTAATTAACACTTCTCTGACCCTGGGCCAATTACCCTTTCTGAAGTTCAGTTTCCTGAATTGTAAAACACATGGGTTGGATGAGATGATCCTTAAGGTTGCTTTTGGTTCTAGATCCCATGGTTCTGGTATGAAATATTGGGGAGGGGTGGAGAATGGGAAGTCCTGACCTCTAAGGTTCCTTCTGATTCTAAACATGATCCAAATATCAGAAAGACAGTTCCTTGGGGTATGAGGAGGAGGGGAGTTGCAAATATGAGGTAGATTCCCCCTGAACAAAAGTAATTTAAATCCTCAGGTGAAAGCCCATGTGTCAGAAGAAGGTTGTCCTTGTCAAGTGATTATCTCTTTCTTTTTAGAGAACATTATGCTATCTTGGGGGAACTTAATTAGTGCAGAGCCAGAGCCCAATTAAGGAAACAGAATGCAGTCTTTCCTCATCCTCAGTGTGGGAAGTACTGCTGCCAACCCCTTCTAGTCGTTGGCACATAGAAGAGAGTGGGAACTTTGGAGGTATTTTCGGCAAATCCTGGGGCCTCCCATCTGGATGGGGAAGTGTCCCTACCAGAGGGCTGACATCCCCTCCCTTCTTCCAGTGGAGCAGAAAGTTCAGTTTGTCAGTGTAGGAGAGTTAAATTTGGGTTTCCCCTGGTCAGCAGGACCCCAGAATGGGTTTTCTGGTTCACATCTGGCCATCAGTCTGGGACTGCAAGTGAAAGTTAAGGTCAATCTCCATCTCCCCTTGAGTGAAGTGAAGAGGACAGGACTGGCTGGCTAATAGAAGTGTTGCAGGTGTGGAGACGAATTTCCCTTTTCTCCCTTTTCTCAAATACACTGGTCAAGGTTAAGGGTATTACTGTAGAATTAAGGCTATGATGGTGAAGACCACACACCCTCCATAATTTCAGGGATAAGCTGGGCAAAAGGATTCTTTCAGGAATGACCTTAATTAGGGGCACCCAAGGGCTTCCCAATCCACCAATCTTTCTTATTATCTTGATCCAAATAATCAAAATTCTGCCATTAGAAACCTATTCCTGTGATTTAATGGATAGTCTTCTATTGAAATGGAAATATTACTTGAAGGAGCACTTTAAACTTTTATCAGTCATGTACACCTTAGCAAGAATAAGTATGAACATCTTTCTTTCTAAGCCATAATTGACTGAGAGTAGGTTCTAATAGGAAAAGAAGTGAGATAATAATGTACATGATGAATGGTAGGGGGATGCTACAGTGGAGAAGTGAGGCTAGTAGGGGAGAAGAAAGACAAACCAGAGACCATTCTTTTGTCTACAGCTGGCTGTGAGAGGGCCTTGGTGAGATGATCTTTGTTTTCCTCAGGGATAACCGAGATGCCCAACATTCAGTGGAGAGAGACTTAGCTGATAAAAATTCTGCAGAGTGTATTGATGAGAAGTGCTGCAACCTGAGGAACACATCGGACACCATCAACTTCTTCCATGGAGTAGAGAAAGCAGATGGCACGTAAGTGTGTAACTCTCTCTCACCTGACTGGGCGTAGGAGATTCCTAATTTCCATAATGATGGAGTCCACAGAAAAGCATTTGATTTTTGGGGGCATATGGCAGTGGGATCGGAAAGCTAGGGAAGCCTGTGATGAAGATATTTCAGATGATGGTAAAATTGGCAATGGGAAGGTCCCCATGTCTCTCTTTCCCAACCTTCGTCTTTCCCAACTTTCGTCTTGCACTTAAGATCTCCTGTTTTCCACAGACCCTCTGCTCCAGTCAGGTGCTGGTGAAGCATCTCTCTCCATACCATTCCCTTAGTGTGTAGGGTGGAGGTCAAACATAAGTTGGGAGAACAGGGACTTTTTCATTTGTGCTATTGTATCCCAAGAACCTAGCAAGGTGCCTTGCACATAATAGGCACCTAATAAATATTGCCCTGAATTATTGTGGAACTTCCCAGGGCCATCTACAAGATACTAGTTCACTGAGCACAGTGTCCAAGAGCTCAGGTTATTGCTTCAAGTTCTTCTTTCTCAACAAGGGTCGGAACAAGTCCCCTTCACTGCTCCTGGCTCATCTCAGTGACCCTTCTGGTTGTAGGATGAAGTCTTTTATAGTCACAGGGCCTGGCCCAAGGTGAGCCTTCTCTATTTCTCTGACATCCTCACAGTAGGGGGACCTTCAGACATCACCTTTATTTAATTCATTGTCCCCAGACCTTTAAACACTTAAAGGAAGTACATGACTTCTTATAAGCCCTCTTTTTTTCCCCCTTAGCTTCTGAAAGTTGTCATGGTGTCTAGGCTTTCTTTTAAAAACTTTCTCTAAAGGCACTGGTAAATCAGCTTCTCCCAGGATGTGGATTCAAAGCCTATTTGTGCCAATTATTACCTATGTGACCTCGGACAAGTAACTTGACCTCTCTGGGACTCAGTTTCCTCCTATGTAGGGGGAAAGGGGAAGAGAATAAGTATTTTTTATGGTGATTACTTTGGGCACTTTGCTAAGTGCCTTTACAAATATTATCTCACTTGTAAAGTGAGAAGGTTGGACTGAGGTCCCTCTAAACTTATAATTCTACAATCCTAGGGTAAGGGTTATGCTGAGTTAAAAAAAAGATTTTTGTGTGTGACTTTATTGCAACGTGACTGGTTTCCTCTAGAATCTTGTGTGTTTTATTTTATGCATTTAAAAGCATCATTGGGAGAAGGGGTCCACGAACCCCTTTTGTGAACCAGTGACTGACACTGGCACCAAAAAAAAGCTCAAGAACTGCTAAGCAGGGATCTTTTATTTTTCCTTCTTTTTTCCTTATTCCTATAGTGCATAAAAGAAAATATCTCCCCCAAAATAAAAAGTGGAAAGGGGGGATATAGTGGTATAATGAAAACCACACTGGATTTGAAGCTGGAATATTTGGATTGGTCACTAGATCAGCTACTGTTAGTGTGGGGGACCTTGAGCAAGTCACAGCCTCTCTGAACCTCAGTTTGTAAAATGAAGATAACACTTCACACTATTAATAGCCCATCTGTAAAATAAAGTTTTAATACTAAAACTTTAAGAGGTTCCTTTGAGATTTTGTGTATAAAACATTCTGTGTGAGCGGTCAAGCTCTGTATCAAAGAGAATCATTAACATCTGGATGTCTCCGTAAGGAAAGAAAGCCGACGCTGAGCATTAAGATTAAAGTCAGCCCCCGAGACACCGAGACCCGCGTTGTAAAAAGTCAGAAATTCACTTGGGCTACAGAGGGCACTGTTTGCCACTGGCCCTGGCAGGTCGGGTGGGGGCTGCCTGCCAGCTGGCTCCGATGGCTGCAAAGCTGTGGGTGATGGGTCGGACAAGGAATGGGCAGCGCCAAGTGCTGACGTCGGCACTCCGGGGGCCAGGGCCCGCAGTCGTCCTTAAGCAGCCTAATGTCTGCTGCGGAGCCCGGAGGAGGCGTCCCGGGGGCTCCCCGAATTCCACGCTGCTGGGCAGGCTTGCTGGGCGGCCCGAGGCAGCATCACAGCTCTGAGGGACGGGAACTGGGGGGGTCGATCTTGGGACGGGAAGCCTTCTCCGAGGCGACCCGGAGGAGAGCCCAGGGCTGGGGGTGGGGGTGAGCGTGGTAAGCCCCTCCTCTTCCCCACCGTTCAGCGCCCCTCTGCCTTTGCGTCTTTAACCGCGTAGGGCTTCTGTTATCTTCCCCAAGAGGGCCCGAGGGTGCTGGGGAGCCGTAGGTGTAGGGGGAAGGCAGCAAAGAGGACTGAATAATGCGGGGGAGAGGCGGCTGGGCCGTTAAGGAGCCGCTAGTAAAACTCCCAGGAGCTCGCGAGGGGACCCGGGAGTTTCAAGTTCAGAGCCGGAGAACCAAAGTGCCGCCTGCTGAGCTCTGTCTCGGTCCGACCAGGGAGAGCGCAGTCAGGCGCTCCAGGCTCCCGGGCTCCGCAGGCCGGGTGGGCCGGGACGGGCAGAGACAGGGCAGGGCACGCCCTTCGCCTAGAGCCGCTGCCAGGCTTCACCTCGCACCTGGGGATTCCCAGGGCCTGCCCCCAAAGGCGGGCTGCCATGGAGTTGGGTGTTTGGGAGGGAAACCGTGGCACCGCATCTGCGGAAGGAGGATGCAATGACTTCTTCCGCAGCTCTGCAATATAGAATCCTCCGGCAGTCCCAGGTACCCGGGCCAGAGACTTGGGGGAGCCCATGACGCAGGAGCACCCCTCCCTTTTATTTGGTCTTTGTCGTTCGCCTTCCCACCCCCCACTCGCAAGTGTGATGAAAGAAAATAAACTCCAAGGCAAGTTTGAAATCTCTTTGACATGTTATAAACAGGTTTAAGTCAACCACACCAGCCAAAAAATACGCTGCTGGCTTTTAAAATACACCCAAGGATGCTAGCTGAGAACATGCCCTAAACCAACCTTCATAGCATATCGGAGGAAGTACTGGGGTGGGGGGGTAGGTGGTGACTTCTTTCTAGTGGAAGAGAGAGTGTGGGGAAAACACTGCTGCCTTTGGACTGTGCTCCAATTTTAGTTTGCCATCCAGCTGTACATTAGACTTTGTAGAACTGGTGGGTCTCAGAGATCATTTAGTCAAGTCAATAAGTATTTATTAATCACTTACTATGTTCAAGTCACAAGGAATACAAGGAAAGATCCCAAACAGTCCCTGACCTCAAAGAGCTCATGAGACATTTAGTCCCATCTCCAAAGGCTTCAATTTGCAGACAAGTAAACTGAGACCCCAAAGAGATTGTCACAGGTGTGCTTGACTAAATCCTCAGACTCTAAGCCACCCCGATTTACCTTAGCCAAATCAGTTATCCTCTCTGGACCTCTGGTTTCCTCCTCTGTAAAACGGGATGGGGAAGGGGGAAGGAATGACTTTAGAGATCCTTTCCTGCTTGAAATCTATGATTCTAGCCTCTAAATAACAGGTCCTGCTACCACTTAGCTGTGTGATTTGGGACAAATCATATAACTTCTCCGGACCTGCCTCTTTCCTCACTAGTGAAAGGAGAGGGTTGGGATAGATATTTTCTGGGGACCCTTGTAACTCTATCATTCTAATCACTGAAAGGTGACCAATGGGGTGGGTCCACCCTCCAGTCCCTGGAAAGCCTCCATGCAAACTGCCACTCTGAGTTTCTGAATCACACAGTAAAAAGCCTGTGCCAGAAATGGCATCTGGGGATTTAAAGCAAAGACAATGTCTCTGGGACTTTGAGAGGATTTCATGATCTCTTAAGTAAAATGTTCTCTTTCCCTCACACTCAGTTCTTCCAAGATCAAAGAGACTTTTGTAATTGTTTTCCCACAGCTACTTTTCCAACTCCCCCGCCCTTTTGGCCCACTGTTGACAAACAGCCCCCCCTCAAGCAAGGGAGGGACAAACAGAGGAGGGAAATTTGGCTGCTGCTGAACCACTAGGGGTTGGGAGAGATTGGTTTAACCTACTGTGATTCCCCTGTTTCTCACTTGACAGAATCTGTACTTCAAGGAGCTGTAATTTCATAGGCGTGGCTATTTCCTTCACCTATGCAGACCAGAACCACTCTATAATTCAGGCAGGCTTCCAACTAAATGTTTCTGTGGCTGAAAATTCATCACCTTGCTCCAACATGGCCAGAAATTCCTTTGGAGCCTGCAACCCATCACTGGGTGAATCTTCAATGCCTTACCACTAAGGTAGAGCCTAATCAGAGAGTGAACTCCTTTGGCTTAACCTTTTAAAAAACCCAGACTCACTTCCTCTCCACAATTAGGCGGCAGAATAAGATTTCATTGAAAGACAGAAGAGATGTGTTCTGGAAAAATGATGTATTAAATTCAATTTCAGTAATCCTATTTTAAATGCACAGGGTGAGCTTGCCCTGAGGATTTCTTTTTTTAAAAAATAAGATGAAGATACCAGTTTTGATGTGAATAACTCAAATGGCAGTGTAGTGTGGAAAGAATACTGGATTTAGCATCATGGGATTTACTGCTACTAACAATCTTCATGATCTTGAGCAAGCCACTTAACTTGTCTGCTCTGCACTCTCTTATCTCTAAAATGAGTGAACTAGGTCAGATGTCCTCAAAAGGCACCTTTTAACTCTAGATCTAAGACAATAGTATTGGATATTCATATTCAGATTTAGTGTTTGCAAAATTACTTTACATCTGAGAGCTACAAAAACCTTATGAGGAAAATATTCATTTTAAAATCATTCAACAAGCATTTATAGAATGCCCACTATGTACTTGACTATACAGTTATCCCTTCCACATTTCCACTTTCCCTATTAAGGTTTTGATATATCTCAGATGAGCATAAAACATTTAAGTGGGAATTTTTTGGGAGTTTTGCAGAAGTTGCAGATGACACATGAAGGTCAGTAGATGACAGAAAAAAAGTTTAGAAACTCAGAAAGGCATAAAATAAATGTATAGTGTCATATAATTTCAACCTAAATTTTACAATAAGCTACTGTAAACACCTCATAAAATAAAGAAAAATTCAGACCTTCTCTGATACAAAGGCCAAAATATTTTACTGGGATTTTCCACATCCCTGGGGGGTTCTTGGTGCTGGTGTAACCCTACTCTCTCCAGATATGCAAAGGACAGCTGTACTATAAAGTGTTTCTTTTTTTTTTTAAGTGATTACTTTCCCCACAATTGCTGTTGATCATTTATTATTTTATTATTTTTTAATTGATTTTATTTATTTTCAATGTTCTACAATCAGTACCATATAACTTAGATTATTATTTTTCCCTCCATCTTCCCTCCTTCCCCAAGACGGCATACAATTTTTATACAGGTTCTACACATACATTCCTATTAAATACATTTTCACTATAGTCATGCTATGTAGAAGAATTAAAATGAATCGGAGAAATCATATAACAAACCAAAACATAATACACACACAAAAATGATCTGCTACATTCTGCGATTGAATTTCATAGTTTTTCCTCTGGATGAGGAAGGCATTTTGCCTTAGAAGACGATTGGGAATGTTTTTTAGTCTCTGCATTGCTGTGAAGTTCCAAGTCTGCCAGAAAAAATTCTCACACACCGTGGTCCTTGTTATGCACAAAGTTCTCCTGGTTCTGCTCCTTTCACTCAGCATCAGATCATATGAGTCTTTCCTGGCCTCTCTGAAGTCTTCCTGTTCATCATTTCTCATAGCACAATAGTATTCCATTACATTCATATGCGTTAATTTATTCATCCATTTCCCAATTGATGGGCATCCCCTTAATTTCCAGTTTTTGGCCACCACAAAGAGTGCTGCTGTAAATATTTCTGTACATGTGGGACTCTTTCCCATTTTTATAATCTCTTGGGGATACAGTCCTAGAAGCAATATTGCTGCGTCAAAGGGTATGTATATTTTTATAGCTCTTTGGGCATAGTTCCAACTGCTCCCCAGAATAGTTGGATCAGCTCACAGCTCCATCAACAATGTATTAGTGTTCTAACTCTCCCACATTCTCTCCAACATTTATCATCTTCCTGTTCTGTCATGTTTGCCAATCTGATAGGTGTGATGTGGTACCTCAGAGTTGTTTTGATTTGCATCTCTCTAATCAATAGTGATTTAGAGCATTTTTTCATATGACTATAGATATCTTTAATTTCTTCCTGTGAAAATTGCCTGTTCATATCCTTTGACCATTTATCAATTGGGGAATGACTTGTATTTTTGTATATTTGACTCAGTTCTCTATATATTCTAGAAATGAGACCTTTAGCACAGACAATAGCTGCAAAAATTCTTTCCCAGTTTTCTACATCCCTCTGAATTTTGGTTGCATTGGGTTTGGTTGTGCAAAAACCTTTCAGCTTAATGTAATCAAAATTATCCATCTTGTACTTCATAATGCTTTCTATCTCTTCTTTGGTCAAAAATTCTTCCCTTCTCCATAAATCTGATAAACACACTATTCCTTACTCCATCAATTTGTCAATAGTATCAATCTTTGTACCTAGATCGTGTACCCATTTGGATTTTATTCTTGTGTACTGTGTCAAGCATTGGTCTATGCCTAGTTTCCACCACACTATTATCCAATTTTCCCAGCAATTTTTGTCAAACAGTGATTTGTTATCCCAAAAGCTTGGGTCCTTGGATTTATCAAATAGGAGATTGCTATATTCATTGCCTACTGTGTCTTGAATACCTAGCCAATAGGCTAGCCATTTGTCTACCTTTCTGTTTCTTAGCCAGTACCAAGTGGTTTTGAGAATTGCTGCTTTATAAGTGCAATCCGAGATCTGGTAGCGCTAGGCCGCCTTCCCTAGCATTTCTTTTCGTTAGTCCCCTTGATATTCTGGACCTTTTGTTCTTTCAGATGAATTTTGATACTATTTTTTCCAGCTCTAGAAAATAATTATCTGATAGTTTAATTGGTATGGCACTAAGTAAATTAATTTAGGCAAAATTGTCATTTTTTTCATATTGGCTAGGCCTACCCATGAGCAACTGATGTTTTTCCACTTATGTAGATCTGAGTATTTGTGCAAAAAGTGTCTTGTAGTTGTGCTCATATAGTCCCTGCATTTGTTTTGGCAGGTAAACTCCCAAATATTTTATAGTGTCTACCCTAGCTTTAAATGGGATTTCTCTTTCTATCTCTTGCTTTTGGGCTTTGTTACTAACATATAGAAATGCAGAATATTTATGTGGGTTAATTTGTAACATGCAATAAAAAGTGTTTCTTAAAAGGGAAGAAATCATTCTCAAAAGCTTACATTCTATGAGGAAACTGAGTCTCCAAGAGATTAAATATAATGATAGCTAATATTTATATAGCAGCAGTTTAAAGTTTGGAAAGTCCCTTTACATATATGAACTCATTTGATTTTCCAACAATGTTGTGAAGTAGGTACAATTTCCCCAATTTTACGGATGAGGAAACTGAGGCTGATTTTAGTTGTAAGTAAAAGACGATTTTGAACCCTGGTCTTTTTTACTCAAAATCCAGTAAAATCCAGTATACTATCCACAGTTACGTTGTCTCTCTATCCTGCTAGGCCACCGACATTTACTTGGTTAATCTGAAGTTCAGATTTTTGTATACTGGGCTTTCTCAAAATGAGGCACACCTATCCAGGCTTTTAAAAATAAGGGTCATCAGAATTGCCTTGTGTTGATTACATTTTCTCCGTTTTTACCCCGTTCTACATTCCCATTGATACTGAGAGTTTATCGTCATCATTTGCTGTCTTGCAAACCTTTGCTTTTCATCTTCTTTTCCATCTTTAGGGGATACATGCCCCAGGAAGCAAATCAGAGTCCTGGGCCCTTGCATGCTGAAGAAAACTCATACTGAGTTCTTCATTCTTAGTAATAATAGGTCACTTTATATAGTACTTTGTAGTTGCAAAATATTTTCCTTACAACAACCCTGTATGACTGATGGATCGAATAATATTCATTATCTTGGTCTTAGATGAGATGAGAAACTTGTAACTAAGAAAAGTGAATCAGAAGTGACTTGCCCCATGCTAATACATTCTGGAGTCAGGGCTTCAAACCATATTTCCTAGGATTCCTAGTTGAATGTCGTTTCCACATTAGATCTTATTTTCTACAATTCTGTGCTATATATGCTGTCTCCAGTTCCTGGGAACTCACTGGCAAAATTAAATAACCCAAGGTTGTTTACCAAGAGATAGTCAGCTGACTTGGGACCAAGAGGAGAGGATACAGTCATTGCAATTCAATTCAGGTCTTTATTAAATTTTTGCTATATGTAAGACATTATTATACTAAGTGCTTGATGCAAAGTTAAAAAGGGGGAAAAATGACTTCCCAGAAACTTTTGGACTTATAAGGGGAGAGAGTAGGGGTTTGTCTACAAGGGTGGGAATGGGGTGGGGAAGGGGGAGTTGATAGGGAAATGACAAGTGCACAGGTAAGTAAATCATCTAATTTGAGGGAGGTGAGAGCTGTAATATTTAGTAGAAAGTAAGCTCCCTGAAGGCAGGAACTGGGCCTTTCTTTAGCATTAGTAAGTGCCTTGCACTTAAGATTAATTAGGGCTTGTTGATTGAATGCTGATTGATCCGAAACTAGGAAAAGCTTCTGGAAGGAGGTAAAAAAATGAAAAAAGAAAAGGATTCTAGTGGTTACAAAACGGCAAAGGGAATCGAGGGCAGGGTCTAAATTCAGGAAAATTCTTCTTGAGTTCAAATCTGGCTGCAGACACTAGTGGTATGACCCTAGAGAAGTCATTTAGCGCTATTTGCCTCAGTTTTCTTATCTGTAAAATGAGCTGGAGAAGGTAATGGCAAACCCATTCCAGTGTCTTTGCCAAGAAAACCTCAAATGGCTTCACAAAGAGTCAGACATGACTTAAAAATGACAACAAAGGATTCTAAGATGGAGAAGTAAAGAAAGAACACATTCCAGGAATGTAGAAAAGCAAAGGCAAAGAAATCTGGGGATGGAATGCTGGGTTCAGGAAATAGCAGCGATCCTCGAGTGTGTGATGAGGAGAGATGTGAAATCAATCTGGTAAAGCAGGACTGGGGCCAGAATTCGAAGGGCTTTTAAATGTCAAGTTGAGGAGTTTCTCTTTTATCCTAGAAATAACACCAAGTCAGAAGATTCTTGAGCAGGATGGGAACATAGTCAGACCTGTTTTTATTTATTTGGGCTTTTTTGGTTATTTTGGAAGCTTGGTGGAAGACAAATGAGAAGGGGAGAGAGACTGAAAGGAGGGAGGCTAATTAGGAGTCAGTTGCAATACTACCACTGTTCATTGACATTGTAAATGGCCCCAGTGCGATCATAAATTTATTAGTCTGTTCATCAGACTTGAAGACAGATTAAAAAGAAATCCACCCAATAAACTTTTTGCCTAGCCTTTGACTGTCCTTTCAGTGGTATGGTGGTGTTATATATGTGTGGCATCAGTTTTTCCTCATCAATAAAATGTGATGGTGGAACTACAGGATCTCCAAGGTCTCTTCCAAGTCACTAAGTAGCTTATAAGTCTCACTTTAGAAGGCCACAGGTAGAATGTACTGCTATTTTATAATGACCATCAAATGAGCCTAACAATGCAATCCTGTGTATATTTTAATTTCTACTTGCTGAGAAACATAAATAAGCTCTAGGAACTCCGGAAAAGCCAGCCTTCTCCTGCAATAGAGTTTCAGGAAATTGAATCTCCTTTCCTTTTCCTCCTTAGAATGGAAGTCAGTTTTTATTTTTGAACCAAGAAGTCCTTGGGCTGGAAGCGAGCATGGAAGGACAGCTAAGTTAATTCTAGAGGCACCTAAATCAGCCTAAATATATGTGGGTCTGTCCCTTTCCTGAAGACCACTAGAGAAGGAAACTCCTTTGCTTCTGTTGACTACCCATTCCAGTTGCTGACTATTCTTTTTGCCAACAAGTTCTTCCTGTTGGCTAACTTGTATTTCTGCTGCTTAACAACCAAGTGACTTCAGACAGGTCATCTAATCCCTGTGGACCCCAGTTTCTTCATCTGTAACTTAACGGAGTGGACTAGATCATTTCCAGCATCTTTTCTACCTCTAACTTGTTGGAAGTTTAAGACCATTTTCTCTTGTTCTGCCTAATAGAGAACATCTGTTTGTCCCCTTTCTATCCTTAAAGGCTATTCTTAAATTGTCTTTTCCTTCCCTAATTTAAGCAACCCCAGTTCCTTCATTTCCTTTCCATGGGTAAGGAAGGCTAGAACATTTTATGGAGTAATCGCTCGATAAACATTTCTTAGCTTGCACTAAATCAGATAGCTGATGTTGGATCCTATCTTTGTGACTTCAAAAAGGCCCAAGATGTCCTAGTCATTTCCTTTCCATTCCTAAAAAAATGAGGTGAAAGGAAGGCCCATAGTGATATCTGACTGTTCAACCTCACTTTAATTTCTTGTGTATTTTTTTTTCAGGATCTCAGTATGTGAAACATGGGCCAAGTTTAGTGACGATAACATTAGGCACTCTCAGAGCATGAGAGCCAACTCCATCAGGCTCCGGGAAGAAGCCGAGAAGCTACTGGAAGGCTCATCCGATCAAATATGGAAGCAGTTTACTAATACCAACCTGGCCTTCAGCACTCGAATTTCGGAGGTGACAGATGTGAAAAATAAACTTCAGTTGCAGCTGGCAAAGGTAAGCAAGCTACAGTCATGACCCTTTCCCTGTTCCCTATTTCTCCATTCCCATTTAGGAGAAAGCCTGCCCAGAGGTAGGAGAACGTAGGAGATGAGCCATCTAGAGTGTACCCACCTAGCCCATCAGTCTGTGATTCTAGTCCAACATCTAGAAGCTGGGAGGATTTAACCCAGAGCCAGATGTGAGCTTCCTGGTGGGTATAGATTGGCTTATTCCCAATGCCTTATTCGTAAATCTTCCCTTGCTTACTAATGTGCTTCATGTAAGGTAGCAAAGGAGATGTTGGCATTGTTGGGCAAAATACCAGAATTCCTAACTCTATTCTGCTTTTCCATTTGTTGTCCTTGTTTAATGTTTATAAGAATAAAGGTGAAGAGGAGATCTATGATCTCCTAAGCTATAACTTCCATAAGCAGGACGGAGCAGACCTATTCTGCCCATATTGGTACACTAGGAAACATAACCGTTTGTCTTTAAAGGTTCCAAGAGAGGACTGTGATTTTGGTTGATGGAGTTGTTGGGAGCTTTTGAGATTAAGGAATAGGAGGGAGGTTGGGAATCATTTTCAGTTATGTTTGTTCCTTTATTACACATATTAATAAAAGTAAAGTCAGTATGGTGTAGTGGATAGGGAGCAGCCACAGAATAAGAAAGACTATTGTAAGTCATATCTCTGATAATACTGGCCATGGGATCCTGGGCAGGTCACCTAACCTCTTTTGAAGCCTGAGGCAATTTTCAGTTGCATAGTTACTGAAGTTCTGTATTGGTAAAGGGGCTTTCCTCAGAAGAAATTTCTTGCACCACTGAAATCACAGGTCTCGACCCCACCCTACCCCCTTGCCAAAGATGACAGTAAAACCAGTGCTTTTTGTTTTAATAAGCATTTAATTTGATACATCAAACATGGTTTAATGTCATATTGTATTTATTAGCACAGCACAAAGTTCATGGGCTGGGTGGGGCTTTTAATGTCTATCCTATTTTACTTGGTTGGTTGTATAGCTGTGGTCTGGCTTTAATGGAGAAAACAGAGATTTTTTTAGTCAAGTTTTTTTTTTCTTTTAAGATTTCCACCACTTCCATTCCAAATGCAATTTCAAATTGTCATCTCCCACCGCTCAGAGTTTCCCATTGCCTCATGGGTCCGATATTAATCTCAATTACTTAATTACCAGCTATTTTGCTAATAAGTCAGTGGCTTGGAGTGAGTAAATTAAGCTCTACCAAGACCTGTTTGCCATTTGCTAAAGAAAGAAACAACATAGAGTTCAGGTCTCAGCATGACATTTTGTGGATGATTATCAGTTTTGTGATCTTCTAGATAAGCAAATAAGATATTGAAGGCAGGTGGGTAGGCAGGGAATGCATTGAGTATTTCTCCCTTTTAGGAGTTCATTGCTGTTGTGTAGTTTTTAAGTGCCCCCTTTTAATATGTATCTTTTATTACAGTTGGCACTATTCCTTTTCCATTGATCTGAAATGCTGGCCACATCCTGAAAATATAGGCTGTCAAACCTCCACTGCCCTTGAAAGTAATTTCAAGGCCAGGTTAAGTAGAATGGAAACTATGAGTTGCTTAGGGACTTGGTGTTACATCAGATCTGAAACTAGCTGGGAGTAGTCAGAGCTTTGAGCTAGGCTACAACTTGGGCAGATACCAGATCCGAAGATAGGAAGACACATTCGTGTTCATGAATTCACTTCCTAGCTATGTGACCCTGGGCAAGTCACTTAACCCTGCTTGCCTTAGTTCCTCATCTGTAAAATGAGCTGGAGAAGGAAATAGCAAACCACTCCAGTATCTTTGCCGAGAAAGCCCCAAATGGGGTCAGATGTGACTGAACAACACAACTCGGGAGGAACTCCTAGACCACCCCAAACCCTTCCTGGCTTATTTCCTTGGACTTTCACCCACAACTCAGCATCAGTAATTATGTTCCTTTCCTGGGACTGCCTGTTCACAAAAGAGTGGACTGCTCCTTCTATGCCATCTGGCCTAGGAAGAATGCAGGACACCCAGGATGGGATGCAGAGGAAGAATTAGCATTTGCTACCTTGCATCTTCCTCCTGCCCCATTTCCATGGTATACTCCACCCCTCAGTGCTTATCCTCCTCTTCCATCTCCTGGTCTTTTCCATTGCACCCCTCCCCCCATCCTTAGTTCTTCTCTATTGCTAACTAACTCTACCCATCTCTCCTTAACTACTTCATACATTCCTTCCATCCTAGGTACTCATTGAGACATCGCTTTCTTTTGATGATACCACATCCCTTGGTCTGAGACTGGCTGCTCCTTTTCTTACCTCTCGAACTTTGCTACCATTACTCCACAGTCAACTCTTCACCTCTAAAATTTCTCTCAGTCCTGTCAGATCCTTGTGGCTACTCTCTCTGGACCTCTGAGTCATTAATTCTCTTTCCCAATAAGTTTGATCTCTGCTTCACAATACTTTTCACGCTGACTCCCTGCTCCTTTCAACACATCCTGACTGTTCAATTGCTCAACCTCCTCAACTCCCATGACCCGAGCCTCCATTCTACATCAGAAGTGCACAGAAGTGGTCATACTTTAAATCACCCCATTTCCTTCCAACTAAATTTGCCCCGAAGGGTTAGAATTACTATTTACTGCCCTGCCTGGGTTGCATATGCACCTACAGGTCATATTTGGAACTAGGCTTTTGGCCATCTAAGCAGGCCAGTGCTCAAAGACATTTGTCCTTTAATAATTCCTCCATTTGTGGTCTCCAGCAATGCCAAGGCCAAACAGTACCTCCCACTCCTAGAGCCTTTCTGAGTTGGGTTTCACAGTGTATTTTACCGCTGTTGGGAAGCGGTGCTGATAAATCTCTAGGCTAAAATAGCCCAGAACTCCAAGTATGTAATCAGAGCTTCTGCCTTTGAGGAGAGTGGCTGACCTGATAATCGGGGCTTGTGGAGACTACAGATGTGCATCTGTGAGAGCTCCTTCCACATGTATCTAATTACCCAATCTGGATACTTTGTCGAAAAGCCTTTTGGCACAGAGGAGGGCATGTAAGGTTGGCATCCCCAACAACGTTCTAGTTATCCACACAGGCATTAACCTGGGTTGGCATTAGCCAACATCTGAACACGATATGGAGTTTTCTCTAACCTTTCCGTCTCACGCTCAGATTATTCAGAGAACAAAGTCTTCTCCAAGAGACAAATCACAGTCATCTAATTCTAAGGAGATTTGATCTAATTTGAGTTTGGTTTCCAAACTCACACCCCAAGCAAAATCATTCCAGATCTCTTCCTGAGAGGAATCTGGTTAGCTCATTCTTCAACATATATGCATATATTCATATACATATATATGGACATATTATATATGTGTAGATATAATCTTTCTAATCTGTGTAAATGCAAACTCCTTCCCCATTTCTGGTACAACTCAGCAGCTCTTACTTCTCAGCCTCATCATAATTTTCTTACCTTTGCTATTAGCAATATGAAGCCCTGACAGCATGCACAGGGGAATCATAATAAACCACATGTTCCTAAAACATAGTTAACATCATTTCATCAAATATGTCAAACTAGTTTCTCATCTTCTAAAATTCCCCACCTCCCGAGTGATTTGGAGTAAGATGCAGACAGAACTTGTACCTGTCTTTGAGAAGGACCACAAGGCTGCCAAGGAAAGATTATCATTGGTGGCTCCTATTTAATTAATGTCTATTCTGGGATTGACATAGGCATTGATTCTACCAAAATGGAAGAAAGCACAGACTCGACTCTCAAAACTCATTCCTTCCCAATGGGCTTTGGAAAAGCTGACATAGTGAGATGCTTACTGATGGTGGTCATATTACAAATAAAATATCAATAAATTTATATAGCTTTTATTGTTTATAAAGTGCTCTCACTTTGAATCTTGTCACAATAACACCATCAGACCAATAGTGCAAGTTTTGTTTTCTTCATCTTCTAAGAAGGAAAACAATGTCTGAGAGAGGTGGTGACTTGCTTGGAGATTACATGTGTGTGTTCGTCCTTCGTTGCCAAAGAGGACCTTGCCATCAGAGAAATAATGACATGACTTGCACTTGACTTTGTTTTGAGTGAGGGAGGGCTGTTCAGGTCACCAGCCTCACTTGTCCTCCAGAGCCATCTGAATCCAGTGACCAGATAGTCATCAGGATGACTGGAGATGACCCAGGATGAGGCACAGTTGGGGTTAAGTGACTTATTCAAGGTCACACAGCTAGTGAGTGTCAAGTGTCTGAGGTGAGATTTGAACTCAGGTCCTCTTGACTCCTGCCCTGGTGCTCTACCCACTGCACCATCTAGCTGCCCTGGAGATTACATAGGGAATCAGTGAGTGGTAGAATTGAATTTGAACCCAGTTGTCCTGCTTTTAGTGGTACATGACAGAGAGTGCTAGTGCTCAAAGTCAGAAAGACTTGAGTTCCAATCCTGCCTCAGACACTTAGCAGCTGTGTGACCTTGGGCAAGTCATTTAACTTTTGTTTGGCTCAATTTCCTCATCTGTAAAATGGGAATAATATTAGCACTTTCCTTCCAAGATTGTTGTGAGAATCAAACAAGATAACATACATAAAGCACATTATAAACTGATATTTGACAGTTGTGGTATCATAGATTTGGAGCTGAAAACTAGAAGAAATTTTGAGCTCTAAAGTCTTGTAGACTCTCATGTCTATCTCCAATATTCTGCAGACCCTACTCTAGATAGCCTAGCATTGCACAGATGGATACCACAGGAGCATGCAGTCTATCCAAGCAGTTATCCCATGATGTCAGTACAGGATCAGCCCATCACCTCTTCTGGTCCCATATCTCTCTGATGGTATTCCTCTTTTTCTGTAGTAATATATTGCATCTTTCCATCACCTACCTCTCCATTGTCCTTTGGATGATCCACAGTTTAATTCATTGGAGACTATGGTATTATATGACTTTACAGTATCACTGGTTGAACATTGATATTAAAATGATGATTGGATGTTGTTTTTGGAGGAAGTTCAGGGACATTAAAAGCACCACTCAGTTCCAAAATGCAATCCAGATCTCTTTCCTTCTCTTGCCCTATTCTGGGTCAAGCTCATTATCTACCTACAAGTCTGTCCAAGATAGATGTATTGATGGATGTCAGTCTGAAAAATGGTCATTTTTCATGTACTTGCTTTCTCCCTTCTGGATCCTTATCCATATTCCCTTATAAATCTTCCCTAGAGGAACTACCTAAGGTACTGGAGACTTCCATATTATTTTATGGGTGCCATTGAAGCATATGGACTTTCCATATGTTACCCCTTGCCCTCACTATGTGATAGGCCCACTTCCTTTTCTTGTCATGGATTGCTTTGATGATGTCTTGCCACTTCTTTTGCACAAGTCACCACTGGTAATGTGCTATATATAGCCTACTTACATATATCACAAATCTCCCCATTGACCTGAAATCTTGATTCTTTCTTGATCATGATATTCTGGTATTTCTAACCATATAGAATTGTATCTTGATACTTGGACCTGCGATCTCACCGCTGCTGGTCCCCCTTCAAACAATACACATAAATCCATACTTTTTTTATCCTATGTAATTCTTGTCCTTATTCCCCCATAAATCCTTCCCAGGATATCCAGGCACATGATGGAGGTCTTCCTCTAGATCTCTTGACATTATGTAGATTCTAATGGAGTATGCATTCTGAGATAATACCTGTAAAACACTTAGCATAGTACCTGGGACATGGTAGATGTTTATAAATGCATGGTCCCTTCTTTACATCCCTCCTCCCTGACTTTGGCTGGTGATCTCCTACTCTTGCTATATGACTGCCTACCTTTCCCAATCATATATCTCTCTGATGACTTCCTTTACACTTCTCCTGTGCATGTTTTTGATATGACCAGCTTCTCCAACTTCAAATCCTTAAAATAAAAGGATGATGTACCAGATATAGAGTAATTGCAGTTGTGTAACTCACAAGATAAGAATTTAGAATCCACATACAAAGTATAAGTCTCAGGAATTAATATTGGAGAACTTCTCATTCAGAGTTCCTACCCCTAAGCAACTCTGTACCCTCCCTCCCTCAATTTGTACAAGCAAACTCATAGGTTTATGATTCATGGTGTGACTATAGGATCATCCCACATGACTCCCCCTGAACTCTGTGAGAGGTAGTAGATATGGATTCTTTCTGACCACTATCAGCAAAGGAGAAGGAGGGAGGGGAAAGGCTGACACAAGTTTCAGAAAGGACAGAAGAGTAGCAGTGAGTGGTGTCCAGAAAAGGGAAGAAAAATAAGACTATAGAGAGCTACTTTGAGGGGTAGAGATGTTCCCGCCTTTCAATTCTGATGATGAGGAAATATTCTTATCATCAGGGAAAGACGTGGAGGTCAGGGCCTCTCTATTCCAGACATCCCAAGTGGATGTCCGGTGGGCTCAGGCCATGGAAGAGCTCAAAAAGGACTTTGAAAATCAAGTTAGACAGGTGGAGGAAAAACTGGGAAGAGAAATGAGAGAGATACAAGAAAAGTATGAAAAACGGGTCAATACCTTGGTAAAGGAGACCCACAAAAATGCTGAAGAAAATAACACCTTGAAAAATAGGCTCACTCAATTGGCAAAAGAGGTTCAAAAAGCCAATGAGGAGAAGAATGCTTTCAAAAGCAGAATTAGCCAAATGGAAAAAGAGGTTCAAAAGCTCACTGAAGAAAATAGTTCTCTCAAAATTAGAATGGAACAGATGGAGTCTAGTGACTTTCTGAGAAACCAAGAAATCACAAAACAAAACCAAAAGAATGAAAAAATAGAAGAGAATGTGAAATATCTCACTGGAAAAACGACTGACCTGGAAAATAGATCCAGGAGAGACAATTTAAAAATTATGGGACTACCTGAAAGTCATGATCAAAAAAGAGCCTAGACATCACCTTTCATGAAATTATTAAGGAAAACTGCCTTGATATTCTACAACCAGAGGGCAAAATAAGTATTGAAAGAATCCATCGATCACCACCTGAAAGAGATCCAAAAAGAGAAACTCCTAGGAACATTGTGGCCAAATTCCAGAATTCCCAGGTCAAGGAGAAAATCTTGCAAGCAGCTAGAAAGAAACAATTCCAGTATTGTGGAAATACAATCAGGATAACTCAAGATCTAGCAGCTTGTACGTTAAGGGATCAAAGGGTGTGGAATAGGATATTCCAGAAGTCAAAGGAACTAGGCCTAAAATCAAGAATCCCCTCCCCAGCAAAACTGAGTATAATACTTCAGGGGAAAATATAGTCTTTCAATGAAACAGAGGACTTTCAATCATTCTTGATGAAAAGACCAGAGCTGAAAAGAAAAAAAAATTTGACTTTCAAACACAAGAATGAGAAGAAGCATGAAAAAGTAAACAGCAAAGAGAAGTCATAAGGCACTTACCAAAAGTGAACTGTTTACATTCCTACATGGAAAGACAATATTGGTAACTCTTAAAATTTTTCAGTATCTGGGTAGTTGGTGGGATTATACACACACACATACACAGACACACACACGTACACGTGTGCACGCACACACACATACACACATGCACACACATACAGAAACAGAGAGCACAGAGTGAATTGAATAAGATGGGACCATATCTTAAAAGAAATTAAGGCAAATGGTGAGAGAGAAATGTAGTGGGAGGAAAGAGGGTGAAATGGAATGGGGTAAATTATCTCTCATTCAAGAGGCAAGCAGGAGACTTTTTAGTGGAGGGAAAAAGAGGAGAGCTGAGAAAAAAAAACCAAGAAGTTTACCCTCATCACATTCGACTAAAGGAAGGAATAAAATGCACACTCATTTTGGTATGAAAACCTATCTTACAATACAGGAAAGTGGGGGAGAAGGAGATAAGCAGGGTAGGGGGGATGATGGTAGGGAGGGCAATGGGAGGAGGGAGCAATTTGAAGTCAACACTCGGGGAGGGACAGGATCAAAAGACAGAATAGAAACAATGGGGGGCAGGATAGGATGGAGGGAAATACAGTTAGTCTTACACAACACGACTATTATCGAAGTCATTTGCAAAACTACACAGATAGGGCCTATATTGAATTGCCTGCCTTCCCAAAGGGAATGGGTGGGGAGGGAGGGATGGGGAGAATTTGGAACTCAAAGTTTTAGGAACAACTGTTTAGTATTCTTGTTGCTACTAGGAAATAAGAAATACAGTTAATGGGGAATAGAAAGTCATCTGGCCCTATAGGACAAAAGAGAAGATGGGGACAAGAGAAGGGAGGGATGATAGAAGAGAGGGCAGATTGGTGATAGGGAAAATTAGATTGCTCTGTGTTTGGGGTGGGAGGAGGGGATAAGAGGGGAGAAAATTTGGAACCCAAAATTTTGTGAAAATGAATGTAAAAAGTTAAATAAATAAATTAATTAATTAAAAAAAATTTAAAAAATACTAAAGTGGAGGAAAATTTGGCAGAAGGTAATATGTTGTCTTCTAACTCCCACCACATGTTTCTCTGTTACCTTTTGGATGACTCATACCCATAATTCTTTGGAGACTGTAGTATTCTATAATTAGCAGCCATATCAGATAACCAGGAGAATATTAGTGTTAAAAAGATCTTTATTAAAAACAATTGATTCAGCAGCAGTTTAGGATCCTTGAAAATCCAGAAATTCACCAAATGCAATGCAGTCCATTCTGTTTCTGTTCCTTTATGGTCCTAGTTTGTGAAGCAAAAGTTCAGCAGTCTGCCCATTGAATTGCATATTAAGAAATAGGAAATATCCATTCTTTATTAGGACTAAAAAATAGTTAAATGTACAGAATGTTAAATACTGTGAAAAAACCCAACAACTGTACATATCCAATAGATGAAGCCTGATGCCTGATTAGTTTAGGAAAATTTTTTGGAAGAGGGAGTATAACTAGAAGTTATTATTTAACTCTCTAGAACTCTTAGATCAGCAAAGTCAAAATGTAAAAGTTATTAATCATAATGATGAGCAAATTGGGATCATAGTGTGTATAGAGATTAGCGGAAGAGAATAGCATGTTTAACGTGAGAAGAGAAAGACCATTTCAGGAGTTCCTAAATGAGATTCAGAGTTCAAAAGTGCATGAATTCTAACCTTAAAAGGAGTTACTTTGCTTTTATTTGGAAGTTCATTTTGGCTTTTGATTTTCAAATGACCATCAGCACCAGGAAAAACTTCACTTTCCCGTGAAGGCCAAATTCCTCCATAATTAACCAGGCAAAGAGCCTGAGAGGGTGAGGGGCGCTGGTCCTCAGACTCAGTTTGCTCCCTCTAAGCCAACCCAGGCTATTTATTTAACTTGGTCTGGAACCCATTTCTGAATGAAAAATTCTTTTCTGCTCTGCAAGCAGTCAGATCTCTTCCAGAATAACATGAGTACAGCCAATTCACTTCAACTAATTTTTCTAAAAATGAGGTATTGCCCCAGACAAGGGCACAATAAAGGAGACTGGAGGATAGCTGTCCTGGTACTAGGGTCCTTCATATTGTCTCAAGACAGATGAATTTAGTTATGTGAGCATTCAGTTTAATTTAGGAACAGTCATATCTTGAAAAAAACAAAATACCTTTTTCACCGAGTCTCTTTCTCCTGGCTACCCTCCTCTTCCTTCACCATTCCTACGCCTGTTTAGTACTTTTTATTATACCATTTTTTTCTTGATAATTTATTTATTTTTAGCTTTCAACAATCACTTCTGCAAGATTTAAGTTTTTCTCCCCCTTCCTCCCCATGACGGCATGCAATCTTATATTTATCATACCATTTTAACCCGAAGAGTTCAGTTTCTACATCTGATGAGCTTTAGGCAGTACCATGGAGGGTCTAGCTAGGTTTGCCTTGTTAAAGTGATTGAGTCTAACCCCACAGTAGGTTCTTCCCCTATTATTGTCGTTGAGTTGTGTCTGACTCTTTGTGACTCCATGAACCATACCATCCATCGGGTTTTCTTGGCAAAGGTACTGGAGTGGTTTGCCATTTTCTTCTCCAGTGGATTAGGGCAAATAGAGGTTAAGTGACTTACCCAGGGTGACATAGCTAATAGGTCTCTGAGGCCAGATTTGAACTAAGGTCTTCCTAATTCCAGGCCCAACATTCTATCCACTGAGGCACTAGCTGCCTCTGGAATCTCCCTTAGCCCTATCTTTCTTATTCATCCATAAATATGACTAAATGTCTCAATTAGTATCACTATCTTTTATTTCTTTCCTCAGCTAAGGTGTATCCCCTTCCTCTTTTCTCTGTCTCTATCTTGTCATGTCAGTATCTTCTGCTATATCTAGAATCTCCCTAACCCATTCTAAGTACTCTTTCACTCAGCCATAATTAGTACAGTGTGGACTTAGAGACAGGAAGAACTGGGTTCCAGTTCTACCTCAGACACTTTGTGTGACCTTCAATAAGGTACTTTACCTGTTGGAGCCCCATTTTCCTCAGAGGTAGTAAAAACACTTATGTCACAGGATTGTAGGGAAGACCATATGAGAGGAGGTATGTAAAGGGCTTGGAATATTTAAATATTTACTCTGTACAAAAAAAAAAAGCTTTGCTTTCTAAGTGTTCTTAAGCACATGGCCTATATGAAATTGAACCTATGTTCACCAGATGATCTATCATTTTGGGTATTTATTCTCAGTTCACCAATTTGCTTTTCTTCTTTTTCAGTGAAAATTAATTGACATCTTCCCTCCACACAAAACTGACTCCTCTTTGACTTTAAGACTGTCCTTGTTTTACCTTCCATCTGGAATATCCTTTCTTTTCCTCCCATTTGGCACCCATGAAGGAAGTCTTCTCTGACTAACCCCACTTGAATCTATTAATAGGATCACAGATGCCTGGAAAGGTAACCTTGGGGTAGTTACCAATCTGGCCTTGAAGGGGAGAAAAACCTGGGTTAAATCCTGTCTATCTGGCTATGTGACCTTGGGTAAGTCACTTAACCTCTCAGTGTCCAAGGCAACTCTTTTAGATTCTGTGTTGCAGAGCAAGGTGTATTGACCTACACTGGTAAAAGGAATTCCTCTTCAAGAGTTCCCTTACACCAGTAAAATCATATAGGTCCAGCCCCAAAAATATTCAGATCCTAGCATTGGTAGGGACCTTAAAGACAGAGATGTTCTGGTAAATGGTTAACACTCAGCTCTCTGGGGGGAAAGTATGTATAACATACTTTTAAGTTTAATATACTTTATTGTTAAAATTTCTTCTATCACTTTCTTAAGTCTAGACCAGAGGAATCAAATATACTGCCTGGCACAGGAGTGGAGAACCTGTGCTCTCAATGCACATTTGGCTTTCTAGGTCCTTGGGTACAGCCTTTTCACTGAGTCCAAGTTTTACAGGATAAATCCTTTTATTAAGTAAATTTGTTCTGTGAAGTTTGGATTCAGTATTTGAGGATGTAGAGGGACACATGTGGCCTCAAGTCCACAGGTTCTCTACCCCTGGCTTGGCACACATGGTCCACAGCATGAATGCCAGTGTACTTGAACCATATTAAAATGTAATTGGGAAATATAAAACAAAATAGAAAAAATGCCATAGAACATGGATAATGTCAATATGTGATTTTTTTAAAGTTGATATATTACCCTAGGGACCTTTGTTACAATTTAATGGCCCTCATTTCCATTTGAGTTTGACAGTATTGGTCTAGAGACAGTCAACAAAATAATAAGCTAAGCTCCAATTTGTGGTCTCCGCTGATTTTCATGGTGCAAATGCTCACACTGAAAATTTAACAATAGTGAGCCTCTTCAAATTGGCTCCAGAACACCCCTGATGGATGTCATTTAGTTGTCACTTAATTTTGTAGATGAAGAAATGGAGGCCCGTGACTGATCTATGCCCTGTATTCTGCTCTAGGCAGTTTACTTCTGAAGTATGATATTTTGTTCCAGGTGTCACATCTCAGAAAGGATAAGGACAAGGTAGAATGTATTTAAGCAGAAGTGATCTGGAGCGTAGGGATGATCAGACCCTGTTTACAAGGAGTTTGTTCACTTGTCACTGCTCCCCTCAGCAGAGCCCTATACGTTGACCCCAAGATAACTGGTAGCTGTGTCTTACTGTCGTTGTTTAAGTCATGTTTTACTTTTCTTGACCCAATTTGGGGTTTTCTTTGCAAAGATACTGGAGTGGTTTGCCCTTTCCTTCTCTGATCATTTTACAAATGAGACCTGATGCAAATGGGGTAAAGTGACTTGCCCAGGGTCATGTAGCTAGTAAGTATCTGAAGTCGGATTTGAACTCAGGAAGATGAATCTTTGAGGAGAGAAAAAAGGGAGAAAGGACATATGGACTCTTAAGACCACATCCCCAAGTTCCAAGGTGATTCTGGCACATCACTCCTCTTTACTAAATCCTTCTACTACGTCTTAGCTGTATGGAGAGATTTAAGCCACCCCCAGCATCATCCATGGTGGTTCCCAAAGCTGTTTCTGACTCTGTGTCCATTTTCTGACATTACCTGCCATTACAGTGGTCTCCAGAGCTGTCATAGATCTCCTATAGTTGTCATCAAGTCCAGTACTTACCCCTTTGGAGGAAACTATATCTAGGGTACGACCACTAGAGCTTTTCTCCAAGTTGGGACATCTTGTGCTTCTTTGCTCTCTATGATTCTTTTTTTTTTATTTATTTAGCTTTTACATTCATTTTCACAAATTTTTGGGTTCCAAATTTTCTCCCCTTTTATCCCCTCCCCCCACTCCAATACCCCAAGCACCTAATTTTCCCTATCTCCAATCTGCCCTCTCTTCTGTCATCCCACCCTTTTCTTGTCTCCATCTTCCCTTTTCTCCTGTAGGGCCAGATGACTTTCTATTCCTCATTAACTGTATGTCTTCTTTCCTAGTAGCAACAAGAATACTAAACAGTTGTTCCTAAAACTTTGAGTTCCAAATTCTCCCCATCCCTTCCTCCCCACCCATTCCCTTTGGGAAGGCAGGCAATTCAATACAGGCCATATCTGTGTAGTTTTGCAAATGACTTCCCTCATAGTCGTGTTGTGTAAGACTGACTGAATTACCATCCCTCCTAACCTGCCCCTCATTGTTTCTCTTCTGTCTTTTGATCCTGTCCCTCCCCAAGTGTTGACTTCAAATTGCTCCCTCCTCCCTTTGCCCTCCCTTCCATCATCCCCCCCCCCGCTTATCTCCTTCTCCCCCTCTTTCCTATACTGTAAGATAGGTTTTCATACCAAAATGAGTGTGCATTTTATTCCTTCCTTTAGTCAAATGTGATGAGGGTAAACTAATTGTTTTTGTTTTTTTTCTCAGCTCTCCTCTTTTTCCCTCCACTAAAAAGTCTCCTACTTGCCTCTTAAATGACATATAATTACCCCTTTCCATTTCACCCTCTTTCCTCCCACTACATTTCTCTCTCACCATTTACCTTAATTTCTTTTCAGCTATGGTCCCATCCTATTCAATTCACTCTGTGCTCTCTGTCTCTGTATGTGTGTGCATGTGTGTATGTGTGTGTGCGTGCATGCATGTACATGTGTGTGTGTGGTCCCACCAACTACCCAGATACTGAAAAGTTTTAAGAGTTACAAATATTGTCTTTCTATGTAGGAATGTAAACAGTTCACTTCTGGTGAGTCCCTTAAGACTTCTCTTTGCTGTTTACTTTTTCATGCTTCTTCTCATTCTTGTGTTTGAAAGTCAAATTTTCTTTTCAGCTCTGGTCTTTTCATCAAGAATGCTTGAAAGTCCTCTGTTTCATTGAAGGACCATATTTTCCCCTGAAGTATTATACTCAGTTTTTCTGGGTAGGTGATTCTTGGTTTGAGTCCTAGTTCCTTTGACTTCTGGAATATCCTATTCCACATCCTTTGATACCTTAATGTAGAAACTGCTAGATCTTGAGTTATCCTGATTGTATTTCCACAGTACTGGAATTGTTTCTTTCTAGCTGCTTGCAATATTTTCTCCTTGACCTGGGAATTCTGGAATTTGGCCACAATGTTCCTAGGAGTTTCTATTTTTGGATCTCTTCCAGGTGGTGATCGATGGATTCTTTCAATACTTATTTTGCCCTCTGGTTGTAGAATGTCAGGGCAGTTTTCCTTGATAATTTCATGGAAGATGATGTCTAGGCTCTTTTTTTGATCATGACTTTCAGGTAGTCCCATAATTTTTAAATGGTCTCTCCTGGATCTATTTTCCAGGTCAGTTGGAGCTTTTGAACCTCTTTTTCCATTTGGCTAATTCTGCTTTTGAAAGCATTCTTCTCCTCATTGACTTTTTGAACCTCTTTTGCCAATTGAGTGAGCCTATTTTTCAAGGTGTTATTTTCTTCAGCATTTTTGTGGGTCTCCTTTACCAAGGTATTGACCCGTTTTTCATACTTTTCTTGTATCTCTCTCATTTCTCTTCCCAGTTTTTCCTCCACCTGTCTAACTTGCTTTTCAAAATCCTTTTTGAGCTCTTCCAAGGCCTGAGCCCACCTGACATCCCCCTGGGGTGTCTGGGGTGCTGAGGCCCCACCCTCCACATCTTTCCCTGATGGCAAGAATACGTCCTCATCATCAGATCCGAATGTCGGGATCATTTGCATTTGTTGGAAAAAACTCTCTATAGTCTTATTTTTCTTCCCTTTTCTAGGCATTTTCCCAGCCAGTTACTTGACTTCTGAGATTCCTGTCCACCCCCACCTAGATCCGCCCAGCTAGTGCTTGGGGTCTGAGATTCAAATGGGCTTTCCGCAGCAAGCTTTAGTTCTGGTGCTGGAGTGGGGGCAGGGCCGCCTCCCAGGCTCGGCTTCCTCAGGGGCTTTATGCAGAGACCTTTAGGAATGGAACGGGTGAGGGGGCGCCTCCCAGGCTCCGTTCCCTCAGGGGCTTTATGCAGAGGCCTTCAGTAGTGGAGCAGGGTGGGGCAGGGCCGTCTCCCAGGCTCACCTCCCTCAGGTTGTTTATGCAGAGATTTTCATTAATGAAGATCTTGCCTGCTGCTGGGCGAGTGCCGGGCCCCCGCCGCTGCTGCCTCCGCTGCCGCCCACACCTCTGCCTCCGCCGCTTCCTGCCCCCGTCTGTGCTGCCGCCGCTTCCTCCCGAGCAGCTTCCTCCCGAGGGGGCCCGAGTCATGGAAACACCCCACTCCCCTCAGCCAGCCAGCCGTCTCTCTCACTGAACTGTAGCTTCTGTGGGCAGAGGGACTTTCCCGGCTGCTGGAGCTTCCGTCCCTGAAGCCTGCTCAGATCAGCTTCTCTGGGGCTGCGGCCAGGGCAGCGCTGGGGTGGGGTCCGCTTTTTGGGGTGCGATGGACCCTGGGGATGGGTCTCCAGGGCTCTCTGGCACGGAAATCTCTTCCACTCCGTTTCTGTACCCCTTTCAGTGGTCCAGAAGTTATGGGGGTCTCTTTTTACATTAATTCTATGGGCTGTGGGTTGGAGCTCGTAAACGTGCGTCCTTCTACTCCACCATCTTGGCCTCTATGATTCTTTATGAAGAAGATAAGTGAGGTAGTTAGAGAGGTAAGGGGAGAGACAGAGTAAAGGGATGAATGAGGAAAGAAGAGAGGAAATATGATTGTAATGAGGAAAGTAGGGCAGTAGAGCTGTGAGAATGGAAGGCAGAAATAATTGCCAGTAGTACTGAGTGGTGTATTAGCTTCTCTAACATTGACTTTAAAGTAGCCTGCAGATAAAAGCAGGGAGAGACCAAGGCTAAGAATTATTTTTTGTTATACTGCTGTCCTAAAGCTAATAGTCTTGAAAAGAGAGTGATTTTAAGCCAGATGAGACTTCTTCCTAGCAAAACAGTGCAGCCATGGGAATAATCTACTAACTAGGTGGCTTCCCCTGTATTTTCTTGCATTAATATATAGTACTACAGAACTCCTGTAAGCTGTGTTGACTGAGTTGTCCAAGATTCTAGGTGCAGCGAACTCCTAAAAGTGTGGTGGTGGTAAATCCATGTCAAATGATCAATGATACCCAGGTCATTGACAGCGCCTTTTGAGACTTTCCTCATTGATCTTCTTGAATGTACCCCTGTTATAGGCATGGGAATCCTAACAAAGCAGTTTCAATAGAGGATAGGTGTGGTTTGGCCAGCAGCAGCCAGTGTGCAAAAGACCTGGGCATTTTAGTGGACCACAAATTTGATGAGTCAACAATGTGACATAGTAGCCAAAAAAAAAAGCTAATGCCATTTTAGGCTACATAAACAGAAACAGAGTGTACAGATTGAAGGAGGCAGTTTTTTCACAGTACTCTGTCCTAGTCAAATCCCATTCAGAGCACTATGTTTGATTTCTAGATGCCACATTTTACAAATGGCATTCATCAGCATCCAGAAGAGGAGAAATAGAATTATTGAAAAGGGGTTTTGAGACTGTCTAACAGGAGAAGCAATTTGTGAACATAGGAATATTTAACTTGGAGAAAAGGAGACTAGAAAAAGGGCTGGAAATTACCACTGTCTTCAATTATTTGAGGGATTGTCAAGTAGAAAAAGTGTTAGATTCATTTACATGGTCTCAGTGGGCAATACTGGGAGAAGGGGGTGGGTAGTGAAGTACATTTTAGTTCAATATAAGAAAAAAAACTTTCTAACAATTGGAGTTAAAAGCTATAGATCTTGAGGAATAGACGACAAAGGAAGGTAGAAGGAAGGAAGCAAGAACTTATGAAGCCAGGCACTGTGCTAAGGACTTAAAAAATATTATCTCATTTGGTCCTCCCAACAACCATGGGAGGAAGCTGTTATTATACCCATTTAGAGATGAGGAAACTGAGGCCAGCAGATATGAAATGATTTGCACAGGGTCATAGCTACTAAATGTCTAAGGCTGCATTTGGACTCAGGTCATCCTGACTCCAGGTCCATTGCTCTCCCTACTAAACCACTTAGACTGGCTGACTGCTTACTGTAGATGCCATAAAAGAAATTCCTGTTCAGGTATTGGTTGGGCCAGATAACAATATTAATTCACATGTTGACTGTTTTAAAGCTGATAATTTTTTCCCCTTACAACAATACTAAGATGTAGGTAGTTGAAGTATCATTACTGTCATTTTGCAAGTGAGGAAACTGAAGTCTAGCCACATTAAGTGACCTGCCTAAGGTAACTGCTAATGAGTAGCAGAGCTAAAATACAGAACTTTCGATGTCAAAATCCAGTGTTTCATTGAATATCTCATGTTGTCATATCTTAGGTGGCCTCTAATGTTCCTTCTTGCTCTGAGATTTTGGAATTCTAGGCAAAAAATTGCCTTGAAATTAAGGTTTCTTTGAGGCTGATGCCTCACATATACTCTCCTGTCCATTTCTGGCTATATTTCCTCTTATTGTATCTCCTGGTTCCTTATTTCCTTGACCAACCTTTGGTCAGTTCCTATGTCTTGTCTTTCTTCACTCGGATTACCTTCCATTCCATTTTCCTGGTTTCTGATATGTTCTGAGCCTGTCCAGTTATCCCATATCTGCCCTGAGTTTTATGTGCAGCCTAGTGTCACCACCGCATCTTGCCATTTAATTAATTCATATAGACTCATACCTGCCTGCCTGAGGTGGTCAACCTGCTTGCTAGCCTTGGGTAGAACCTAACTTTGGCATGTTCAGAATGTTTTTGGTCCTCAATTTCCTGCTTTTTCTCTATACACCATTACCACCCATGGCTCAGTGTTAACACCCTTCTGGAAAGGCAAGCAAAGATTACTCAGTTCACTCTCTTGGGTTTCTTTCCTTCTCTACCTCTCTATCATAACAGAGTACAGCAGAAAGAAAACTAGTCTTAGAATCAGGGAACCTGGTTTCAAATCCTGGCTCTGCTTACTAAACTATGTAAGCCTGGGCTAACCTCTCTGCTTCCTTATCTGTGAAACAAGTAACTCAATGGTCTCTAAGATCTTTCCTTCCCCCAAACTGTGTTCCAATTGCCCAGTGTCTGGGAAGGGAGAAGCACCTCATTTCAAGCCCAGAGTAGATCTTTCCTATCTTAGACACTCTTTCCATTTGAGAAATCAGGGAGGGGAGTGAGGCAGTGTCTTCCCCAAGCAACCATGGGCCTGAGCATACAACCTTTGGAGACAGCTGGGATAACTCTGAGAAGGAACCACTCAGCTCAAGAGCTGAGCTTAATGATCTCCGTTGGTATTTGCCACTTGGCATTCCACCAGAAGTTCCAGCTTAGGCTCCTAACTCTTTGGTGAGGTCTCTGACTTTGTTCATCTTCTCTGAAGTTCTGTTTCCCAACCCTCCCTAGACCTTTACCTACACTTAATTATCTCCTGATACTATGCAATCCTCCCAGCATTTGATTCACTGAAAAGAACTAGACTTCCAAACTGGTCTTTTCCGGCATCAAAGAAGCTCCTGGGAAAGTGATGCTGAGCCAGGCATCTCCTTGGAAACCTCTTGGCTTTATGCATTTTTGGAAAACAATAAATATGCAAGATTGCACAAAGAATCCAGAAGTCTAAACCCTGCTGGCACCACTCTGTCCTTTTTTCCACATCAAAAATAATTCAGCGGCATTAAGGGCTCTCAATCTTTAGTCACAAGACAACACGTAGGCAGATTGTTTTACAGGGCAGATAACTCTGCCAGCACATTTTTTCCTTATAAAACCTTTAGGCTAATTTCTATTCCATCTAGGCAATGATCTGGAATATGCAAAGATCTTTTCTGCTGAGCTGAGATCAATTTCATCTGAAGCAAATCTGGAAATTGCTTGCCTCTCTTTCCTTCCCCCTCCTTCCTTCCCCCATATGTCAACGGGTGCAGAGCAGACACTTCACAGCCCTGACTTTCTGGCTTGGCTTATCCTTTCCCCAGGAGGTATGGGTTTGTTTTCTGTTAGCCAGTTGCTGCAAGGACCATTGATTGAAAAAAAAAAAGATTTTGATTTTTAAAAATCACTGTGAAACCCACAGACACTTGAAGCAGCACACTGGACAGTCATCCTGATTGTTTAGTATGCAGAGTCTGGGCTGGGCACTGGGAGAAGCCTGTGACTTCATGGAGCTCCAATCCTAGAGAAAATAACACTAGTTTCAGCTTCTCTAAGTTCTCAAGTCCACTTCTCTTCAAGAATTGAAATAAGTGAAATCAACCAGCTGCCTACAATTTACTTTTAAGGTCCAGATCAGAAGAAAAGCCTTAATTCTTGGATGAGAGGATGCTGTATAAGCTTCTTTTTTATCTCTCTAACGTATCTCTCTAACATAAAACGTTTTGTTTTGTTTTTTGTCAGATTTTTCTTAATATCTGTCTGTCTATCCATCTCTTTATCTTAGGGCAGGTAGCTGGCATAATGGATAGAGTGCCAGTCCTGGAGTCAGAAAGGCCTGAGTTCAAATATGGCCTCAGACACTTAATAGCTGTGTGACCCTGAGCAAGTCACTTCACCTTGTTTGCCTCAGTTTCCTTATCTGTAAAATGAGCTGGAGAAGAAAATGGCAAACCATTCCAGCATGTTTGCTAAGAAAACCCCTTAGAGCTGCAAAGAGTCTGAAACAACAGGACAATAAAAGCAATCTTTGATATTTTAGTCCTGTGAAGATTCTCAGGGATACCACCCAAATTCCCACTAACTTTCAGTAGGCAAGAGCATCTCCCTCTAACACTTGGCTCTCCCAGTCTATGATTGTGATCACCTATTAGAGCTTTCTCTACTCTTTCCTCCTTTTGCAATGATTCATCTTTCCCCTACTCCAAGAGTTCTTAAATGTGTTTGTGTCATGAAACCATTTGGCAGGCTGGTGAAGTCTACGGACCCCTTCTCAGTGTGACATAATTAAAAGCATAAAATAAAATACATCAAATTACAAAGAGAACCTACCATATCGAAATAAAGATGTATTTTTCCCATTTAAGTTCACCAATGCCCTGAAACCCATCTACAGACTCCCTGGAGGCCCATGGGCCTCAAGATAAGAACCTCAATCTCCCAACCCTCTATCCTCTCCCAGGGTGAGTCAGGACTGAATCAGTCAAAGGGCCACACTTGAGGACCTGGAGGGCCACATGTGGCCTCGAGGCTGCAGGTTCCCCACCCCTCCTCTACACAGTTACATCTTCCCTTATCTTCCCATGCTGCAGATCACAGAGGAGCAGCTGGCTTGTGTGAGATGAACCTGCTTCAGGGGAATTATAACTTCATCTCTTATTGTAATGGTCTATTGCCTCTCCAAGATCAAAACAACATATTCCCGAAATGAAGACAGAGCATATGAGAGCTCATACCAAATCCAAGATTCATAGGTTAAAACCTATCCCCACTACAGCACAATCAAGTTGCCTCCCTGGGCAAAGCCAGAATGTTTCTAACAGTGGAATTGAGTGGTGGAATGACCTCTGACCTCTGTAGAATGCTTTTAACTCTTATCTCCTTTGTCTCCCAAAGCATTTCTGTGATGTAGGGAGACAGGCTTTATGATTAAGAAGTTATGAAAGAGTATAAACAAAATATACAGACCCCAAGTGTCAGCTTTAACAGTGAAATCCTACATAATGACTAGGTCAAAGAACAAATCATTGAAACAATTAATAATTATGTGAAAGAAAATGATAATGATGAAGTAACATACCAGAATTTCTTGGATGCAGCTAGGTAGTCCTCTGGGGGAAAAAAGTCACATCTCTCCAAATGTATGCTGAAAAAATAGAAAAAGAATTAATGAACTGAAAATTCATTTTTAAAAATTCAAAAGCTAAAAAGTTAGGGAAGAAGAAGGATGAGGAGAAAGAGGAGGAAAAGGAGCAGTAGCAGACGTAATACTTGCCAAGTTTGTCTCTGAAAAAAAGATGAGAAAAGACACCTCCCACCTCTCTTTGCAAAGATGAGGAATTACAAGTGTGGAGCATTGCTCCGCCTATTCTGTCAGACTCAAATGATATGTTAGATTTGTTGAAATGATTTGTTTTTGCCCTTTTTTTTTTAAAATGGCTCACTGGGCAAGGAGAGGGGGGAGAGTTGCACTCAGAAGCAAATATGATATGAAAACAAAAGATATGATTAAAACTAAACATTTCTAAAAGCAGTCACAGTCACACAAAGAGTTTCAGAGCTAGAACTGGAACTCAGGTTTTCTGATCCTCAGAGGGGGAATTTGTTCTGGGAAAAAGAAATTACCCACTTCACTAAGTTACTTCTATGATTAAATACACAGGGTCTGGTCAGATGGGGAGCTGACAAAGACTTCGTTGTAACCTGGGGGAAATTAGGATGGTTACCTGGTCAGGGACTAAGTAAGTTGCCGCTGCAGACTGTTATCAAATGTTGGAAAGTAGGAAGAAGAAAATTAACCAAGGCTCCTGCAACCTTGATCTCAGCTTCTTTCAGGGTGTTGAAGATTCATAAATCCTGACCCTACTAAGGATCTGTCAGATTAAAAGGAGAATAGAATGGGGTTATATAACAGATTTGGGCCCCATCATTCACTTCAGCCCAGTTTCTTTGTTGAGTATCTTCCATAATAGATCCAGTAGACAGTTATAGCCCATTAAAAATGGTCCCAAATAATTTATAGGTATATAATAATGTGATAGAGTTCATAGATTGTGTTAGATTTGGAGTTAGGACAAATCTGGATTCAAGTACTCTGATACTGTGTGATCCCAGTTACTTCACTTGACTTTTATGAACCCATTTCCTAATCTATAAAATGAAGGTAAAATAATACACTTATTGCCTCACAAGGTTGTTTAAAGCTTTGTAAGCCTTGAATGTCTATATAAGCGTGAGTTTTCATCATTATTATGGCTGCCTCATTTTCTACATATGTCCTGAAAAGTTGTTGTTCGCATAGTTATATGAGTTTCAAGTTTCTTAGTTGTATAGTAAAGGAAATGATGAAATAATGAGATAATAAATGAGATAATCTCTAATGTTTCTTCCAGCTCTAAAATTGTGTATGGCTTTTAGAATATTTTCCCATTGAACTTGGTTACCATTTCTGATGTCTTTGCGTACTAGCATTGGGAGTCAAAAAACCTGGATTTAATTCCTGCCCTTAACACTTCCTAGCTGGGTGACTCTGAGTAAGCCACCCAGCTTACAGCTCTGAGCCTCAGAACCCTTATCTGTAAAATGGGCGTACTGTTTGCATACAGGGTTGTTGTGGAAGAAAAAAAAAAGCTTTTGTAGACCTTAAAATGCTACAGAAGTATTATGATTCATTACTGACAGGTCTTTAGCTGCCCCTGGCTCTTAATACTTAAAGCTTTGAGTTCCTTAGTCAAGGAATCCATTAACAAATATATGTTGAGTGCTTAAGGTTCTTTGCTAGGTATTCAGTTAATGATCTGCAGGAAGAGAGCTGTGGTGAGAAAACTGCTTTATGAAGCGAAGTCATTTCCAAAAGACTATTTCTCTAATGTGAACAATTGCTGTGTTTTTTTTTTTTTAAGTTTGGGTTGTTTATATTTGGGTTTTCTCAAAGTAATCTTCATTCTTATATGACTCCAAAGAGGGATTAGCATAGAAAAAACGACGGGAAGTTAAGATTACTCTAAGGGAGAGCAGCCCTGATGCTCCGCCAAGACACTCAGTTGCCAATGACTACTTCTGTGATGTTGTATGAGTCACGCCATCTCTCCAGGCCTCTTCACCTGTAGAATTAGAGGATTGTACCAGAGTCCGTCCCAGGTCCCTTCTGTGATCCTGTTATCTGTATCTATATTCAGAGTGGATCCCTGCTCTGGAGACCTCCCTACCAATCTGTCCTAGGAATGGCTGAGCAAATTGGGAGGTACTAAATCTTACTGCTGGGTTCTAGGAGGGCCCAGCCCTAATGTACAGTCAGTTATGCTCTTGTCTCCTTTAATGCTACCAAAAATAATAGTTCCATATGTTTATATTGCACTTTCTCCTTTTCAAAGTGTTTTCATACCCATTCGCTTACTTTAATCCTTAGAATTTCCATGTATAAGGTAGGCTGGGTGGAGAAGTGTAGTAGAAATAACTCTACACTGAGAAGACCAGCGTTTCAATGCTGGTTTTATTAGTTGTATAACCTCTGGGAAGTCACTGACCCACTTTGTGTCGCAATTTCTTCATCCAGAAATTGGGGGGGTCATAATATTACACTACATAGCTCACAGTGCGGTTGTGAGGTTCAAGTGAAATCAGATACATACATATATATATACACACACACATATATACGTATATATGTATATATACGTATATATATGAAACACTTTGTAACCATAAGACATTATATTCATATGAACAGTTACTATGTTATATTCATTTTACCAAGGAGGAAACAAATGGGTTGGAGAGAATAACTTGCCCAAAGTTATTCAGTACATCAGTGGAACATGACAGGTGTCAGGTTGTCTGTCAGAATCACAGCCCTCAGGTCATTAAAGCCTAGCTGGCATCATTAAACCACAGAGTCTTTGACATTGTTTATTAGAAGATAGTGTACTGCAAGGGGAAGAGCACTGTCTCTGGAGTCCGAGGACCTGAGTTTGAATCCCACCTGTGAAGCCTGTTACCTGTGTTACCCCAGAGAAATTGCTTAACCTCCTAGAAATTTACCTCTGTAAAATAATGGTGTTAGATTAGATGGTCTCTGAGGTCTCTTTAAACTCCTATGATTCTATGATATTTTGATGGATCTGTGATCTCATTGAGAAGGATATTTTTTTCCTTTGTTGTAGATCATATCCCAGACCTTACCTTTCTCATTTATAAAACAGGGATAATTATAGAGCCTCCCTCACAAGGTTGCTGTGGATCAAATAAGGTTTATGTAAGTTAGCATTTATATAATACTTTATATTTATTATCTTGCTGAGCCTCAAGAGAACCCTGTGAGTTAGGTATTATTTCTATCTCCATTTTGCAGATAAGGAAACTGAGGCTAAGAGAGTTAAGTGACTTACCCAGTGTCACACATCTAGTAAAAATCTGTGATATGAATTGAACTCAAGTTCTCCTGACTCCAAGTCCAATATTCCACACGTTGTTTCAGCTAGCTAGTTTTGGACACGTTGAGTTTGAGATGTCTCTTTTATATCCATCTTGAAATGACCAATAGGAAGTTGGTGATGTAGTGCTTTTGGGATCTCAGAGAACTATCTGCAAATGTTGGCTATTATTTTGTGTCGGGGAGCTGCCTGGGATCATTGCAAGGGTTGCAAGAGACCAAAAACAGTCTAACTAGCTTTTTTCTTTAACATCAATTCTGGACCCAGTTCATTGTCCTTCTACAGTGCCCATCTTCAAGATGGATATATACTAACAGATTAACTTAGTGAAACTGCCTGTCCAATTATATGCCATGGTCTGGACAATAGACGTTTTTCCGCATCTCTGAATCGGATTTGGAAGGGAGCTCAGAGGCTGTTTAGTGCAGTCTATTCCTGGGTAAGAACTCCTCCTACAGCATTCCTGATATTTGATCACCCAGACTTTTAGTGAGAGAGAACTCTGCCTCTGGTCATCAGGTAATCTGCAACTAGGGATAATTATTTCTCTTCTTTGCTAATGTGTATGCCTTTAATTTGTCTCTTCTTTTTAGCTAGCATTCATAGAGCTATGTCGAATAATAGTGGGAAGGTTATCCTTGCTTTACCCCTATTTATTCTAAGAAAGCTTCAATGTTTCTACATTGCAAATAGGTGATAACTCTTAGTTTTATATATATATATATATATTTGAATGTATTGAAGATGGGCTTTTCTATGCCTATACTTTTTAAGGCTCTTTGATGCCATTAAGTATTGTGCTTTTCAAAGACATTTTTGTGTATCCATTGATAAAATCCTACTCAGTTTTGTTGTTTACATAATTAGTGAGAGGCAGAATAGTATAGATATAAAAGTGATCTTAGAGTTGGGACATCCCAAGTTCAAGTCCTACCACATATTGTCTATGTGACTTTAGGCAACTCTCTAAAGTCATATATTACAGGGAAGGTACCAATTTGCTTTGGTAGAAGAATTCCCACATTGAGAATTCTATATGCCATTAAAATGCGAGTTCTAATCATATCACATGATTAATGGTGCTAATAATTTTCCTTACGTTGAACTGTTCCTGCATTCCTAGTATGAATTCACCTTGATTACAGTGATTTTTTTTTATATTGTGGTATTCTTTTTGATAAGATCTCTTTTTAATCAATATTATTAGTGAAACTGGTCTGCATACTTTGCTGTGTTCTAGATTATCAGAACCATAGTTATCTCATAAAAAGGAGTTTGAGAGTGTCATTTTCTATTTTTGAGATTTTTTCGTGGCACAAGTATTAATTGCTTTTTTAAATATTTCCTAGTATTCACAGATGTCCCAAGGATTTTTTATTTGGTAATTCCTTTGTAGCTTACCTGATTTCAATTTTTGAGATTGAATTGTTTTATCCTTGACTCTTCCCTCTCACTCATTCAAAATCTTCAATCAGTTCCAAGTCATCCGTTTTGTCTACACAATATTTCTCACATCTGTCCCCTTATCTTCTCTCCCACATCTCCCCTCTACCATGGTTTAGATTTAGAAACTTCTCACCTCTTGCCTAAATTATTGCAATAACCTTCCAATTATCTTTCTGATTCTAATCTCAGCTTATTCTGATCCACCTGTCACAAATGGTCAAATTATATTATTGAAACACAAGAATGATCATGTGACCTTCCTGTTAAAAGAATCTATAATTGTAGGCCAGTAGTTTGTACTATTTAACAAAATAGATTATTCAAGTGAATTATTACCGAAATATTAAAATGAGATCAGATTGAAAGTACCTTAAATGTAGGCATCCAGGTGGCACATCAGATAAATCATTAATCCAGGAGTCAGAAAAACCTGAGTTCAAATCTGGCCTCAGGAATTTCCTAATTGTGTGACCCTAGGCAAATCACTTAACCTTTGCCTGCCTCAGTTTTCTCAAATGAAAAACGGAAATATTTGATATCACCTGCCTTTCAGAATTATTTGTGAAGCTCAAATGAGGTAGTATAGTTGATCCTCATTATTCACAGAGTTGATATTTGGGAATTCATCTACTCACTCAAATTTGTTTATAACTATGAAATTAAGACTCATGCTGCTCTCATGGTGATTCAGTGAGGAAAAATTTGAGTCTCTTGATGCCCACATACCCTGCTGACACTGAACAAAAAGATGCTCTGCCTTTTTGTTTTAGCTCTTATCATGAAGTGTCCTTTTTGCAATCTAGCAAGTATCACATTTTTTCACAATTCTGTTGGCGATTTTGCTGTTTTGTTGGTGATTTCACCCATAATTCTAATGCTGAAGGGCTAGCTGGTGTTCCTAAGCCTAAGAAGGCAGTGATATACCTTACAGAGAAAATACATGTATTAGATAGACTTCTTTTAGGCATGAGTTTTAGTTTTAGGCATGAGTTAGTTATGAGATCAGTGTTAATGAATCATAGAAAAAGGGAGAGGAAATCCACCTAACTGTATAGGAGGCCATTGTGGGAAGAACTAAAGTAAATATGACCAGAAACTCAAAGGAACCTAACTCTTTATTCTCTCAAGGTTCAGCATCTGCTAATTTATTGTTCTTACAACTTTATAGAACACAATTACCTGAATGACAAGGATCAACTCTATTTTTAAAGTACTTAGCACAGTGCCTAGCACATAGTTGATACTTAAGAAATACTTATTTCCTTCATTCATTCCTACATAGAACTGGTAAGGAGAAGAAGGCTTAACCAAACAAGGGATAGGGATGATCACAAAATCTAAAATAGACAATTTCAGTTATATGGAATCTTCAAAAAAAAAAAAAAACAACATTCCTAGAAGAAGAAAAGACATTGTTAATTGGAAAAATTTTCGTAGCAAAATATCTCTGATAAAGGTCTGATAACTAAGATTTATAGGACCACAGAGTAGGAATAAGAGCCATTCCTTAAAAGATATGAACACTTTTCAAAAGAGGAAATATAAATAAGCACAATCACATAAAGGAATCCTCCAAACCACTAATACTTAGAGATATGTAAGTGAAAATAGCTATATACCCATCAAATTAACAAAGATGTTGTAAGCCCAAGCAAAGTGGAATTTTTTTGTTTGTTTTCTTTTTGGAGTTCAGTTTCCCAAGCTCATTGAAAATGTTTGAAGGATTGATCTCCTTTGAACCCTGATAATTCACAGTTATACTGAGTCATGTAGGTTTCGTGCATACTGGTTCTAAGCCAATCAGGGCTCAAGTATTTGTTATATATTCTGGGAGATTGACATTTTGCTTTGGGAGTTCACTTATGAGAAGGACCTTTTTGATTCCCTGGATGGGACTCTGAGTAGCCATTTGTTAAGAGCCCCCATGCCTACTCAGATATTGTTGGTGCTCTGCCATCCTTGTTGTATGTAGGTGATTGTATTACTTTGTTCAGACAGTTGGAGCCCTGTCTATTGATCTTTGTGCTAATTTCTCTGCTTCTCTACTATAGATGTCATTCTAACAAAGTTGGATACAGAGTGAATTTCTGTAAAATTCATCCTCTTTTTACCTCTGACATCTGTTATAAAAAAGGGAAATAAAATCCTGTAGAAAATAAAAACACATGGGCAAGGAAAAAGGTTAACGTGTTGTCCAGCTCCATGATGTTTTAAATGTTGTAGTATTATGTAGTATTATGCTTGTATTTTCTCTGTATTTTCTCCACATTCAGGGGGCTAACCTTTCTCCTGAACTGGTAAATGGCTTATATAAGTTTAATTAAAGAAAGATTGTTAACCCCTTTGAAGCTGTCTTTCCTTTATAAAGCAGATCAAAGAACCCAGGCCATCCTGGTTGTGCTTCCTACTATAGATGTCAAGAGATAAAAATGATAAATATTAGAGAGGCTGTCAGAATAGAAGTAATGCATTGTTCAAAAAGAAGAGAATTGGTCCAACCATTCCAGAAAACAGTTACAAATTATAATTTTTAAAAGTCAGCAAACTACACATTCCCCTTGACTCAGTATTACAACTATTGGAACATACACTAAGAAAATCAAAGACATATAGAAAGGTCTTATACAAACAAAAAATGTTTTGAGCAGTACTTTTTGTGCTACAACTAGAAGTAATGTAGGGGTTCATTGATTGGGGAAGGTTGGACAAATTTCTATGTATGAATAAAGTTCAATATTATTTCACCGAAAAAGAAAAAATAACAAACCAATGGTTATAGAGTCAGAGCATCTGGATTCAATCTAGGTTCTGCCACTTATTACCTATGTGACCTTGGACAAGTCACTAAGTCCCTTGGGCTTCAGTCCTCTCATCTCTAAAATGAAGAGGTTGCAGTAGATGACCTTTGAAGTCCCTTTTAACTTTAAGTCCTATGACTATGAAGAATTTGGGGAGATGAATAATCTGATATAGAGCGAAAGGAGCAGAACCAGGAGAACAATATGTACATTCATCCAAATAATGTAAAGGAAGACACTAGAACTCAAAGGAGGGCAGGGATTAATCCTGTCTTCACAGGGAATTGGCAGTGATGCATGCATGACTTTCTCTTTTTGGTCTAGAAGTGCAAAATAAGACATTATACATAATCAGACATGACTAATGTGTAGATTGGTTTTTGTTTTGCTTATCCGCCCTTCTTTATTGCCAAAAGTGGGCATCTCACATTTGTTGGAGTCTACCAGGAGGCCCCTGGGACACCACTTATGCATGACCTCCTACCACTCTCGACCTGAACATTGAAAAGCAGGGCACAGGGCTCAGGCAACCTTTCCTAACCTGAAACTGGGAGTCAGACATAGTATAATGCCAGGCTGGAGTAGGAAAAGAGATGATAGGACAACCCTTAATATTAGTGCTATCCTGCCCACAATTCCCATCTTTGCACATGAATCAGTCAGTTAGTTGTCATTGTTGTGTTCGTCCTTTGTTGCCAAAGAAGACCATACCATCAGAGAAAGGATGACGTGACTTGCACTTGACTTAGTTTTCAGTGAGGGAAGGCTGGGCAAGGTCACCAGCTTCACTTCTCCTCTGGAGCTATCTGGATCCAGTGACCAGATATTCATCAGGATGACTAGAAATGGCCTAGCCAGTCAGTTAATAAATATTTATGAAGTGCCTACTATGTGCCAGGCATTGGGCTAAGTTCTGGATAAGTTTTGAGTTTGGTAGGGAAGAATGTTAGACCTAAGAAATAAAAGGTTTATTTGTTATGGGGAATTGGCTCATTCTAACAAAGTTGGATACAGAATGAATTTCTGTAAAATTCATCCTCTTTTTAGCTCTGACATCTGTTATAAAAAAGGGAAATAAAATCCTGTGGAAAATAAAAACACATGGGCAAGGAAAAAGGTTAACGTGTTGTCCAGCTCCACGGTGTTTTAAATGTTGTAGTATTAGGACAGCACTTCCAGGATTTAACTGTATGTTGCTACTCTTTCCTGAAGCTATTGATGATCTCTTTGAGTTTCTATGCTGATTCTCATAATTTAGCCTTGTCATCTTCACACTCTTCCTCGTCTCCCGCCACCCTTAACCCTCACTATAAGGATTTCTCTACATTCAGAGTTACTAAGAAGGAACTCTCCTCCTCCATCTATTTATAATGTCGAATAGAGTTGGGTTGTACCATTGCATGTCGCCACTGGTTGGTTGATGATTGTCCTTTGTTCTAGAAGAGCACTAAAATGACATCACTAGGTTAGAGTCAAGTTAGTGTGTCTGACTGTGGCTGATTAGACTGATATGAGCTCAGAATGCTGTACCATAGATTAGGCACAAATAGCTTGTGTGAACACTTATGGTGGATTCTCTAAATTTGTGCATCTGGAAATTGTTTTGAGCTATTTCAATTTTGCTTTGCTTATAGAGCATGTGGGCGCATCACGCTGGGCGGTCCTTTGCCAGTGTTTTCCATGTCATATAATTCCAAAGTTCTTAAGAAAGACCTTGAGAGTGTCCTTGTATCACTTCCTCTGACCACCATGTGAACACTTGCCCAGTGTGAATTCTCCATAAAATAGTCTTTTTGGCGAGAATACATTTTGCATTTGAACAATGTAGCCAGCCCATTGGAGATGTGTTCTCTGAAGCAGAGTTTGAGTGCTTGGCAGTTTAGTTTGAGAAAGGACCTCAGTAGCTGGTATGTTATTATCCTTCCAGGTGACCTTCAGAATCTTTCTAAGACAATTCAAATGGAAGCTTGGCAACCTTTAAAAAATGGCATGCCAAGACTACCTATACTAGAAATGCCTTTCTTCCTCTCTGCCTGTTGAATTTCTAACCATGCCTTAAAACTCAATTCACATGCTCTCTGATCCCACAATCTTCTTTAATTCCCCCTCCCCAACCCATAGACGATGGTGGCAGATCTCCCCCGCAAACCTCACATAATGTTTTGTGTTTCACTTCTCTAATAGCACGTTTTATTATATATTACAGTTACCTGTGTTTGGAATTTATTTCCTTACCAGACTGCAATTTTTATGAAGGCAAGGACTGTGTTTTGTCTAAATGTATATCTTTCCTCTGTATGCAAGAAGCATTTAATAAATGTTAGGGTCTTTAAGTCAAATGAAAGTGAAGATTACAAGCCCTTTCCTTTCTATCAAATTTGGCACATAGGCAGGGAAGATGATGAACGCTTGCTAGTTTTCCCTGATCTGTATGTAAGCAACACTGTTGAACCTGTCCTGATTCTTAAAAAGGGGACTCGATGTCCCTCATAAATGGGAGGGAGACATTCTCTCTCTCTCCCTTCGATCCATTCCCAGCACAGCTGTCAAATTGATAGCCTTAAAGGACAGATCTGACTAATCATTCCCTTCCCCAAGAAGGTTCAGGGGTACTCTACTGCCTGTAGGAGAAAGCCTAGACTCCTCTGGCTAACATTTAAAGCTCTTCACAGCCTGGTTCCAGCCTATCTTTACAATCTGATGATGCATGATCTACCTCAAGCACTCCTATGCACCAGCCAAACTGGCTGACCTGCAGTTACTGTTCCCTGACAGGACCTTTTGCCTACTGCCTTTGCCTAGGCTGTCTCCCAGGTGGGGGATGCTCTCCCTGTCCACCTCAGTTTCTTAGACTCTAGCTTCCTGCAGAGATCAAGTCAGTTTGCCTTTCTTGATTTTCCTAGGTACTAGGGTCCTTGTTACTGTGTATTTTAAAAAAACAGATCTTGAATAATTTCTCTGAGAACAAGTTGTATCTGCCTCCCAATAGAATGTAGACCTTCTATGTATATTCTCATCCATGGCACAGTCCTGGTACACAGTAGGAACCTGGTGCTTATCTATCAGCAAGCATTTCTTTATTTAGGAGTATAAGCTAGGCATGGTGCCAAGAATAAAAAGAAAGCAAAATACTGCTTATAAATTAATTATAGTGACTCTGCACTGGCTTCTGACTCTTTTGGTGGCAGCTAGAATGAGGCTGAAATATGAGAAAATCCATTTACTTACAGGGAACAAGCTGGGTAGACTTGAAAAATGGAAAAACATGCCCTCTCTACATAAACGTATTACTAAAGCTACATGCTACATAGAATTCTTTGGGAGTCTGGTGAAACCTGTGGATCTCTTGTCAGAATGATGCTTTTAAACCCATAAAATAAAGTGCATAGGATTACAAAGAAACCTGTTAGATTGAAATACAAATTCACAGAACCCAGGTTAAGACCCCTGTGCTAGACTATGATGCTCATGAGTGGCGATGAATCATCTTTGAATGCAGATTCTGTAGCCTGCTGAGCTCAGATACCTGCATCCTCAAGCAGGCAAAGCATTAGGGAAGAACAACAGAAAAGAATTCCAAACTTTCTAGTAGTAGCAGACTGGTGGTCTCAGAGCTTTGGGTGTCTGACCAGAGGTGAAGGTCTTTTGTCCTCTCACTAACTGTCCTTGGGGGTGGGATGGAGGGTGGAACTGTTTGTTTTAAGGCAACCTGTTTCTTTGCTAGAAGAAAGAGCATTGTGTATGGGAAAAGAGAAAATTAGATTTGGAGAAGAATGGGAAAAAATTTTGAGCCATTTCAGAGGTTTATCTGAATATGGTGTAAGCTGACCCTGGTAAAAGGGTTAAGGCTGGTGGGTCACCCTCTCCAGGAGTTATAGAGAATCCCCTATGCTTGGGCAGGGCAGGGTAAATGGAGAAAACCAGGCAGTACAAGCTCCTTTCTGTTTCCTGGAAGGGCAGGGTGCCAGCCTGTGTTGCCAGGTTAGCCAGCAGTGTTGGCTAAAGGCCTCCCTCAGATGTCCCTGTCTCTCAGTTTCAGGAGCCCAAGGCCTCCATACTGGTAGTGCTTCTCCCAGGCCAGGTCCTGAGTCTCTGTCTGTGCAGGAGTTTGGTGTGGGTGAGGGCAGTGCTCCTCCCATCGGGTGATCCCCTCTACCAATCCAGGCCCAACCACCCCAGCATGGCCCTGCCTCTGCCAGCAAGGAAGGAGCACGTGCCAGGGGAACGAGTGACTTACAAAAAGGTTTCTGCTCTGTCTCCTGAGGTGCTTACCCTGGAGGCTTTTCTTTCTTTCTTTCTTTTTTAAAAATCCTCATCTTTGTATGTCTCTGAAAGACAGTGTTTCAAAGGAAATGGGGACCTGAGCCAGAAGTTACAGAATTAGCTTAACCACTTCCCTGGAAACATATCACCTGAGGTCTGGGGAGGGTTGGGCAGCATACTCCCAGGTGGAGACCCGCATGCAAGTGTGGACAGTTAAATTATCCAAAACAGAAGAGTAATGTGTGTGTGTGTGTGTGTGTGTGTGTGTGTGAAGTCAAAAAGCATTCATTAAACTATTACTCTATGCCATGAACTGTGCTAAGCACTAAGCATTTAGAGGCCAGAAACTTGGCCCCTGTCCTCAAGGAACTCACAGCCTAATGAGGGGAGACAACGTGCAAACAAATATGGACAAGCAAGATATATACAGGCTAAATTGGGGGTGTTCTCAGAGGGATGGCACTGACGTTAAAGGGGGTATCCGCTGTGTTGGGCAAATGCTGTGGAGTCTGTGTGTAATACTACAGGGGTATATAAGTATATATAAAGGGCATATGAGAAAGAAAGACAAATACCACAGCTGTAAACCTGCTTGTGTGTATGCCAGGCATGTGTGCACTTGTCTGGAGGCACAGCCCTTCAGACCTCTCTAGGTACAACCCAGAGCAGCCAGGACTGGCTTTGAGGCAGACAATAGTGCTCTGGGTGGCCATCTCAGGAGGGAGAGCAAAAGGGGGTGGCTTTTGGCCTAGGATCTGGAGCAAAGGCAAAGGATCTCAACGCTTTGAGAACCACAGTTTTCTCCTGATTCAAGGTTTTTTGGCCAATACAGTAACAGGATCCTATAGCTCTGCATACGCTCCTCCCTTTTGAAGTTTCACCTTCTCTAATTTGAACTGTTTACTTGTGACCCCCTGCCCTGACCAAATCTAGTTCTTTCAAGGGGTGTTGTCCCTCTCCCCTCACCCTAAGACTGAGAGGAAGGTCAGGATCACAGGTCTAGGAAGGGACCCCAGAGGTCATCTACCCAGGGTCATAGTGTAGAGTTGGAAGGGACTCGTGAATTCAAATCTGACCTCAGACACTTAATAACTATGTGACTCTGGGCAAGTCACTTAACCCTATCTGCTTAAGTCTCCTCATCTGTAAAATGTGCTGGAGAAGGAAATGGCAAACCACTCTAGTATCTTTGCCAAGAAAAACCCAAATGGGGTCATGAAGAGTCAGGCCCAATTGAAACGACTCAACAACTTTTTGTACGTAACTTATCTCACTTGCCCTTGTGAGGTAGCTGGAAGGAACCTCTGAGGTCGCCGACTCCAACCCCTCATTTTACAGATGAGGAAATTGAGCTATATAGAGATTAAGTCACTTGCTACAGCCTCAGTTTCCTCATCTGTGAAATAGGAATAATAAACAGTAATTACCTTCCAGTGTGGTTATAGCAATATAATGAAATAATATCTGTTAAGTGCTTTGGAAACCTCAAAGAGCTATATGAAATACTAGCTATTTTTGTTTATATTAACATCCTTATCACTCAGGGTCACATAAGCTAATCAGTATTTGAGCCAGGATTTAAAACTTGTCCTTTTCCCCATTAGATTGTAAACTTCGTGAGGACAGGGTTTGTATCATATTTATTTTTTTATCAGCCAGCACTGAGCACAATGTCTTCTATATAGTATCACTTTAGCCTGACATGATGAGAAAAGCACTCATTTTGAAGCCAGATGACCTGCACTGAGTACTGGCTCTACTATTGGCAATCCATGTGACTTTGCACATTTCAGTTCATCTGTCTGATTTCAGTTTCCTTACTGTAAAATGAGAACATTGAGCATGATCTGTAAGGACCCTTCCAGGGCTGACTATCTTATTCCATTTGCTCTCCTGGCCCTAAATCCCGTGAGGATTCCCAAGGAGAATTTTATTGTGGTTATTGTTGTCATCAAAATACCCTCCACCTCTCTAACTTGATTTTCAAAATCCTTTTTGAGCTCTTCCATGGCCTGAGCCCATTGAATATTTATTTTGGATGTTTGGGATACAAAAGCCTTGACTTCTATGTCTTTACGTGATGGTAAGCATTGTTCTTCCTCATCCGAAAGGATGGGAGGAGATATCTGTTCACCAAGAAAGTACCCTTCTATGGTCTTATTTTTTTTTCCCTTTTCTGGGCATTTTTCTAGCCTTGACTTCTGAGATTCCTCTCCACACCCTCCACCTCTCCACACTCCACTCCACCTGGCCTCCAGATCCATCCAGCTAGTGCTTGGGGGCTGAGATTCAAATGCTGCTCCCCAGCCTCAGGGCTTTCAGTGGGGGCAGGGCTGCTATTCAGTGTGAGATTAAATTCAGGTGCTCAGGTGGGGGCAGGGCCACCACAAGGGACTCAGTTCCCTCAGGGGGTTTAGGTGGGGACAGGGCTGCTATTCAGTGTGAAATTAAGATCCAGTGCTCGGGCTGGGGCAGGGCCACCACATAGGGCTCAGTTCCCTCCAGTGATTTATGTGGATACCTTCAACAATGGATCCGAGCTCCTGTTTGCTTTGGGAGCTCCTGTCTGCTGCTGCCTCCACTGCTGCCTCCTGAGGGGACCTGAGTTAAGGAGACACCCTGCTCCCTTTTTGGCAAGTAGAAAAGACCCTCTCACTAAGCTTTCGCACCTGTGGGTGGAGGGACTTGCGCTGCCACTGGAGTTTCTGCCCCTGAAGCCTGCTTGGATCTGCTCCTCTTGGTGCCACACGGCAAAGGCAGGGCTGGACTCTGCTCCAGGTCTGGTGCCTGATGGACCTTTCGTGTCAGTTTTTCAGGTCTCCCTGGAACAGAAATCTCCTCCACTCAGTTGTTCTGTGGCTTCTGCTGCTCCAGAATTTGTTGGGAGTTGCTCTTTACAGGTTTTTTTTATGGGCTGTGGATTAGGAGCTAGCTTATGTGTATCTTTCTACTCCGCTATCTTGACTCGTCGTCATCAAAATATCAAGGGAAAAAGATGTCTTTTCAGACCCACTTAGAGAGCCAGGTTATCTTGAAAATTCTGTAACAGTCTTCCTCCTCTTGCAACTTAAACCTTCTGAACCCAAAAGACCTGGAAGGATGGATTCTGCTAAGGATTTGTTTGCCAAGATCAAAATTTTAGGTTGGCCAGACTGGAGTTTGTAATATTAGTGCTCACTGAACTAACTCTTTACTCCATCAAGTCAAGATCAGATGTTGCTCCTCCTCCCAGCCCTTCCAATCTTGACCATTATCAGTGGGCAACCCTTGTATCCGGCTCTGTGTAGCAAGCACTTGGGAACAGCATTCCATGTACTTCCAGGGATTGAATCATAGTATTCATGGTCAAGGGCAACAAATAGGCTGGCAAGAGTGAGAAAGTACAAGAAGGTGGAGTGAAGCTGAGCATCGGTGGTATGTGTACTATGGCAACTCCCCTTACAGTTGACTTGTTTAGTGATGTGAGGTCTGAAAGTGAGTCATCCTGATAACCACCCAAGTCAAGAGGGCATCTTAATGTAGGAGTCACCATAGGATAGTGGAAGGAGAACAAGAAGAGGGATGAGGAGACCTGGGTAAATAACCAACTCCATCACTTACCAGCTGTGCAAACCTGGAAGAATCAGTTTGATTCTCTGAGCCTCAGTTTCATCATCTGTAAAATGGAGATGATGATGTTTCCTCCCTTAACATTTGTGAGCCCAACTTCTACTGAGCTTGCCATCTGGTGGGACTGATAATCAGATAAATATAATATATATTAGAAGACAGTAATTATGTAAGAAGCATACAGAGTGCTGTGAGATCTCATAATAGTTGGAGTGATGAAGTTCAATAAAGTTAAATGATCATGTTTTGGAAATATTAAAGCCCTATCTAAAAGTCAGGCGCTAATTAAAGAATAAATGAATGAATGAGTACCATTTCCCATTGGGACATCTTGTCTGCCTTATTCTGGAGTCCATATGCTGGAAAACTCTAGTCAATGACGCCACTAACCTATCTACCCCTCAAGAGTCTCTGAGGGGACTGAACAAAAAAAATTGAGTGGTCAGGAGTAGGTCTAGGCTGCTAAGACAGAAAAAAAAGAGGACGTAGAGGTCAGTCACTACCACCATTGCTAATTCGCTCTACCCTCCTACATCCCTTGCCCCGAAATTACTTTCCATTTTCTCTGTATATGGTTTCTGTTTATTTCTGTGCACATAGCATGGTGACTGGCATATCATAAGTGTTTTAATAAGTGTTTTTTAAGTAAGATTGTTGAATTGAGAAAAGAGAGGAGCCGTTGATAGCGGCATTATCTTAGGTGCTCAGAACCCAGCCTCTGTGCCATTCCCCCAGTTTACTGATTGGAACTGGAGCTTTCTGGGTTTCCCCAGGTGGCCCTGCCCACATCTGTGGGGAGAAGCAAATCCAGTCTTATCAGAGGCCATACCTTTAGCAGCATTTCACCAAGGATGCTTTTCCAACAAATGTCAAAATCACTTCTCTGTGTTCCTGGTGGGGAACACTTTGATGTCCCAGTCAAGGGTTTGTTCTCCCATTGACAGAACAAACATTGGACAACAACAGACAGACAGATGCATATTTCTTCTATCTTAGGGCAGTTGGGGAGGAGGGATGCTTTTTGCTGACTCAGTCTCATGTCCCCTCCCCTTCTATAGAGTCGTTTCTAGGGACACTCCCTGAGGAATGTGAGATGGTGCTCACTGAGTATTTGCCAATCTACCTAGCATCCTTGACATGGGCGTTCTTGCCTGAGAAATTTTGAACTGGCAGCCTATGCTGAGTTCAGCCTTGTTTGTGCAAGGATGGGGTAAAAGGAGCTCAGTGACCAGCCTAATGGTCACTTATAATCTGAAGGGCCCTAAGAAAGACTTCTCCCATCTCCTAACCCAAAAGAAAAAAAAATCTATCCCACATACCTGCCACAGGATCCCAAATTTCCTTTGAGTTAAAATCTGTTCTTTTCAGATGACTCATTCTTAAATACAAATGCCCTCAAGAGAAATATTGCATTAATGTAATTATTTAATCCAATTAATCAATTAATTTAAAGGCAGCTAGGTGGTACAGCTCTAAACCTGGATTCAGAAAGACCTAGGTTCAAATATTACTTCAGACACTAGCTGTGTGACTTTGGCTAAGTCACTTAACCTCTGTTTTCCTCAGTTTCCTTAACTGTAAAATATGAATAATAATAACATCTAACTGCCAGGGTTGTTGAAAGGATCAACAAAGATATCTGTTTCACCTGGAATATTGTTTCTAAATTGAGATCTTTTTTTCCTTTGTAAATACACCAGACTATCAGAAGGTTTTCTAACCCACCGTGGTGGAGAGAAAGCAGGAGCAGATCTTCACCTCCTAGACTTTTCTTCTTCCTTCAAGACTTAACTCAAGTGCTATCTTTTCCATGGGGCCTTCTCTGATACTCTCAGTTTTGATAGTACTTTCTCTCCTCTTAAAATATCTTGTATTTACCTGTCTACGTGTATTACATGTATCCTGGGAGACAATATAAGCTTCTTGAGGAAAGGGGCTGTCTCTTTTTTTGGTTTTTGTTTCCTTGATGCCTTATTATACCGTAAATCTTTAATAGATTTCTATTTTATTTGATTTGTGTTGGTTTGCATAAGCCAGACTCAGGCATCAAGTTACTGTGATGAAGGGAAAAAAAAAAAGACAAATAATTAGAAATCTCTTGTAGTGAATTACCCAACCCAGGAAGTCAAGGAAGCGTAAGGATGAGAGGGCTTTTAGTTGAGATTCAGTCAGGGATAAGTGATTTGGGAAAGTAATAAAACCAAAGGTTAGGTCCCCTAAGTGGCTGTCTGACAAAGACAGGCAATGCCTAGGATTCAGGACTGAATTTTTCAGAGAATAAGTATTGGTCAGGAAGGGCTGGGTGAGTGCTGTAGGAGTGGTAGGGATTCTGGGCAGTGGGAGAAAGGCATGAAGGAAAAGAGAGGTACAAAAAAGTCTCAGGAGGACCCCTGAAAATAAACTCTACTTTAAATGATGTAGTGGAAAGAATATTAGCCATGGAATCAGGAGACCTGGGTTTATCTAGTCCTGGATCTTCCAATGATTTGGGTTAAATCACATCCCCTCTCTAAGCCTTCCCAATCCTGTTTGCCATATCTATACCTTGGCAGAAGACTTGACTCCATAGGGATCCTGAGGTCTTTAATTAATTGAAGGTTTCAGCCTTATTTAGAGTACTCCGGATTTCTGATTCCTTCTACTCTAAGGTGTTCTTTCTCTTCAGAGGTTAAGTTTGGGTAGAGATGTGGACAGATTTATGTGTCTTCATTACCAAATCTCTTCTATTTTCTCAGATCATGAGATTAAATCATCTTTTCCTCAAAACCTGCCCCTCTTATGAACTTGCATATTTCCATCAAAGGTAAAAGCATCCTTTCAAGCCATCCAGGTTCACAACCTTGGCATTATCCTTGGCTCTTCATGTTTTCCTTCACCCCACATATCTACGTTGTCAGATCTTGTGCTTCGTATCACCATAAATTCTCTTGTATCCATCCTAATTGAGGTCCTCATCACCTCTTATTACAATAGCCTCCTAATTGTCTTTCCTGTCTTAAGCCTTACCTCACTGCAATTCATTTTCTGCACAGGTGCCAATGTGATTTTCCTAAATCTCAGTTCTTGACCACGTCACAATCTTACCAAATAAACTCTAATGACTCCCTATTGACATTAGAATCAAATATAAATTCCTCTCTTTGGTTTTTAAAGTTCTTTAAAACCAGGACTTGATATATCTTTCTAACTTTATACAGTGCTCCCCTTTCTGTACTCTACAGACTGGTCAGACTGGTTTTCTTGATGTTCCTCATAATGTACTGTATGTTCTGTCTCTGTGGCTACATTAGTCATTTCCCAAGCCAGCAATCCACTCTTTTCTCACATGTTCATCTTGGAATACCTAATTTCTTTCTAAATTTAGTTCAACCCATCTTTTACATGAAGCCTTTCCTGATCCCTCCAGCTATTAGTGTCCCCTCCCTCCATATTTCCTTGTTATCTTTTTGTGTAAACTAATATTTGTATAGGTTGTCTTCCCCAAATTCCCAATAGAATATAAGATCCTTGAGGGAAATGCTTATTGATTGATTTCCATTGCCCTAAACTAGAATGTTCAGTGCTTCCTACATCCCGTCTAGCTGGGAAAGATCTGGCTTCTGGACTATGATATGGCAGTCATGGGATGGATGAGTGGTGGAAGGAGAACAGTCCACCTACCACCTCCCTATTCCCTGTCATCCTTCTCTGATGTTGGGATGAATTAAAAGTCTGTTTAATCCCATCCTCACTACTCCTCCCCCCACTAGATTCTGGGACAGTGGTTTTACGTTGTTTTTCAGACAACACTGAACTATTAGAGATTGTTCTCCACTGTCCTATGAAGAGCAGCTGATGTTCCATCAAAAGGGCACTCATATGCCTGAGGGTGTTAGTGGTACATGAAGAGGAGACAGAAAGCAAGAAGCATTGGTCAAACTCACATTGCACTAAGTAATCCTGCACCTTTTTTAAAAAATTAATTAATTTATTTTTAGTTTTCAACATTCATTTCCACAAGATTTTGAGTTCCAAATTTTCTCCCCATCTCTCCCCTCCTCCTACCTCAAGACACCATGCATTCTGACTAACCTTCCCCTATCTGCCCTCCCTTCTATCACACCCCTCCCTTCCCTTATCCCCATCTTCTCTCTTTTCTTGTAGGGCAAGATAGATTTCTGTACCCCACTGTGCCTGTATATCTTATCTCCCAGTTGCATATAAAAACAGTTTTTAACATTTGTTTTTAAAACTTTGAGTTCCAACTTCTCTCCCTTCCTCCTTTTCCACCTATCCTTACTGAGAAGGCAAGCAATTCAATATAGGTTATACATGTATAATTATGCAAAAGACTTCCATAAAAGTTAAGTTGTAAAAGACTAACTATATTTCCCTCTATCCTATCCTGCCCCCCCATTTATTCTATTCTCTCTTTTGACCTTGTCCCTCCCCAAGAGTGTTTACTTCTAATTGCTCCCTCCTCCCATTTGCCCTCCCTTCTATCATCTCCCCACATCCCACTTATCCCCTTCTCCCCTACTTTCCTGTAGGATAAACTAAATTTTCATACCAAATTGAGTGGTTCCATCCTTAAGCCAAATGTGATGAGAAAAAGCTTTCCTTTTCCCCTCTCAGCTCCCCCTTTTTCCCCTCCATTGAAAAAACGTTTTCTTGCCTCTTTTATGAGAGATAATTTGGCCCATTCCATTTCTCCCTTTCTCCTCCCAATATGTTCCTCTCTCACTCCTTAATTTTATTTTTTTTTAGGTATCATCCCTTCCTCTTCAACTCACCCTGTGCCCTCTGTCTATATGTATATCATTCCTCCAATTAACCTAATACTGAGAAAAGTCTCAAGAGTTACAAATATTATCTTTCCAGGTAGGAATGTAAATAGCTTAACTTTATTATATTTGTTAAGATTTGTCTTTCCTGTTTACCTTTTCATACTTCCCTTGATTCTTGTGTTTGAAAGTCAAATTTTCTATTCAGCTCTGGTCTTTTCATCAAGAATGCTTGAAAGTCCTCTATTTCATTGCATAATCATTTTCCCTCCCGAAGTATTATACTCAGTTTTACTGGGTATGTGAATCTTGGTTTTAATTCTAGCTCTTTTGACTTCTGGAATATCATATTCCAAGTCTTTTAGTCCCTTAATGTAGAAGCTGCTAAATCTTGTGTTATCCTGATTGTATTTCCACAATACTCAAATTGCTTCTTTCTGGCTGCTTGCAATATTTTCTCCTTGACCTGGGAACTCTGGAATTTGGCTACAATATTCCTAGGAGTTTTTCTTTTGGGATCCCTTTCAGGAGGTTATTGGTGGATTCTTTCAAGATTTATTTTATTCTCTGGTTCTAGAATCTCAGGGCAGTTTTCCTTGATAATTTCATGAAAGATGATGTCTAGGCTCTTTTTTTTGATCATGACTTTTTGGTCCCATAATTTTTAAACTGTTTCTCCTGGATTTATTTTCTGGGCCAGTTGTTTTTCCAATGAGCTATTTCACATTGCTATTTTTCATTTCTTTGGTTTTGGTTTATAATTTCTTGTTTTTTCATAAAGTAATTAGCTTCCATCTGCTCCACTCTAATCTTTAAGGAATTATTTTCTTCAGTCACTTTTTGAATCTCCTTTTCCATCTGGCCAATTCTGCTTTTTAGGGTATCCTTCTCATTGGCTTTTTGGGTCTCTTTTGCCATTTGGGTTAGTCTATTTTTTAAATTGTTATTTTCTTCAGCATTTTTTGGGGTCTCCTTTAGAAAGCAGTTGACTCATTTTTCATTATTTTCTTGCTTCACTCCCATTTTTCTTCTAAATTTTTGCTCTCCTTCTCTTACTTGATTTTCAAAATGCTTTTTGAGCTCTTCCATGGCCTGAGACCAATTCATATTTTTCTTGGAGGCTTTGGAAGGAGGAGCTTTGACTTTGTTTTTTTCTGTTTGCATGCTTTGATCTTCCTTGTCACCAAAGTAAGATTCTATGGTTTGATTATTTTTTGGGTTTTTGCTCATTTCTCCAGCCATTTATTTAACTTTTGAGCTCTTTGTGAAGGTAGCTCTCTGCTTCTAGTGGGGATTGGGGAGTGTACTGTCAGTTACTCCATCCCCCCACAATCTGTGGGCCTAGAGTTCCAGAAACTATAGCTGCAACAACTGCTCCACTACTATTGTGGCTGCCTGGGTTCCTCTGCCCTCTCCCCCTCAGCTGCTCTGGGGCTGGGGCAAGACCACTCCACTCTCCTGCACTGGTCCCACAGCCTTTTCTCCCTGACCTTCCAATTTTTTCTCAGCATTTTGGGGTTATAAAGTCTGGAAACCACCACAGGTGCAAGAGATTCAGTTCCCCAAGGGCTGCTCAGGTCCTGTCTTTTCCAGGAGCACTCTAGAAAGTCTGTGCTGTTATTTTGCCATCTTGGCTCCACACCCTCCTGCTTCTTTTCTGCCCCTCCTTCTCTATCCTTTCTTCTTTGTCACACCCTTTGTATGTGGATATTCCTCTAAGGCTGCACTCTAGGTCCTTTCTTCTCTTGAAATACCCTCTCTTGGCAATCTCATCAACACCTACAGCTTCATTTATCACCTCTATGTAGATGACTCCCAACTCTGTTTCCGGCCCTAACCTCAGTCCTATGATCACAGAATCTTAGGGATTGGAAGAGACTTAGAGTTCATCCTTCTTGATGAATGAATCTACCTATATCACCCCTGACAAATGACCCACATCCCCAATGTTAGGAAATACTACAGCATAAGACAGTTAATTCCATTATTGGAACAGTTCTCATTGTTAGGATGTTCTTCCCTCATTTTGTGATTTGCTATCATTTCCATCCATTGGTTTGGATTCTTTCTTCTAGGGTCATAATGATGATGATGATGATGACATCTAGCATTTATGTAGCACTTTAAAGTTTTCAAATGATCTTATTTGTTCTTCACAACAGTTCAGAGGTTAGATGCTACCGTTATTGCCATTTAACAGATGAGGAAGTTGAGGCAAACCAAGTTTAAGTGACTTGCCCAGGGTCACACAACCTGTTTTTTGATGCCAGATTAGAACTCAAATTTTCCTGATCCCAGGTCCAGCAGTCTTAATTCACCATACCACCCAGTTGCCCAAAGGGTCATGACAACCTTTCCTCATAAGAGTTCTTAAAATACTAGGTGATATTTATCAAGTCTTGTCTAAGTTTTCTCCAGGATGAGCAACCTTATTTTCTACAAATTACATGGTTTTGAACTTCCCCTCTGCTTTAGTTGCCTTCCTTTGTGTGTGTTCTAAATTGTCAATAACTTCTCTTTTTAAGTCCATATTTCTACTTTCCTCTTGAGCACTTGTTACCTGGATGTTCTGCCAGCATCTCAAACTTATACATGCCCAAAATGGAACTCTTCTTCATCTCTTTGAAAGTTGTTCTTTCTCTAAATTTCCTTTTTCTATTAAAGACCAGCCACTGTCCTAGTCAAACTATACTAATCTGTCATTCCACAAATGCATTCCATCAGTTGCTGTTCACCTTTTGTTTCAAAGAGGATCAGTGGCGTCATGGGCGATGTCTTGGTTCGCCAATGAATTGTATCTAAGTGAGGCAGAGCTGTGCCAAGTCAGTCATCAGTCTCTCTCTTCCAGAATCACTGAAGTCCAGTGGTTAGACAAAAGCCAAGACAACTGGTACTGACCCTGGATGAAGTGGATGACATTGACATCTTCAATGTCTGTCCAAGCTCTCAGTGCTCCGTACTGCCTGCTTTAGCAGCCTTCATGACTGTTGGAGCAAATTATTCTCATCCACTCATTCTGCCAAGGGAAATCAACCAGTTGGTCAATAAGCATTACACCGCCGACTCCTAGCGTAAGATCTTCCCGGGAGTCTGTTGGAAAGGCTACCTTGGTTGGTTGTTGTCCTTCATTCTTGAGGAGGATCAAAATGACATCATGGTGCTAGAGTCAAGTTTCAGTGTCTCCAACTATGGCTGATCAGACCTATACAAGCTCAGAATGCTCTATCACGGGTCGGACACAAATAATCTGCATGAACACTTGAGATGGATACTCTAAATTTACACATCCTGCATTTCCTTTGGGCTGTTTCAATTATCATTTGCTCATAGAGCACAGCACCTTCTCTGATGTGGGCACCATCCTGTGCCAGTGCCACACAATCAATTCCCAAGTATACCAATGCCATGCCAAGAAACTGAATGGATTCCATTTGAATTATCTTAGGAAGATTCTGAAGATCACCTGACAGGACAAGGTACCAGACTCTGAGGTTCCTTCTAGATTTAAACTGCCAAGCATTCAAACTCTTCTTCAAGAGAGTACAACTCCTATGGGCTGACCATGTTGTTCGAATGCAAAATATATGCTTGCCAAAAAGACTGTTTTATGGAGAATTCACACAGGGCAAGTATTCACATGGTGGTCCGAAGAAGCGCTATAGGGATACTCTCAAGCTCTCTTTTAAGAACTTTGGAAAGAGTTCATAGCAAAGAGGGAAGGGAGAAAGGGAGGGATCATTGAGGATAAATTACATAATTTTGCCTTCTATGCTAGCCTTGGGGCTGGGATTCAGCACCCCTGCACCTTCTTGATAGAGTCAGTTCTTGCTTCTCTCTGACCTAGTCTTCCCTGACAAGGGATCTTCAACACCTTGACTTCTGGTGGGAAGCCATCGTTTCAGTCTTCTGGAATGGTGTTGGGAAATGTTTTGATTCCTCTTCTACACTTGCTAATTTCTCCTCCAGCTCCTCAACATGACTCTCTCCCAGAAAGGTCCTCCTCAGATGGGCAAGGTCTATAATTAGGGAGGGAAAGTCTGAGGCCAGTGGGGGTTCTAGCTCTAGATCCTACAGGTTCCAGATTGGAACTGGGACAGACTAAAGGGTTTTAATGTCAGATGAAACATTTTCTTGTGTGTTTAAGTAGTATATTTTGTTACTTTCCCTTACTTAAATACTTCACATTTGTATCGTATTTTCACCTTTTCAAAAAACCTTCATGTCTATTATCTTGTTTTATTTTTAACATATCTCAGTGAGATCCGCTGGGTGGATAAAGGTCATAGAGGAATGCAATTGCCCCATGGAGTCTTTCATGGGGTCTCATGTGTAGCCACAGAAGATAATCCCATTATCACCTTCCTATCAAAATAGCATATATTTCAAAATAGCAGAGTGACTCACAAATCAAGTGTTTGGAATAACTCCTAGGGGAGAAAATTAAGTCAAAATTAGTCAGCTGTTTCAAAAATAACTATGGAATGATTACAATCATGGAAACAAAAAGAAAAAAATAAAATGAAGCTCAGTGGTTGTGTAATTATAATGACTAATCTCAGCTCCTGGAAAGAACAGAGGAGAAATGTATCACCTTCCTTTGGTGGGAAAGGTGGAAGTCTATGGGTGTGGAATAGTACATATATGGTCAGGCAGAAGTGATGTGTCGGTTGGTTTTGCTTAAAGGTTTTCCCTTGTTATAAGTGAAGGACACTTAGGAAGAGAGAGGTGGTGTTTGTCCTTCATTCTTGAAATCAACAAATGCTATCAGGAGGGTGATGTTTTGACTTGCAAATAAATTGGATTTAAGTGAGGCAGAGTTGTGAAAAGTCACCAGTCTTACTCTTTCCTCCAGAGTTATAGGGGTCCAGTGACAACATATAGGTCAGGAGATAGCTCCCAGAGAAAGGGGTAGGAGTGGAGAGATGGGTATATCCAGAAATGACTAGTAGGGGGAAATGATATCAGTAAAAAGTTTAAGAATTAATTGTGAAAGAAACAAAAATAATTAACAGTATAATGTGTTGGTGAGAAAAGACCTAAAGATTTTTATTTATTATCCATTCCATGATTATGGGAAAAGGAGAAGTGACAGAAGAGAAATAAAGTGAGGTGGGGGTGGAGGGATGCCACTGTTGCTAAAGAGGCTTTGTTGGTTGTCCAGACGATGCAGGAAATCTTCCAGATGGAGAATACCATCATGCTTTTGGAGAGAGCCATCATGGCCAAGGAGTGTCCGTTGAAGGTGGCTCAGACGAGGTTAGAGCACAGGAGCCGGCGTCCTAATGTGGAACTCTGCCGGGATATCCCTCATTTCAAGTGAGTGGCGATGCGGGGCTGTGGGGACTGACTCTATGGAGGAGGGGATGCCAGTATACATATGGTAAGAGGAAAATGGCCCAGCATTGGTGAAAGCACTGCTAGAGTTCCTGGGAACTCAAAGTCAGGCAATAACCCTCGTCAAGGTTAGTGAGTCCCTGGGGACTCCATAGAAAATGAGATTCTTTAGGATGACATCAGAGTATCTATCCACTGAACTTCTGATTTCTCCTGGCAATTTTCAGACCCACAAAAATGTGAATGTTTATAGTTGTGAGTGCTTCAAATAATCCAAATATTTCCCCAGCGGGTGTGCCCCCCTCCCTGCTAAAGAAAGACTATTTTTGTTGATGGAAGAACTAAAGAAAAGAAAACTGCTACTAACCTGAAAAAAGAACAGGAGAACAGGGTGTGGTTGAGGGCAGGAGCAGAGATTGGGGAAAGCTGCAAGTCAGGTCTCCTCGATCCTTCTTTCTTCCCTCATTAATGGAGTAAATCATGCTGGTCTAATATGGGAATAAATATTGGTGTGGCTATAAAAGAACAATCATTCTAGAGTACATTAATTTCATCAAGCTTCTATGAGCTCTATATAGTTACTGTCTTGGGCACGTGGGAGAAATTGAGATCCAGAGATGTGGAGAGCATTTCAGGAGAATGAATGCTGCTTTGGGAGTCATGGGATCTGGATTCAGATCCCAGCACCGCCACCTAATAACCATGTGATACCCCCAACCCTGGGAGTACCTTCCCTCACTCTCACTGGAGAGGGTGGAAGACAGATGGTAATGAGCTCCTCTCAGATACTCCATTTAAAGAGGGCTGTCATCTCATCATTTCCCACTTGGTCACATACCTCTAGACTTCATCACATCATTATTCCCCTACATTCCCCTTCCCCCTTCATTTCAGCTTCTTTTTATATATGTTGTAAAAACACATTTTTATGTGTTATAGTCTCAATAGACTGTGCAGGATAGGGATCATCTTATGCATTTTTTGTATTCTTAGGACTTAGCATAGTGGTACTTGATAACTATTTATCGATGGACTAATCACTCTGGACCTTAAATCTCTCATCTGTATAATGAAGGAGTTGGGTCCTCTAAGGTCTGCTCCAGCTCTTTGTCTATGATCTGGGATCTCTGATTTATGATTGGGACTGGAGGTTCTGCAATCCTAAATCAGGGTCAGACTTTGGCAGAAAGCTCAGGCTCTTGGTTCACACTGGAACCAGATGTAGGAATTCTCTGTGCAGATTCCAGGTTCCTACCTCCGAGCTATTATCCTCATTCTAGACCGGACTGCTCATAAGCTCACAGATCCCGGGAGATATCAGGCCCATGAAATTTCTTTTCCCCATCCTGTAGATTTCAGGATAGGTGCAAGAGTGGCAGGAATGAGTGAGGCAGTATGGGAGCGAGTCTGAGAACAGGGAGAGCCCCAGAGAAATAAACGAGGCCACATAGAGAGATTCTGAAAGTAAATACTCTGTGCTGCTCTGATAGGAATGATGCCTGAAGAGATAACCCGTAGCCATGTTTCTGCTATTTCCTGCCAAAGGTTTAATCACACTGGGAAATGGAAAAGTCTTGACATTGAGGGTGGTGATGTGAACCTGCCCACGTGGAAAGCTGGAAACCCTGAGAGTGAGAGGCTCCACAGGGCCCTTTTGATTAGTGTCTGATGTGACATTGGTGCTCTCCTCCCTTCCATGACATGTTCAGTGGTTTGGCCTAGTCAGGGTAAGTGCCCAGGGCACCCCCTCTCAACAAAAACCACATAGGAGCAAAGTCGTGGGAGTAAAGAAAGCCCCTGCCCTGAACTTTCTTCCATTGTCCTATGATCTCAGTTCCAGTTTCTGCAATCCACTGTGTTGCCTGCTGGCATAGTTCACTGCCTACTTTGTAGGAAAATAGAGAAGGGGGTCACAGTGATGGTTAGGACAAATTTCCTGGGGTAGACCAGCCGGTAGCTTTTTCACAGAAATTTTGTCAGAGTTTATCTGCTGCTAGTTCCAGAGGAAATGCTGCTACTGGCTGAGCCCTCCCATCTCTGAAGTTTGCCAGTTGTAGGACCAAAAGGAAATGGGCAGAGGACATTTAGTTAAGCTTAGGGGTAGACTCAGTGGAGGCTTCAGAGAGAGATCTGGCAAGTGCCTATAGTGCTTTCCCTGCAAGGGCATTTTACACTAGGGTGTGCAGAATTCGATTCAATTCAATAAACATTTAGTAAGTACCTACTATGTGCTAAGTGCTGGGGATATAAAAAGAGGCAAAGGTAGTCTCTGCCCTTAAGGAGCTTATAATCTAGTGGGAGAGACAACATGCCAACAAATGTATGCAAACCAAGCTATATACAGGATAAATAGGAAATAATCAACAAAAGCAAGGCAGTGGAATTAAGAGGGGTTGGGGAAGACTTCTTGTAGGAGGTGGGATTTTAGTTGGGACTTAAAGGAAGCCAGAAAGGTCAGCAGGTGAAAAGGACGATGGAAAAATGGGTACAGCCAGAGAGAATGCTTGGAGCTAAGCAATGGAGCATCTGGTTCCTGGAACAGTCAGGACACTAGTGTCACTGGATTGAGGATGTTGGGGAGTAAGGTGTGTAAGAAAGAAGACTGGCAAGGTAGGAGGGGGGCTAGGTGATAGAGCATTTTGTATTTGCTCCTGGAGGTAAATGGAGTTTATTGAGTAGGGGAGGGTGACATGATCATTTAAAGGAAATCACTTTAATGACTGAATGAAGAATAGGTTGGAGTGGGGAGAGGTTTAAGGCAGGCAGACACCAGCAATCAGTTCATTACAACAACCAGACACGAGGCGATGGCCCTAGAATGGTAGAAGTGTCAGAGGAGTCAAAGGGGAGTGTTCAAAAGATGCAAAGGTGAAATAGAAGGACCTTGACAACAGCCTGGATTTGGGGGTGAGGGAGAGCAGAAACAAAGGGATAGAGGGAAGCAAGGGCTGGGGAAGGGAAGAAGGTAGGAAGCAAAGTCCCTCCTTCAGGAATCTCTGATAGGCCCTATCCCAAGGCATGGCTTTTCCTTTGGGACATTTCTAAGGTACAGGGGTAGGGGAGAACTTCTGCTATGGCAGTGTCCTGATGGGACACACTAAGGCTGAGGCAAGTAAGGTCAAGAGTCAAGATTATCCGTCATCCGAATTGGCCATTCTATGTATCGTCCAGGTCCTAAGGTTTACTCTTCTCCCTGCCTTTAGCTATTTTGTTTGGAATGGACACCACAGGGCTCTCTCCTTCTCTTCCTCCCTCTCACCCCACCTCAGTCAAAATAATCAGACATCAGCCTCAGCCCTATCACTTTTTTGGGGAGAGAACCAGTCCTATAATGTCATTGGTATAAAAAAAACTGATAGAAAATTCGCTCTATCAAGGTATATTGGAACTTGGTCTGCATGTCTGAGACTGAGGCACTGAGAGGTTAAATGCCTTGTCCACAGTCACTCAGCCAGGATGTATCAGAGACGCATCTCAGACCTAGGTCTTCTTTATTCTGAGCTCTGTATCCATGATGCTATACCAAGTCAATGCTGCCTTATCTTAGGTCCCTCCCAACCCTTGCTCATCCTTCAGCGTCTAAGTGAGGCTTTGTCGAAACTATTCCAAGCAGGCAAAGCTCTGCCATATATTTAGTAATTTCCAAGAATGGAGAGTCCCCAGCCTCAGGCACCTCAGAGATGCATGATGGGGAGAGGGTGGAATTCACCTTGATGTCAAACTCAAACACCCAAACTAGAGTCTATCTTCTATTTTTCCTCTTGTCTGGTGAATGGAAGCATAGATTTAGAGATGGAAGGAATTCTCAGAGACTCTAGCTAATGCCCTTCCCTCCTCACCCTCCTCCAATTTTACAAATGGGGAAGTTTAAGTTGCAGGGAGGTTGAGTGATGTCCACAGCTACGTAGGTATCAAAGGTAAGATTTGAAGAACACTGAGCCAATGCTCTTTCCACTGCTGCCTGATTCATGCCTACTCTTTTCCTTGCCATAGGCTAGTGAATGAAGCATTCACCATCGATGACACTTTGCAGACTCTGAAACTTCGACTGTGTGAAGCACAGGACACCCTACAGCTTCTGGTCCTCACCAAGAATCGGTTGGAACACGATCTTTCTGTCAAGGCCAACTCTCTCTTCCTTGACAAGGAAAAATGTATGATGATGCGAAAGACCTTCCCCTGCACCCCTCGCCTGGTGGGCTATACTTGAATCTATGAGCCTGACTGTATTCCTAATTTGCTCTTCCTTCTCCTTTCCTTAATGAGCTTGGATAGCCGTATACTCCTTGCTTCACCTGTTCAATATGTGACATAAAGTTGAATATCCGAAAAAAAGAGAAATCTTTACTTATTCCCTTTTTCCCATTAATAAAAAATATTTATAAAGTCAAATAAATATACCAAAACCACATTTTTGGAGCTTATTCCTTGCTGTAGAGCCAACTTCGTGGCAGGCCATGAGAGAGGGCAGTGTCCCCACCAAGATTTTGGCAGGATTTTGCATAGTCCCAGGGATAGAAGGGACCTCCCCCACTCAAATAATCATAGCAGTTTAGAGGTAGAAGGGGACAAGGAGAAAGGGGACGTTGGGGGCAGGATTTTGAAAAGTACAAGTCTTTTTTTTTTTAAGGATGCTGGGGTGGGTGGTGGGTGATGGGAAGTGAACCAGTGTGGACCTGGAGTGGAAGGCACAAGTAGGAAAGTGTGGGGGCAGATCAAGCTGGAATGTTAAGTTTGAGCCAGTTTGGGGCAGTAAAGACTGTGATGATCCAGAGCAGGGGTCATCAGCACTGGTTCAGCCATTGGAGATAGCCTCTGAGAGGAGCTTGTGAGACATTCAACTTTAAAGACTTAAGAACCAATCACAACGCCAGAGGACCAGTGATGAACGATGTAAACCTCCCTCACCACACCCCAAATGGGAATGGACTCAAGATGCCGAGCGGGGACATAGAGTTTAGGACAAGGTCAATGAGGGAATTAATTTTGTTTGGTTATGTATATTTGTTATGAAGTTTTGTTTCTCCTTCTTTGCCTCCTTCCCCAATGGGTAGGGAGGTGGGAGAGAGAGAGGAAATATAAGCCAGAAAAATGAGAAATAAAATAAAAAGGAAACAAAACCAGTGACAGAGTGTAAAAAAATCATCCTGCCCATTCCATTCAGCCACCTCAGATGGATACTGTGTGTGTGTGTGTGAATGTGTGTGTGTGTGTGTGTGTGTGTGAGACAACATGTATTGGTGCCTAGAAGGCAAGGCATGGACAAGATGACTTCTAAATGGAGGCTGGACTGTGGCAAGACAGATAATCCTAATTAAAGGTGTTGGAGAAGGGAGGTAGCAACCTTTTGGAGAAGTACTTTAAGATCTGGATGTGGAAGTCATCCAGCTTAGTTTGGAGTGTAGTCATAAGCTGGACTGTCATCATCATCCTGGACAGCTCCTCCAAAGTTGCTTCCATCCTAAATTCAGGGTACCTGTAGCTGTAGCCACATGGAAACCAGCTTGAGCTGTTCTTACACATCTTTGATCTCAGGTTTCAACTGTCCCAGAAGGATCATAGTCTTCTCATTGCAGCTTACAGGCCCACAAGTAGGACCTTTATTTTCTTTCCATTGTTACTATCACACACACATACACACACACACACACACACACACACACACACACACACACGAAATCTCCAATTCAGGTAGTTCCCAGACCTTGTGAAAAATACTTCCCCGCCTTCTGTATGGTTTTCTGGAGACATCTCAAAGAAAAAAAATACCTATATCACAATTTTGCTTGTGTCTGGCCCTGTCCTTATCTGTTGCAGCTATAGGATATTTGCATTCTATATTCTACCATGAATTACTAGGGAAAAGAAACTTTACGGTAAGCCTTTTCCAAAACCCATTAAAGAGATTCAATCAGAGCCAGTGACGTGGATAGTTGGACCTGAAGTTAGGAAGAGCTGAAATCTGAATCTTGCTTCAGACATCTACCAGCTCTATGACCTTGGATGAGTTATTTAATAACTCTCATCCTCAGTTTGCTCATCTGGAAAATGGGGATAATAGTACTTATTTCACAGGGATGGTATGAGGATCAGATGAGATAACATGTAAAGTGTTTTGCAATAAGTTGTCCCCAAAGTCTTAGTGCAGCTTGAAGCTTTAATAGCTTAAACAAATTCTGTATGTGCCAGCTCTAAGCTTATTGGTCATATACTATGGGGCTGGAAGTTGGCCCACTAGTAGGCCCCCACTGACCTTCTAAGGGACATCATGACCTTTTGCAACTCTTCGGGCTGCTTTGAGAAGCTGATGAGGGACTGAAGTGGAGCGCCGGGGCCTTTCCCAATAGACTTCATTGTCTACAATATATCACCCACTCTGACATTAATTTCTTTTTTTAATTTTAAAATGTATTTACTTTGAGTTTACACCATTCAGTTCCACAAGATTTTGAATGTTAAATTTTCTCCCCCTCCCTCCCTTCCTTCCCTCTTCCCCAAGAAGGTGTGCAGTCTGATATAGGTTGTACATATACATTCATATTAAACATATTTTCACATTAGTCATGTTGTAAAGAAGAATTAGAACCAATGGAGTGAACCATGAGAAAGAAGAAACAAAGAAAACAAAACGAAAAAAGAGAGCAAATAGCATGCTTTGATCAGCATTCAGACGCCATAGCTCTTTCTCTGGATGGGGACAGCATTTTCTATCATGAGCCTTTTAGAGCTGTTTTAGAACCTTGCATTGCTGAGAAGAGTCAAGTCTACCAAAGTTGGTCATCATGCAATGGGGTTGTAACTGTGTATAGTGTTCGCCTGGTTCTGCTCCCCTCATTCAGCATCAAGTTTTTCTGAAGTCTGACATTAATAACTTTCTTGTTTTGTTATTTTACTGTTTGAAGTTTGTCGATCTTGTTTCTCTTGGAAGGCTTTGTATTTCTTCTGTGTCCCACAATCTCCCCCTCTCCCCAGCACTTCCCATAGGGACTACACTTATAGGCTTTGAATGACTACAAATTCAAGGGATCCTTTCCTTAGGGAATATTGGACTGGAAATAATTTCCTGATTCAGGGGGGCTGAGAAGTAGAGAGGTGGGGGACATAAGAAGAAACCTGCTGCATACTCATGTTTTCCTTCCTTCCTTTGGGGTATGGAATGTTTACCATATCCTCCTTTATCTTTCAGGGAAGAAAAAAAGCCAGTTGATAAAGGGAAGTCTTAGAGACTATTGAGTTCTGGTGTCTTGCCAGGACAGAAAATAAATGGGGAGAAATTGGAGAACTTCCCAGCTGACCTGATTCCCCATTTGGCTCAACTAGGATTCTTTCGGTCCTGCCCTGGGGAACAAGCTGCTACTTGGGTAAAGGAGAGAGCATTTCTGGAAAAGTTCTCCAATATCTCTTCAATCCCTTCCTCTGCTGCCCAAGTGATATTCCTAAAGCACATGTCATTCTTTTGCTCAAAATGTTCCTGGACTGAATAAAGAATAACCTTTTTGGTTTGACATTTAAAGAGAGTGCTCCATGATCTGGTTCCAACCCAACTTTCTGGGCTAATTATGTATTACCTGCCCCATCCCCCATCACAAATGCCATGTTGCAGAAAATCTAGCCTACTAGTTTTTCCTTACACAAGACATTTCATCTCCTGTGATGGCTTTACTCAGAGTCTGTGCCTCATACGTGGAATACCCTTCCTCATCCTCTCCGACTAATAGGATTCCTGACAAAGCTCATCTCAGGTGCCTTGTCTTCTGTGACGTTTGTCATGAGCCCTCATGCTCACTAAAATTACCTTATATGTATCTTGTAGTGATTTTTCCTTTGTTGTTTTCCCATCACTTTAGTCATGTCCGACTCTTTGTGACCCTATTTGAGGTTTTCTTAACAAAGATACTGGAGTGGTTTGTAATTTCCTTCTCTGCCTCAATTTTTACAGATGAAGAAACTCAGGCAAATAGGGTTAAATGACTTGCCCAGGGTCATACCTGCTAGTGAGTGTCTGAGGTCAGATTTTAACTCACAAAGATGCCTTCCTGACTCCAGTCTTGGCACTCAATGTGCTGAGCCACCTTGCTGCCTTATTTTTCATTTATTGAAACCTTTTTCATTAAGCCTAGATTTCATTTATTACAGTTTTGCTCCTGACACATAGTGGCTGTGTGACCCTGTGAATCCACTTAATCACTCAGTGCTCTAGGCAACTCTCTTAAGATTATAGGTTGCAGAGAAGGGGCCCACCTGCATTGGTGGAAGGAGGTTCCTCATCTGGGAGTTCTGCACATGAGTGAAGTAACATATCCAGTCCTCATCACTGAGGTTTACCTTTCACCTGCACCCAGGTACTCCATCCCCTGCTCCGAGTACCTACACTCCATTTCACCCCCACCTAGCTAGCCTCAGGCCCACCAGGCTGCACTCCAATCATCTTCCTGCCAAGCCACAGCTAAGAAGTGTATCTTACCCCACCCCACCTCCCTGTCTGACTCTGGGAGTAGTGATCAAATGAACGTTACCAATCCTATAAAGGACACGTCGATCAATTGCTCTTTGTCTCTATTTACCATCCCTGCAGTTTCCCAGATCCTAAACACCCCTCTCTGGCCATTTATTCTATAGAATGATGGAATCTTGAAGACTAACACTGAGTCTCAGTTTTGTATCTATGCCCCCAAAACTTAGCACTGTGATTAGTAAATGCTTCTTTATCTCTTTGTTCATGTTTATATGTCTAGGTTGCTTCCTCCTATAGAATATAAGCTCCTTTGATTAATGTCTTGTTTCCTCCTGCCTAGCAGAGTGCCTGGCACAGAGTAGGAGTTTAATAAATGCTTGCTGGTTGACTGAATCTTTTTAGATGCCTGAACTCCTCCCAGGCTTTTGCCCTTTTTTGCCCGTAAAGAAGATGGTCTGTTGCAACACAACATAGCCTTCCCTCGTCCTCCAATATGCTGAATACTGTCTAGTAAGCCAGTCAGTCTGTCACTTAGCATTTATTTATTAAGCTTCTACTATGTGGCAGGCATTGTGCTCAGCACTGGGGATAGGTAGAAAGGCAAAAAGCAAAACAAAGAATTCCATTCCCTGTTCTCAAGGAGCTCATAGCCTAATGGGAGAGACAACATGCAAATATAACATGCATGCGTGTGCGCACACACACACACAGAGAAATTTCAGAGGATAGGTACTAAGATTAAGGAGGTCTGAGAAGGCTTTTTACAAAAGGTAACACTTTGGTTGAGACTTGAAGAAAGTCAGGGAAGTCAGGAGGCTGAGTTTAGGGGGCAGAACATTCTATGCATGGGGGACAGTCAGGAGGATTTGGACATAGTAGAGTCCAAGGGACTACAGGTAGGAAGAAACGCCTGAAGTATCTGGGAATGGTATTCATAAGAAAATGAAGATGGGCCTGTGATTTCACTTATATCACTGCTGAGGTCTGATCCTTTTCAGTATTCATTCAACCAGCTTTTATTTAGCACCTACCAGGAATTCATTGGGCAACTAGATAGAGTGCCAGGCGTAGAATCAGGAAGACTCATTTTCCTAAGTTCAAATCTGACCTCAGACACTTAATAGGTGTGTGACCCTGGGCAAGTCACTTAACCAGATTTGCTCCAGTTTCCCATCTGTAAAATGAGCTGGAGAAGGGAATGACACTGCAGGATCTTGGCCAGAAAAATCCCAAATGGGGTCACAAAGAGTTGGACAAAACAGCTGCAGCAGCAACATCAACAGTAATTCAGTGAAAATCAACCTGTGCTAAGACAGTCTAACCTTGATTAATGACAATGCCAAGGAATTGGGAGTTGTCAGTATTTCTATTAGCCAAGTGTTCTGATCCACAGTTATCTCAAAGATCGTTGTTGTTTTTGATCTTTGAAATTCCAAAGAACAGAATAACGGCTGTACAACTGTGGATGGACAAACATGCTAATTTTTCAGAAAAGGGATGAAGTAAGAATCAGCTAACCATAAGATACTGATTGACTGTACTTCCTAGCTAAATCCTAAACCATATAATTAAAAGATCATTTCTGAGCATTTAGAAAGGAATCTGGTAATTAGTAAGAGCTTCCATGGCTTCATCAAGAAAAATTCACTCAAATTAAAACAAATCTGCACTCTACAAATTGGCACTAACAAAACAAAACAAAACAAAACCAGGAAAAATCAGTATTGGAAGGGCTATGGAAAGACAGGTATGCTAATACAATATTGGTGAGTGTAAATGTTTGTATACAGCTCTGAAAACAGATGTAATTCCCAGATGTCCATCAATTGGCAAATGACTGAGCAAATTGTGGTAAATGATTGTGATGGAACTTTATTGTGCTATTAGAAAGATGAGCAGGATACTCAGAAAAGCCTCAGAAGACTTACTTGAACGGATACAAAATGAAATGACCAGAAGCAGGAGAACACTGTACATAGTAACAGCAATAATGCATGATTCAATTGTGAATGACTTACCTACTCCCAATCCAAAAGATTTATGATGAAAAATACTTTTCACCTCTGGAGAAAGAACAGATGGAGTTTTAATGCATATTAAAGCATATAAAACTTTTCTTATTATTCTTATTTTTATGTCTGGGATTTCTTTTTCAATACGGTTAATATAAAAATGTTTTGCATGACTGCACATATATAATCTATAACACATTGCTTGCCTTTTCAAGGAAGTGGGGAAAAAGAAAGGGAAAGAATATGGAACTAAAAAAATGAATGTTAATGTAATTGAGAAAAATAAAAATTCAATGTAAAAAATGTAATTCCCATCTAAATTACATTTTTTCTGAACTGGAAGGAGGAACTAAAGATCATGGAAGATAGAAGTAGTGTTTACCCAAACTGGGAAATTTTGGAGTCCTGTGGGGCAGATGCCTTCAAGAAGTCAATGGCAGATGGCAAGAGACGGGCACTGCCCTCTGAACCAAATGTAATCATAAGTAGTTGTAGTTTTGTCTGGTTCACTAACCCAATTGACACATGACCTGCCTGGACAGAATTTGCTGCTACATTGGGACCAGATAAATGTAGTTTCTTTCTGTTTCTTCCCCTCTCCTGTACTGCTTGGCAAATAGCAATTGTTTCCTCTTATATTGATTTAGTTGCTGTCTTACTTTAATGACGGGTTTGTCTCCTAATGAAGATAACTTGATTTTCTTTGCCAGTGTTGCTTCATAAAGGAGTTGACCACACAATTAAGGAAGGAACCTACGTACCTATAGCCCTAAACCTAAGTGTGAGATTATACTAAAGTTTTCCCTTTTTCTCTGTAGACGCAAATAAGGGCTTCAGGAAAATAGAAGGCTATCTTTAGCTCTGTGACTGGGAACAGCCATCCTATCACACCCTTTCTAAAAACAATGCTAATATCGATTCAGTTACAACGCAAGAATAGGAGGGGGGAAGCTGGGAGTGGGGGAAGGTGCTGGTGTTGACTGAAGCAGGAAAGGATAAAGATGCTTGCATCGGGTAGACTTCGGTTGCCTGGTGAGTGGCTGGCTGAGATGTCAAGCATAATCTGGAGATGACCAGCTGTGATGACTTAGGTGAGTTTTCACTCACTCCAATACAAGGATTTGAAGGAATTGGAGATTTTTAGCCTGAAGAAGAGACTTATTGGGGATATATGTGATAGGTATATGTGATAGATTTAAGTATCTGTTGGGTTGCCATATGGAAGATGGATTAAGTTTTTCTTCCTGCCTCCACAGGTCAGAACTAGGATCAATGACTAGAAATTGCAGAGGTAAGTTAAGCCATAATAGAAGGAAAAATTTCCTAGTAATTAAAGTGATCTAAAAATCAAGCATTTGGCTTTGAGAAGCTGTGAGCCCGCTTTCTTGTAGGAGGCTAGGTCAGTTGTTTTATTGAGACGTTTTTCTTTAAAAGAAGCAAGATGCCCCCCCTCCCCTCTCTTCTGCTCCACAGAATCCCTCTCTTCCTTAAGTGTGCAGTTCAAGTACCATTTTCTTCATGGAGCCTTCTGTTGCCCTTCCCTTTTGAACTACCTTGTATTTAACTCTTTTGTATATTTTGTATCTATTAGTTTTATATTTATTTTCTCTATGTTGTTATAGGTACTTGTTAGGGATAGACTGTCAGATCTGAATCAAGAAGATCTGGGTTTCACTTCTCAGACGCTTAATAGCTATGTCTACCTGTCTCTGTTTCCTCATCTGTAAAATGGGGATAATACCTCCCAGAGTTACTGTAAGGATCAAATGAGCGAATGCATGTAAATATCTTTGTGAAGCTTAAAGTATTACATCAAAATTAGCTACTGTTACTGTTGCTGTCTCTCTCCTCCATGGATTGTTACATTCTTGGTAATCGTTTTATCCCCAGCTTGAAAACCTTACACCTTTATCTTACGGTTCTGATGAAGAGGGCTGGGCAGGACGATGGAGCAGTGGATAGAATGCTGGACTCGGGGGTCAGGAACATTTGGATTCAGATCCTGCCTCTGATGAAATCACTTCACCTCACTGTGCCTCAGTTTCCTTTTCTGTTGCCATGAGGACTAGATGAGATAATGCATGTAAAGACATTTGCTGGTCTTAAAATGTTACATGAATGCCAAAGTAAATGTCAGCTAATATATTGTTAACGTTGTTGTCTCTTCCATTAGAACGAACATTCCTTGCCAGTAAGGATTGCTTTATTTTTTGTGAACAGCCCCAGCACATAGCACACACCATGTCTGGCATGTACTTGATTGACTGATTTAAATACGGGTCAGACTAGATAACCCAGGATGTCCTTCTAACGTTGAGATTCTGTTCTTCCATGAAATTCCTTTTTAATTTTGATGCTTGTTGAAAAGATTTCAAAAAGATCTTAGTATTAAAAACTAGAATAACTTATGTGTTCAATAATTGAAAAATGACTCACTAAATCATAATATATTTACATAATCAAATATTATAGGGTCATAAAAATGATAAATAAGAAGGCTACATGCAAATATGAAAAAGTATTTATGAAATGATGTGAAGTAAAATGGTATTCTCATTGACTACAATGATATTAGGGGAAGTGGGGGGAGAGAGACAGAGAAAGGAGAGGAGAAGGGAAAGGAGGGAAGGGGAAGGATGAGACAGGAGGGAAAGGGAGGAGAAGAGAGGAGAGGAAAGGGGAGGGAAAAGAAGGGAGAGAATGGGAGGAGTCCTATGTGAACTAAGGCAAGTCATTTTATGTCTCTGGGCCTTAGTTTCCTAATCAATATCACTGAATCAAATGATCTCTAAACTTTCTTCTAAATTTCACATTCTTCATCTCCTAGGATCTAAGTTCCCAGAGCCAGTAGAGTGATGGGCCAGCCTGAGCTTTCTAGCAGCCACACAGCACCTCAGCTCAAAGGAGAAGGTTGAGTTCTCACTGAAAATAGCCTGGCAGAGGTTGCTAGGGTGGGTCACTAACACAGGCTAATGGAAAACATATTGGCGATTGGGGCTCAGCCCATGTCTTTATGGCTCCTTTGGCTGCCTCTTGTTGGCTAAGGGAGAAGGTCCGCGTCTAGGTCTAGGCCCTGGGCATCATTCCCTGTTTGGGGCACACACACTCATACACAGCCTTTTCTGCCTCTAAGTACAATGGTTAAGAGCAAGAGGAATGTAATAGAATATTAGAGCCAGAAGGAACTCTAAAGGTCATTTAGTCTATAATCTAGAGCTGGGGTCTATGAACAATGGACAGAGCAATGGACCTGGAGTCAGGAAGACCTGAGTTCAAATCTTGCTTAAGACACTTAGTAACTGGGTGACCCTGGGCAAGTCACTTTAACCCACTTTGCCCCAGTTCTCTCATCTGTAAAATGGGGATAATAATTGCACCTATCTTGAAGGATTGTTGTGAGGATCAATGAGATAATATTTGTTTAAAAAATAAATAAAATCACAGCACAGGGCCTGGTACCTAATAGGTGCTATATAAATGCTTTGCCTTAAATATATTTTAATATGCTTGGTTTCCTTTTTTATAATCCTATTTATTTATACATTCAAAAACATCATTCTGAGAAGAGTTTATGGGCTTCATTAGACTGACACACTCATCCATGACACACGCACACACAAAGTTAAGATGCTCTCATCTGATCTCTTTATTTTACAGATGAGGAAGCTAGGTCCAGAGAAAGGGACTTATTCAAGGTCACACAGCACATTGTAGGCAGAGATGGTCCAGAATTCCTTTGGTTCTTCAGGTGGCTTCTCTAGTCTCATCCATTACAGCATTTTATCCTTTTCAAAGTCCTATCAAATATAATATGAACCAAGGTTCAGCCTAAGGCTGTCTCCTACAATCCACCCATCGACAAGCATTTATTAATCACCTATAGTTTGCCAGGTTAGTGTTAGGTGCTAGGGATACAAAGAATGAAACAATCTTTATTCTTATTCTAATAGTGAAGATGTATATATAAATATTATATATTATATATATTCTTTATTCTTATTCTGACAGTGAAGATGTATATATAAATATTATATATACATTATATATATTCTTTATCCTTATTCTGACAGTGAAGATGTATACATATATATACATATATGTGAGTGTATGTGTGTGTAGACACACAGATATATATCTATGTTATAGTGTATATAGGTTATAGTGTGTATGTATATATAAACACACAAGTACATATATACAATAGGCTTTTCCTGCTTCTTCTTGCCATTATAGCAATTAAGTTTAATAAACATTATTAAGTGCTTACTATGGACTAGGCATTGTGCTGGGGATACAAGAAAAGAGAAAAGACAGTCCCTACCCCCAAGGAGCTTACAGTGTAATGGGGGAGACTACATGACAACAAATATAAATACAGCAAGCTATTTACAGCATAAACAGGAAATAATTTAAAAAGGGAAAGCACTGGAATTAAGTGGGGTCAGGGAAGGCTTCCTGTAGGAGCTGAGGTTTAGTTGGGACTTAAAAGAAGCCAGAGAGGTTGCTAAGTGAAGAGGAAGAACATTCCAGGCATTGAGGATAGCCAGAGAGAATGCCTGGAACTGAGAGATGGAGTGTCTGGTTTATGGACCAGCCCATGTCACTGGATAGAAGTGTGTATATTAGGAGTAAAAAGACTGAAAAGGTATGAGGGGGTTGGATTATGAAAGACTTTGAATACTAAACAGAGCATTTTGTATTTGATCCTGGAGACAATAGGAAACCACTGGAGTTTGAGTAGGGAAGTGACATGAACAAACTTTCATTTTAGGAAAATCACTTTAGTAAATGGATGTAGGATGGATTGGTGTGGGGACAGACTTGAGGCAGACAGACCCACCATAGACTATTGTAATTATCTGCAGTGTGAAGTGAGAAAGGCTTGTACTACAGGGATGGCAGTGCCAGAGGAGGGAGGGGGAAATACCTGAAAGATGCTACAAGGTCTTGACAATATCTGTGTTGGGAGGGTGAGAGATAGTGAGGAGTCCAGGATTGACTCCTAGGTTGTGAGCCTGAGAGACTGTGCCCTCCCCATCCATTTATGGGCCAGTAATGGGAATGTAATGTGTGGGGATGTAATAGGGATGGCCCCACTGTAATGGGGATGGACCTCTTTGGGGGCCCACTGGAAGGGCCCAGGACAAAGGTCCATCATCTACACTTACTTCATGGAATGCTCCCCAAAAAGTCCAGTCTAACAGTTTGAAGGGTTCCCCTGATTACATCTACTTCTTTAGTACCGGGAAAAGAACATTGAACTTGGAAGCACAAGACATGGTTCAAATCCCAGCTTTGCTTCTTACAATCTATGTGACCTTGGGAAAGTCACCTCAGTGTCCTCTCTGTAAAATGAAGGGATTGGACCAGATGACCTTGAAGTTTCCTTCCAGTTCTAGACCTTTGTCCTTATTTTGCGTTTATTTGTATTTGCTTCTCTTTTCACATGTTATCTAACTCTCTGCTCTCCTCAAGCTCCTGGAGGACAGAAACTATTTCTTTTCTTTAAATCCCTTCAATGTATCTAGTGCTTCAATGTATCTAGCACATAGTAGATACTTCCTTTTTGGTTTGTTTAATTGAATTTTATCCAAATGAGTTCCCCTAAAGAATCCTAATAAGGAGAATAAGGAAGTAAGAAATAATAATGAGGAGGAGTAGGAAGAACCTAGGGAGAATTGTGGACTGGAAAGGCAGGAGAATTTATCTGGATGGCACCTCAGAAGGACTTGCAGCTGCATGAGAAGGACAAGACTTAGGCTGCCCTTGTTCAGAGTAATTCTTTCCACCTCTCTCCCCCGACCCTATGCCACTACCCCACCTCCAGGTTAACTCAGGGATGGGGGGGGTCCTCTTTCCTACTATTTTTTTGGATGCGGATTGAAATGGCTCTGGGTGTAGGGGGGAGGGGGAGGAAAGGGGTAGGCAGGGTTGGGATATCTGCCTCACTGAGCTAAAATAACTCCTCCCTTTCCAGCCTAGCCAGGACAGGGCGACAGAAAGTCCAGCATGAGACGGCTGCATTTTTAGCCTTGCCCAGAAATGTCAGCCCATCCACAGCAAACAAAGTACTGGCTGTTTGTTGTCGTGTGTTCTCAAAGCACGCGGAACAAGTCTTCCCTCACACACAGGGGCAGGAGAGAGGGGAAGAGTTGAGGGTAGGAGGGGCAGGAGGGGGAGATGACTTCAGGAGGATGGGAGAGGCAGGTGCAAAACATGCAATTAAAATTCCTAATTGACTATTTTGGGGCCTCGCCCCCCTTAAACATACAGAACATTCTTTGACCTTGGCTGAGTTGGTATCTCTCTATATTGGGCTCTATGGGACCCTCCCACGGGCACTCCTGTTTCTTGCCTGCCCCCACCTCCTTCTGGGTCATGTGTCCCAGAATGTGATGGAAGAACGAAATCCTCTGTGAACCATCAGAGCTCTCCCCAACAAAGTTGCTTGGAATTCCCTCCCCTCCCGAGGGAACGACTCAAGGCGTTGGCACTGGCTGGCACTCACTTGTGAGCTCCTTGTCTGGCTGAAAGCTGTCTACAGTGGGGTATGCAAGGGGAGGTACCATCTGAAAAATATGTGGCCTACCTAGCCCCACCCCATCCAAGCTACGTCCCAGGCTGGGCTTTGGGTCCGAGGTCCTGTTCCCTGGGGCTGCATTCATTAGATGAGGGTTAGTGTTTCTAATGATACTGAGCCTTGGGCATCATCAGGGAATGAGGGGATGTTGTCAGAAAAGTAGGGAAAGCCTTTTCCAATCTGCCCATGATCTCTGTCCCAACCATCTTCACCTCTAAGAAGCTAGGCTCTGAGATATTTTTGTTTCGTTGTGTCTGACTCTTCTTGACCCCATTTTAGTCACCCTATGTTTCTTGGCAAAACTACTGGAGTGGTTTTCTGTTTCTTTCCTCCAGCCCATTTTAAAGATGAGGAATCTTAGGCAAACAAGGTAAAATGACTTGCCCAGGTTTGAACTCAGGAACATGAGTCTTCCTAACCTCAAACCCAGTACTCTATCCACTTTGCCACCTAGCTGCCCTGGGATCTGAGATACTGCCTTCTTAAATAGTCAGTAATGACTATCAATCAGTCCTTTAACAAGTACTTTATTAAGTGTTTACCATGTGCCAGGCCCCATTTCTATGGGCACTGTATGAAAAGAAAACCAATACAGTCTATGTGCTCAAGAAGATTACATTCTAATGGGAGGGGGAGATGTATTTAAAGAGTTTCATGCAATATTTCTATCGTCGATAGCTGGTAACTTTAGAGAAGAAAGTTCATAGGTCCCTTATTTGTAAAATTAGAATATTAAACTAGAGAATCTCCAAAGGGACCCCTAAGCTCTTCATCTCAGTTTGGTCCTATCTTTATCTTTCATGCTCTTTAGAATAGCCTATAGATGTGGGGCAAGTGACCAAGGCAGGAAGCTAGGTGGTACAGTGGATAGAGCACCGACTTGGAGTCATGAAGACTTGAGTTCAAATCTGAAATCAGGTACTTCCCCTAAGCAAATCACTTAACCTGGTTGCTGTTTGTCCTTTGTTCTTGAAGAAGACCATGGCATCAGGGGCATGATGCCAACTGGATTTAAATGAGGGAGGGCTGTGCAAAGTCATCAGCTTTACTTCCTTCTCTGGAGCCATCTGGGTCCAATAGCCAGATATGGAGAATGGCGAGGGATGGAACCAGGAAGGCTACAAAATCCATCTCTTTGACGATGAGGGTAGTAAGGAGGTCTTTAAAAATGGGAGTGAAAAAATGTCTGACTTGGTTAATGTGGTGGTTAGTTTGAACAGCTTCTTCCCCTTTTCTATTTCTTTGTCATTCTCTGTTGTGAGAGATGGCTTGCTGATTGGAAGAAGAGGGAAACATACCTATAATGTAAGTTCCCTGAGGGTAGGAATTGTTTCTTTCTCTTTCTTCCTTCCTTTTTTCTCTTTTTTTTTGCCTCAGTATTTACCAAAGTGCTTGCCACATTTTAAGTTCTGAATAAATGCTTTTTAATTTCTACAAAAATAAAAGATAGAAAAAAATTGAACTTAGGAGTAACTATAAGCTATGGATGGACTCCTTGTGATCTTGCCTGGAGGGAGGAAACAGAACTTAACGACCCAGTCTTCCTACATCCCAAGTACCTTCTTGCTTCAAAATATGGTTATTGCATAGCGTCCATTTACAAAGAAGAAATTGATTGTAGAAAATCAACTTCTTATTCCATCTCCTTCTCATGTGGTGGCAGAGAGTAAGTAAATCTCATAACAATATCAACTCCAAGAGGATGCCTCTCTCTATTCCTTTGCAGAGGTTGCGTCATCCACAGGCATGGAGCATTGCCTATGTCAGATATTTTCACTGTATGTTTTTCAGTTTTACTGATTTTTTCCCTCTTCTTTCTCTTTTAAGAAATTATTTTTTATAAGGGAAGACTTCCTGGGAGGGGGGATGAGAGGAATACTGGTGAAAACTTAGGTGATATAAAAACAAAAAGCTTATTTTTAAAAAATAACCTCAGGAGATGAGAAGGTTATATTGACACATGGAGCTATCGGGGAATCAGAGTTCTTCCTTCCACTCCCAACAACTACATTTCTCATAAATCCCAAGACAGGTTACTATTCCCAGAAAGGGCCTCCCAGAAGGCATTTTTTCCCTTTCTGCAGTTCCCCCGAGGGGAAAAGTAATTGTGCTTCCTCCCTCCCACTTTCTCTGCCTCCTGATTCCAGGAAGAGTCCTCCCTTCCTTACACCCCCACAGTTCCTTGTTATTACTAGGCTTATGCACACCTAGAGTCCTGCCCAAGAGTTGAAAAGCTAAGCAGAGAGGAAATCCAGTTTGTGGAAGGGCCTTAAGTGTGGCGCTGGGAAGTCAGTCAGTCAATAGGCATTTATCAAGTGCCTATATATACTATTTGCCAGGCACTATGCTAAACACAGGAGATACAAAGGAAGGCAAAAGACAGTCCCTGCTCTCACCGTCTAATGGGGCAGATGCTATGCAGCCATGTACAAATAGAGCAGCTAGGTGGGGCAATGGACAGACTACTGGGCCTGGAGTCAGGAAGACCTGAGTTCAAATATGGCCTCAGACACTTACTAAATGTGTGACCCTGGCAAGTCACTTCACCCTGTTTGCCTCAGTTTCCTCATCTATAAAATAAACTGCACAAGCAAATGGCAAACCACTCCAGTGTCTTTGCCAAGAAAACCCCAAATGGGGTCATGAAAAGTTGGAAACAACTGAATAACAATGTACCCAAATTGGAAATAATCACAGGGGAAGCCATTTGCATTAAGGGGATCAGGAAGAGCTTTATGTTGAAGTGGGATTTTAGCTGGGACTTGAAGGATACAAGAAACCAGGCTTGGGGGACAGCCAGTGAAAATTGCAGAGTCTGGAGATGGAGTGTCTTGTATAAGAAACAGCAAGGATGCCAGCAGTGTTGGATCACAGAGTAAGTACAGGGGGGGTTGGAGGGAGTAAGCAGGTGCCAGTAGAGGTTGGGATTCCAGCAAGTCGGATGGGAGGATCCCAGTTGTTTAGACTAAATCAGAGGTCCCCTATAGCTCTCATGTCTGCCATATTATAGTGTGTCCCCTCTGAAAAGGAAACCCAAGTCTGCCTAATAAACAGCTGTGTGCCTGGGGTTAAGATGTGGATGGCTATGGAGAAGAGGAGCAGAGCTGGGCTGGTCAGAGGTCAGTCACATTGGTTCTGAGACAGGCAAGAGACTCCAGAGACAACTCATGAGAATAATTGGCCCTTCCTTTCCTTAAAGGATCACAGATTCTATAGGGGGTCATCTCTAGTCATCCTGATCTATATTTTGCCACTGGACCCAGTTGACTCCAGAGGAGAAAGTGAGGCTGATGACTTTGCACAGCCTTCCCTCACTTAAATCCAGTTCACCTGCAAGTCATGGAATCACCTGCCTGATGTCATGGTCCTCTTCAAGAACAAAGTGCAAGCAACCACAACAGATCCTATAATTCTGGAAACCTCAGATCTCAGATATACCTACTTTCTCTTCCGCATCCCACAATTTTATAGATGAGGAAACTGAGACTCAGGGATTTTTCCAGGATTCCACAAACAATGAGTGTCACAAATGGGATCTGAAGCCAGATCTTTTAACTCAGTGGTCTTTCCACTGTACTACTTATGAGTCCCTTCTATTGAGGGCACCAATACGGGGCAGACTACTGGCCCCCAGAGCTCCAAGCCATGGACAACTTCTCCTCTCCATCCAGAATTAAAGAATGGTAAAACTCCATGGAACTTCATAAATCATGTATTCTAATTCCTTTGTTTTACATAAAAGGAAAAGTGAGGCCAAGAGAGCAGAAATAGCTGAGGTAGTGTGTCTTTTTGAGGGGAGGGGGATGTAGGGGAGAAGGGAAGGTTCTGGACCTGTGATTTTATTGGTGTAGAGAACTCCCTGTGTGGAATCGCTTTTTATTAGTACTTTTAAGTCAATTCATTTTAGAGTGTTGCCTGGGGCCCTGAAGTAGAGGCTAAGTGACTTCCTAATGGTGCATGATTAGGGAATAAGGAATACTTTCCTCATCTGAAATAATGAGGGAGTTGAATTAGATCATCTCTGAACATTTTTCCAAGTCTAAAAAAGTGTCATGATGCTAGGAAGCACCGGGACCAGAACTCAAATCCAGGTCTTCTGACTCTAATTCAAGTGGTTTTTATTTACATTGATTTTTCCCTGTGTCTACAACTTGAAATAGATTTAGTCCATGGAGAAAATGCTCACCAGTCCCCTGCCCATGCCCTTGTGTCTCACCATGCCTATAACATTGGCCAGGTACTCCAGAGTTGGCAGTCATCCCTCTGATTTGTTGGCTCTGATGACCAGTTCTGATCGACCACAAGGATGTTGCATGTATTATAACTCAGGGGTAACTCTGAAAAGTCCAGAGTTGAGTCTCTTCTCAATCTCTGCTAAAATAAAAGCTGGGATTGGCTTGTTTTAAACCAAGAATCACTCCCCTTCCCCTAATATATACACCCTCTTTTCCCTAGTGCTGAGAGAGTATGGAAAAAATGGATCTAAATCTGGTAAAGAAATTAGGTCAAGAGGCAGACGTGAGGGGTCTGGAATTTCTGGCAGTCCTCATGGCCCTGGCTGGCAGCGCCACATGCCAGGATTGGTCACAGGTGACTGGGTGGGCTGGAGCCTGTCTGGTTTCAGGGAGGGGGGAAGGAATTGGGGAAATGAAAGGAAGAAGATGGGGTCACAGTGGAATTGCCCTCGAGGTTTTCTGACATGGCCCATAGGTTAGACACCAGGTCTGGTTTGGCATTCTGGGGAGTACAATCTCTTGCCATCCTGCTCCTGCTCCCAGTCCTGTACAGTCCCAGCTATGAGTTATGAGGTGTTGGAGATGGTGATCTCAGCATAGAAGAAGGAAAACACAACAAAACCCTGCCCAGGGTTTCCTGTCTAAGCCTTGGGGTGGGGGGGGGGGCATATGCTCCAGCACTCCTCTGAGCTTGCAAACCCAGTTCAGCTATGTTCTACTTCAATCCAACCAGCTTTTTTCCTAGAGCAGCTCGAGCTACTACTGTGTGTACTATACTAGACACTGTGAGGCTGCTAGTGAGATATAGAACCATAAGAGACAGTCCCTGACCTCAATGAGCTTAATATTCTATTTAGAGAAGAAAGCAAACACCCATGGAGCCATGTTAGACACTGTGAGACAGAATATTATTGAATATCAACCTGTGGGGTTAGGTATAGTCAAGGAAGCCTTTCTGGAAGGGGTGGAAACCCCTTCAGGTGGAGACCCTGAAGGATGACAATCAATCAACTAGCTTTTATTAAGCACCTAGTACATGTCAGGCACTGGAGATACAAAGACAAAAATGACATGGAACTTACCTTCAAAGAACTTACATTCTCTAGGGGAAGATAAGATAAATATATGCAAAATAGATTGCAATACACAAAAAAATTTCAGAGGGGAGGCAGTAGCAACCAAAAAGAATCAAAAGAGTAGATTTTATTTTTACATAGCTAGAGAGAAATCAGGGCTGGGGACATTAAGCAAAGTAAGTTTATAGGGTTGTTAAGGACTTACTCAGGCCATCCTGAAGGAAGGGAAATGGTAATACGCAGAAGCAGCTAGGTGGTACATTGGAGGGAATAATGAGACTGGAGTCAGAATGACCTGAATTAAAATCCAGCTTCAGATATTTACTAGCTGTGTGACCTTGGGCAAATCACTAAACTGCTGGTTGTCTCAGTTTCCTCAATTGTAAAATGGGGTTAATAATAGCATTTACCTCTGAGCACTGTGAGGATCTAATGAGATACTACTTATACAGTGCTTAGCATAGTGCCTGGCACATAGTAAGCACCATATTATATGCTAGCTCTTATTACTACTGTTACTACTGCTGCTGCTGCTACCTCTACTGCTACTACTGCTGCTGCTGCTACTACTGCTACTACTGCTGCTGCTGCTACCTCGACTGCTACTACTACTACTGCTACTACTGCTGCTGCTGCTACCTCGACTGCTACTACTACTACTGCTACTACTGCTACTTCTAGCTCTACTGCTACTACTGTTACTACTACTACTACTACTAGTATCATCTTGCATTCCCTGATGGAGACTTACTGATGAGAAATTTATCTCCTCTGAGGTGGGGTCACTCTGAGTGTTAATAAGCCTCTTCCCTACACTTACCAGCCCTCCACCCATATATTAAATGATCTTTGTGTGATATATACTAGATTTTCTCCTGGCTGAATTTTGGGTCAAAATCCAGAAGGTACAAATAGAAGGCAGAGATTCGTGTTCAAAGCAGGGAGAACACATCTTCCCCTTTGTATGTGTCAGGGACCCCTTTGAGAGTTCAGTGAAGCCTGGAAATCCCTTTTCAGAAAAAAAAAAAAGCTATTTAGATGTATAAATAAAATACCTAAAATTAACAAAAGAAAACCAATTATATTAACCCATAGATTTGTTTTTTCTTAAGGTTCATGGACCCCACCCCCACCCCCAGGTTAAGGACCTATAGTCTAAAATATCCAAATTCCATCCCCCTTCCCTGAGAGGGAGCTCTTTTATGCAAAGCAGGTAAGCAAGAAGTATTTATTAAGCACTTACTGTATGCTAGCCACTTTGCTAAGCAAAGTGGGTATGATTCTGATTTAAAGGAGGAAAAGATCGCATAGGTGTCCAATCTCTTATTTTTTAGACCAAGACCTTGTATAGGGAGGGAGCCTCTTATGAGGAATTCCCTTTGCCCATGCAGACCAACATTTTTTGGTCTTGGGAGTTGCCTATGTCACTGAGAGGTTAAATAATTTGCTCAGGGTCATACGGCCACCAAAATGGCAGATTCCAGACATATCCTCGAGATTCTGAGGCCAGCTCTCTGGCCATTATGTCACACTGCTTCTCTGTCCCATCTCTACCCATGGGGGTAACAAAGCCCAGAACCACAGATTGGGGTGGGGGAAGGGTGAAGGATAGTTGAGTAACTTTGAGGGCTGGGCCAAGACTATTCTCCCACAGCAGCAAGGATCCTCAACCCCACAATCTAGGTCCTCACTCTTCTCTCCTTCCCCTCTCTGGAGCCCTTCCCTCTATTCTTGCCATAGAATAGGAAAGAAGGAGGCAGAAGGCACAGAGAGATAAAGGTACGTCCCAAAGTGAAGCAGTTCCTTCCCAAAGCCGGTCCCAATCCCCAGGATCACTGCACCTTAGATCCAAGACAGGCTGATACTTGTTTCTCAGGATTCTGAGTTTGGCAAGAGTCCTGAACTTCTCATAAAAGAGGGGATGGGGGAAGGAGGAGAAAAAAGTGGGGGAGTAATGTTGTCTTAACCCCCTCCCAGCACCAGGGCCTCCTGTATCTCTCAGATCATAAACTAACACAGCTCACATGCTGAGGCCTGAACTGGGAAGCCCTGGCCAAACCCCAGGGAGCCCCCTATTCACTCCCCCAAACCACCCTGAAGGTTTATTGCTTCCAGCTGCAAAGTGTAGTCTGCCCTACTCAGACCCAGGGCTCTATACCATCCCTTTGCCAAACCCACCCCCATCCTTAATGCTTCAAGGAGAAAAGAGGAAAGCAAGGGAGAACCCTTCCAACTTTTTGCCCTAACGTTGACTCCTTAGACATTATCTCTTATTTTGTTCATCTGTGGAATGGGCTGCAGGAAAGGGATGAGGAGATTTAGACAGAGGTGGTGTGGAGCCCTAAGGGGTTAAACACTTTTCAGGGAGACAGACCCGGCCCTGTTCTGAGGACAGATCGAGAGGGAGGGGGGTGGGGGCTGCAGCCCACAGTGACAGGATTGTTCACTGGGCTCCCACACCAAAATCTCCACCCCATCAGGCTATTTAGCTACAGGATCTGTCAACAGATGCTAGTGGCATGTGTCTTTCCTTAGACTCTACCCCTCAGCTCCGCTCCTTTAGAACTCTCCTTCTAAGAAACAGGGCAGTAGCAATACCCTTGTATGTGGAGGGGAACCCCCACGTCCCCTCAGAGGACAATGGAACCATGGTCCTAGGCAGGAACTGTTCTCATAATTCGTTCTTCTCCATGGGTGATTGTAGATAGAAAACATAAATGGTACTGACCTCCATATTTTCCTCTCTTCCTCCTCTAACCTTACCCCCCAGTATATATGTGGACATACTCAGACAGGACACATTTTCAGCAGTTATGGAAAAGACAACAGACTCGGGGAAGGGAGAAATAAGTATTAAGTGACTACTGTATGCCAGATACTATGCTTTATAAATATCCCAGTTGAGGGCACCAAAAGAAATTGGACACAGGGTCATAAATAGGAATTATTATACTTAGGACATTATCAGTTGGGGATAGGGCATCAGTGTCCCAAGGGACAGTCTTTCTATAGCTACAGTTACACAGAAACAGGGGGAGATGGTAGGTCTCAGTAATGGGGTGTTACAACAACCATGGTACAGATAGGTAAATTGCCATGAGAGGCCACTGGTTGTCACAGGGAAGATGTGCTCACTCTGGATGCTGGCACCCTGGCACAAAGCCCTGTTGGTTCAGTAAGTATTTTAGCTCCTTCCCCTCTCTTAAGTCACTTATCTGAGGGAGGGATCAGCTCCTCAAGTTGAGATCCCCTACTCAGTAAGTTCCAATGACTCCCTATTGCCCCTAGGATCAAAGATAATCTCAGTTGAGCTATTAAAATCTCTTCACAAGCTTGTTCCAATATAGCTTTCCAAGCTTCCAGCATTTGCAACTTTGTTGCCCACATGCTATAATCCAGCCAAAGTGTCCTTCTTCCTCACATATTTCTGAACCTTTACACTCAACTCTGGTTGTCCCTTAGCCTTAGAATGCATCCCCCCTCAGCCCTGCTTTGAAAAATTCCTTGTTTCCTTCCTGACTTTGCTTAAGTGATAGCTTCTATGGGAATCCTTCTTTCCTCCCTCCCTCCCTGGAAAAAAAATTACCTTGCATTTATTCTGTATCTAGTTTGCATATACTTGCTCTTAGACAGGCTAAACCAGACTGGGGGTAGCCACCAGGCCTCCAACGTATTAATGAGTTAGAGGGGTGTCTGTCCCAAGCATGTGAAGACTTTCCTGGTGGAATGGGCAGATGAGAACAATTTGTTTCAACAGCCATGAAGACAGCTGGAGCAGGTGCTGTGGAGCTCTTATGGTTTGTCCTTTGATCTCCAAGAGGACCATGACATCAGGGAGATGATAGCATGACTTGCAATTGATCTGAGTGAGGGAAGATTCTTCGAGCTTGGTCAGATGTCAAAGATGCCAAGGTTATCCACTGTATTCTGGCCAGTCTCCAGATATCCTGACTTTTGTACTGCCACTGGACCTCCAGATGCGCTGGAAGATAGAGTGAGGCTGACAACTTTGTGTAACTGTGCCTCACTTAAATCCATTTCCCACAGGAGTCAAGGCACCACCCTATGATGTCAGTGGTCCTCTTCAAAGATGAAGGATGAGCAGCAACTTGGTCTTAGCAGTCTTTGATGGTTCAGGTACTAAAAATCAAGGGACATATTGGGGAGCGGGCTAGCTTTCCCTATGGAGCTAATTCCTGTTGGGCATTCAAATTGTCATGACTTCTTTCTAGCCTCATCTACTTTGAGCTCTGATTCTCTCCAGTCTCTCCCGTTTCCCCAATGTCATAGGCTCAGAGGTCTCAGTCAGTCAGGAGTCATGTCTGCCTCCTGGTTAAATAGCACTCAGTTACCAGTCTGTCCTTCAGAGAACTTTTCCAGCCTTCTTTCCTCCCTCCCTCTTTCCTTCCTTTCCTTCTTCCTTCCCTCCCTCCCTTCTTTCTTCCCTCCTTCCTTCCTTCTTTCCTTCCTTCCTTTCCTTCCTTCCTTTCTTCTTTCCTTCTTTTCTTTTTTCTTCCTTCCTTCTTGCCTGCCTTCCTTCTTTCTTCTTTTAATGTACCTGTTGTATCTTGACAAAACAGAAACTCCTTGAGATCAAGAACTGCTTCATTTTTTTTTACTTTCTCATCCTTAGCACAGAGCCTGATATACAGAAGGTGCTTAATAAATGCTTGTGGGGTGGCTGATTCACACTTATATCCCTTGCTTCTCTGAACTCTGAGTCTGACAGAAGTAGTTGGGTGTTTGATAAAGATAAAACTCTCTCGTTCCCAGCATGGAAAGGGTGGTAGGGCTGTAGAGCCTACATCTGTATGACTCAAGGCTAAAGGATTTCTGAAAGCTCTTTGTATAGCTAGTTTAAGGGCCCTGAAATACCCCATTTCAAATACTTCTCTGACCCTTTCGAGGCTCAAACAGAAAATGGTTCAGAGTCCAACCCAAAGCAAAATCTAGGCCACAATGATATGAGCTTATGCATATCTACTCAAAAATTCGGTGGCCGCCTCGCCAAAGTCAACAGACCTTTGACGTCTACCAAACCTTGATTAAAAAAAAAAATCTTGATGACCCTGCACCCTTCCATGGTGTGCTTTCTGCCTCCTCTATGGCAGGGCAGGCTAGAGGTTATTTGTGGGCACTGAGAGCTAAGCAGGAAAGGCCCTCCTGGGACCATCCTTGACTGCCCCTGCAGCTTTTCCTAACTTAGATCCTGTGGAATCTACTTTAAGGAATGATTTCACTCTTTTGGAAAGGACTTTAGATGCCAAGAAAGGAGATACTTTTGTTTGTAAACAACCATTTGTGTCTGCAATGTCTACTCCCAGTTGGCATCCTTCCTTCCTTCCTCTCTCCCTCCCTCCCTCCCTCCCTTCCTCTTTTGATAGAAAGCCAACTCAGGCTTCTAGGATGCAGGATGGCAAACTGTCCAGGGTTGTTGGGGGAGGAGGGAGGGAGAGAGAGGAAGAAGTCTGTTCTTTCAGTCTACTCTTTCCAGTAGATGGTGGGCAGGGAGAAGGGGAAAGGAGGAGCCCTGATCTGAGGCAGTGTGTCCAGTGACCTCTCATCCTAGCTTTGGTCAAGAGAACAAGAACTCTGTGCCTCACCAGTCCTAGGACTAAGAAATGAGGGTAAAGTGCAGGTTAAATTTCAACAATCTCTCCCCACTTCACCTGGGGGTCAGAGGTCTAATAGGTAAGGACAAAGAGGAAGATAGCCAAGTGTCTAGGGCAAGAATGTTATGCCTAGATATTTTTGATGATATTTGGTGTTTTTAAAATTTTTGACATTAATAAACTCCAACTAAAATGAACATTTTTTTGTCCATCATAGAAGATGTACATAAGAAGATTATACATGAAATATAGCTAGCTTTAAAAAAAAGTTTAATAAATTCAGCATATGAATTTTAAAGCTGTCCTGTTGTCTTCGATTCCTTCTGAATGCCCGGAATATTTTTTAGCTCAGAGCCAACCTCATACACCGACATAGTGAGTAATCGCCTATCTTGTATGAGTTGAAAGGTTATGAGAGGTCCCTTTCCCTGAAACAAAAACTCAGTCAGGCTCCCGTAGTGCCTGAAATTTCATCATTAGAATCACTTGTCCAAAAGGGGAACACACCACCAATAAAACAAAACCAATTTCTTTCTTCCAAAACCTTTCTCCTCCTAATTTCTCCTTTCTGTTGAGAGGACCATCATCCTTCCACTCATCCGGGTTCACCATGTCTGAGTCATCCTCAGCCCTTCACTCTTGCTCATCCTCTGTCTGCAATCAGTTGCTAAGTCCCATTGCTCTTGCTTGAATAACATCTGTCACATCCATCCCCTCCTCTCCACTCACAAAACCTTCTGTCTCCTTAACCGAGAACTCCCATTACCTCTCGTTCGGATTAATGCAATAGCCTTCTAACTGCACTCCCTGTCTCAAAGCTCTTTCCTTTTTAATCTATCCTCTTCATAGTTACCAAAGTAATTTTTGTGTAGACAAGTTCTAAACATGTCATCTCCCCATTCCCCACCCCACCATCACTCAATAAACTCCAGTGGCTCACCATTTCCTTCAGGATAAAATGTACACTTCTGTCTGGCATTTTAAATCCCTCACAATATGACTCTAAGCTATGTTTTCAGACTGATTACACAGTGGTAACCTCCCTGGGCCTCAGTTTCCTCATGTGAAAAATGAGGGGAGTACAAATCCTTTCTAGTTCTCAGTTTACGAACATATATAACCATATGTATATAATTCATCATCCTTCCTTCTTTCCCCGGACACGAGTACAGGTACTCATCACCTCATTACCAGTTGGTGGATCTCCCTGCTGCAAGTCTCTTCCCATTACTGTCCAGCCCTCTACACAGCTGTTAAATTGATCTTCCTAAAGTGCAAGTCTGACTATGTCATCCCTTTGCACAGCTCTCCCTCACTTCAATCCAATTCACTTACATGTCATGGCAACACCTCCCTAATGAAATGGTCCTCTTTGAGAACAAATAATGACCATGTCACCCAATTATTCAGTCAGTTTCAGAGGCTCCCTATTACCTCCAAGACACCATTTAAAACCCTCAGTTTGACTTTCCTCATGACATACTCTACAATCCAATGACACTGGCTCCATGCTATTCCTCAAAAATGACTCTCTCTCTGTCTCTCTCTGTCTCTCTGTCTCTGTCTCTCTCTGTCTCTCTGTCTCTCTGTCTCTCTGTCTCTCTGTCTCTCTGTCTCTCTGTCTCTCTCTCTGTCTCTCTCTCTGTCTCTCTCTCTCTCTCTCTGTCTCTCTCTCTCTCTCCTCTCTCTCTCTCTCTCTCTCTCTCTCTCTCTCTCTCTCTCTTTCTCTCTCTCTCTCCCCACTCCTGGCTTTCTACAAGTCTCAGTTAAAGTCCAACCTTCCATAAGAAAACCTTTCCAGGGCCCCTTATTCTCTGAGATCACCTCCAATTCATCCTGTCTGTAATTTCTTTGTATATAGTTGTTTGCATGTTGTTTCTCCCATTAAATCATGAGTTTCTACTATGAGTAGGACTTTTTTTGGTTAGTTTTCCCTTAGCACTTAGCACAATACCAAGCATATAGTAAGCCCTTAATAAACACTTGCTGAGTTGAAATGACTTGATGTGATCATATTCGTTAGCCTCTGTGTGTCCTGTCATACCATGGTCCAAGCAGTTCCTTAAGAGACCCAGCTTCGAGCAGAGTTTTCTTTGTTTTACATCCACCTACATGGATCAGGGATTTGAATTTGGATTCCAAGAATCTTAGGCAATGATTCCCTTGGGAAGTGGTTTGGAATAGGGATCCTCTTAGCATAACTCTGAAAGGGCTGCTTTTGCCCTGTGCCAGTCACAAAGAAAACAGATTGCCAGACCCTTTGTATGGTAGGGGCTGGTGTGCCACCGAGGCAGCCATGAGAAAGAAAAAAGGGCAACCTTTAAACACATTCCACAGACAACCAGGTAGTATTACTAACAATGACTGTAGTACTTTAAGGTTGTGATCCACTTGATGTACCTTATCTCGTTTGTTGCTCATGGTAGACCTGTGAGGTGCATCCTATTATCATTCTCATTTACGGGAGGAAACTGAACCTCAGACGTAAAGTGATCTGTCCAGTGTTACACAGTTAGTAAGTACAGTCAGGACTTGAACCAAGTCTTCCTGCATCCAAGTCTTATCCACCAGGCCAGCGATGTCAAATGGGATAGAAATTGAATAGAAACAGGGGCCGATAATTCATAAAAAATACAATATTATCTACTTTTTCTTGTATTTTTATTTATTTTATTAAATATTTCCCAATTACATTTTAATCTGGTTTGGGCAACACTCAGGAGTATTGTAAGCCATGAGTCTGATGCCCTGTACCAGGTCATGTTGCTTCCTCATTAACCCTCTGAGAAGTTTAATCCGCAAATTCAAGAGGTCACAGTGATTGTTATATATAAAAACAGATAATTCATAGTACCTAGAGCTGGAAGAGACCTTAGAAACAATCTAACATGGGTTCTTAATCTGGAATCTGTGAACTGGTTATGCCTTTTTTTCTTCAGCATTATCTTTGTATTTTTTCATTAAATATTTTCCAATTACATTTAAAAATTTTAAAGCATTCTTTGATTTAAAAAAAGAATTTTTTTCATTAATTTTTATATCAACTTTATTCCAAATATTCCCTCCTTTACCCAGTGAGCCCTTGAAACAAAGGATAAATGAGAGAAGGGTAAAACCAGTCCAGCAAAATTAACCAACACATCCACTGAATCTGACAGGACATGCAAAGTTCCAAACCCAGTAGTCGCCCACCTCTAAGTAGAAGGTTCATTTTCTCATCCCTTGTTACATGCCATGCTTGGGGCTACAACATTCAGTTGTGAACACATACTTATATGTATAATATTTCTGTTACATATATCTAAATATGTACACATATATGTGCATATATATTTGATCACTATATTTCAGTCTACTTGGTTTCCTTTGGAATCCCATGTATTTTATTTCTATGCATTATTCTGCAGTTTCCCCAGACTACCAAAAGGTTACATGAAACAAAAGGTTAAGAACCTTTAATCTGAGTATAGCTGAAGCCTAGCTAGATCAATCGTTTTATAACTTACAACTCTTCTAGTTTAACCTTCTGATATTAGAAATGAGGAACTGAGACCCAGGGAAAGTCATATAAAAAGCGAGAATTCAGGCTGAGACCATTTTCCTCCTAATTCAGTACTCTCATAATGTTTCTCTTGCCCATGGACACATAGGTAGAAAGTTGCTGAGATCCTGTTAAATGAGAACACCCTTAAAACTAACTTCAGGACGATTCCCTTAGGACTCGCTTCAGCTCCAGTCCATCTCCCTCCCCGTCTCCCCTGACCCTTCTGGCAGGATGAGGGCTCTAAGTTACTCCTGTGGCATTGGTCATAGTTGCATCTCTGAAATTTCCCCAAGTGGTTGACTGTGTGTCAGTATGGAGATGAGGAGCAGACCCTTCCATCCCACACAACTTTGTTCCAGATGCTAGAAATGAGACACAACAGTCTTGTCTTCCTCCAATGATCCAGCTGGTGATATATTGCTCAGTGTGGGTTCTTGGCAGAGGGAAGGGAGAGGTCTGTCCTCTTTCTCTCCCTTATACCTCTAACACAGACAAGATCTCTGGCTCCAGTATCTTTCTTTCTCCAACCCTGCTCTCCCCCTGCCCCCAAGTCCTCATCCCAACAGTAGCCTAACAAAAAGAGTAGGAGGAAAGGAAGTGAGTAAGAGCCAGCCATTGGATCCACATATGTGCAAGTCTGAAGCATTCCTGCCCCCTCCTTCCCCTAGAGCTGGGTCTCATCTCAGCTCTACTAGGAAGAGTAAGCAAAGGGGAAGATTTATCATGTCTGGTCCAACTTCTTAGAGTAGGGTTTCTGGGGATGGAACACATATTGGGAAAATGTAGAAATGGATTTTGCCTCATAATGAGAAAAACAAAATAAAATACACTAACTTCTATGGTGGGAGAAATATGGAAGTGGGCTGTATTCCCAGCTCTGCCATTAACATACTAGTGACCCTGGGAAAGTCACTGAACCTACAGGCACTTGGGTTTTCTTCATCTATAAAATGCCTGGGGGAAGAGAGAGGAAGAAGTCTTGCTTTTCCTTATCTGAGAGAACAAAGGACAAAGGACAAAGATCCCAGGGACCTCAGAAGCCATCAAATGGAAGATAGTAAGTTTGCAAATTTACAAGTATTAGCCTACTTAACAAGTATTAAAAGCTTTCCAATCTTTCAGGAACCCATTGAAGTCCCACCTTATCCCTGAACCCTTCTTTGATCATCCTAGACCAACTCTCACTCTTTCATTCCCTAGTACGCTGAATGAATTTCAAAATTTCCCTTGTGTTGAATACAAAGTAGATACTTGGCAAATTCATTCATTTATTTAACAGACATCGAGGGTTTATTACATGCTCACCTCTGTGAAAGGTTATAGGAGAACCTTATGACATAGTCCTTTCCCTCTAGGAGTTTGTGGAATAGAAGGGAAAGTAAATATACAGTTATCCCTTCCACATTGCAATTTACTCCCATCACAGTTTCAATATATCAGCAAAAGAAATTAGACGGGAATTTTTTTTTTAGAATTTTGCAGAAGCCACAGATGATACAGAAAAAGTTTAAAAACTCAGAAATCCATAAAACACATGTGTAGTATTATATAATATCAACCCAAATTTTACAACAAGGTATTGTAAACACCTCATAAAAGAAAAAGAAAAAAAATCAGACTTCTTCTCTGGTATGAAGGAAGAACCAGAGAATTTTATGATTTTCCAGATTGCCTGGATGCTGCACTCTTAAACTCCTTTAGTGTATAAAGCATAGCCCAGAATTCAGGTTCAATCCACGAACCAAGCAGAGAGAATTTTCTTTCTCCTCATTGTCACTTCTAGACCCTCCCCCATCTCTCTCCATTTAGGTTTGCTCCTTCTCCATCCTTCTCAGATCCTGTTGGTTATTATCTATCAGGTCCCAGGATTTTTTCCCTTTTTTCTCTTTCTTTTTTTAATCCCTTTTTAAAATTCTTAAACAAGAAATTTATTTAAACAACAAGATGTTTGACTTGAAGGGAAAACTCTCTAGGATCAATTTCTTTATAGTAAGTTATCCCTACTGATAGACAGAGATTGCCCTACACGTGACAGCTACGTACAAAAATAAAAAATTATCCTGAATTTTACAATGATGAAAGAAAAACATTGAAATCATCCAATTAACAAGGTATGCAAGGATTTTTTTTTTTTGTTAAACAGTGAGAGCAAAATAACTTACTGGAATATAAAGATAAAAGTTGAATGAGCATGCCACTAATGAAGAAAAGGACTATTTTCAGAGAATCAGTTCGTTTTTTCCCCTTCCCTTCACCATTTGATGTTGATAAAACATACCATCGGCCATTTAGTTAAAAAATATACACATTATGCTTGTGCACATACACCAGTTACATTATGTACAATAAAGGGATGGGGCAAGGAAATCAAAGAAGAGAGAAAACTATGTTGCAGTAGAACGGATGGGGATGAACCAAACCTTGGTTTTCTAATTGTGAATGTATTGTTTTTCTTGGGAGCACAGTTCTGGAGAAAGAGTTGTAGATTCTCTTTTTAGTAAATGACTCCTGTCTGCTGCTGGAATGCATCATTTGTGTCATCATCCCCCATTTCCAATTGTGCAGGTGTGTCTGTTTCATTGATTTGTTGCCTATCAAATCAGAATCTGATCTGCCTCATTGGCAAACCCTGTCATTCACAATAGACTTTCATTAATTTACCAAGTGGTGTGTGCCTCTTACTCTTAAGCTGCATCACCAGACTATCTTGGCCGGCCACCTTCAAATGAATGTGGTCGTTGTTCTCAGTCTTGACTCCTTCCTTTGGCTTTTTGTTGACTATGCCGAGTCCAGGGTCTTCAGCTGCAACTTCACAAAAGAAGCACCAGGATGGTCTGCTCCAAGGGAATGGGATAGGTGGGGTAGGGGAGAGAAGCGGCGGGGGCAAGTGGAGAAGCAGGAGGATGATGGTGGTGATGGTGAGGAAGAGGAGGAGAAGGAGGAGGAGGACTCTTTCTTTTTTTCTTAAGCAGCTCAGAATTGTCATCTTCCTTTCTAACCTCCCCCCTTATTCTTAGGGATAGGAATGGGGGCTGCACCTGGGATTTTATTGGCATAACCTAGGCCACGGGTCTCTCTCCACCAATTTGGATCGGTCCCTTCTTTGCAAATTACAGCCTTAAAGAGTTGGCAAATACTGTTTAAATCCAACCCTATGTGATTAAAGCTGTCCACTTCCAGAATGTCACCTGACCCCAGTAACTCTAGGAATGCTAAAGATGGTTACAAGGTATTTGGGGTTCTCCCAGGTTTTGGATCTCCTCGAATCATTCTTGTTTTGAGTTATCATACCCAGGACTTGTGATGATCTGCCCAGGCTTGAGTTTTGGTCAAATTGTCCTCTTGGCCAAATTGCTTTATTGTATACCTGTGGTGAGTGTGTGGGTGCCCTTGTATAAATCCTAAATGATATAAGCCTTCCAGAGCCTGGACAAAAGAAAAGAACACCTCCTTTCTGACTTTTTCTTCTCCTACCAAATAACCCAATAAATATCTTTCTAAAGTTGAAAAAAAAAGTTGGCAAATTCAGTCTCCAAATCTGCCAAGTGGGGCCAGAACCAGATTAAAATGTAATTAGGAAACATGAAAAACAACTAAAAATAAAACATAGATAATCTTGTGGTTTTCTAATACGAGGCCTGCCATAATCTTATTCTAGTTGAATTTGATACCATCAGCCAAGAGACTTGTCTAGGGTCACACAGTCAGCATGTGTCAGAGGCAAGATCTGAATTCAGGTCCTCTTAGCTTTGAGACCAGCTCTCTAGCTGCTAAACCTTACTGCCTCTCTTATTCGGGGGGTGGGGGGTGGGGAAGGGATCTATACATTCATACACTGACCTCATGCCATTTTAAGTTATTTGTGGATGTCCCCCTAACCTTGCTTCTCAGTTCATCAACCTCTTCAGTTTCTAGCATCTTTACCTATATTTCAGTCACATACAGAGACTATAGGTGCAGAATTGAAGGGATTTAAAAAAAAATCACATGGGTCAACTTCTTTTTATATATATATATATATATATACATGTGTGTATGTATATATATATATACATATATGTGTGTATGTATGTATCTATATCTATATATATCTATCTATCTAGTTCAGGAATCTGAGGTCCAGAGAACTTTAATGACTTGTTCTTTTGTATTTATTTCCCAATGTTTGGTACATAGTAGGCACTTAATAAATGCTTATTGATTGATTTTTCATAAATAATAATAGCATTTATCTAGTACTTTAAGGTTTGAAAAGCTATTCACATGTTACCTCATTTGGTCCTTGTAATGACCCTGTGAGATGGATGCTATTATTTTCTCCATTTTATAGATGAGGAAACTGAAGCTGACTGTACTTAAATGACTTGCTCAGAATCACCCACTTAGCAAGTGCCTGAGGCAGGATTCAAATTCAAGTCTTCTTGACTCCAAGTCTAACACTCTATCTACTACATCTAGTTCTACAGGTGGTATTTGGGGATGGGATGGAGATGGAGAATTGTCTAGAAAACACTACTTGGGCAACTGACCCTGTGGACAACAATCTCACTATGAGTCAGCACATATACACATATATGATATACATACATACATATACACACAGAAATACATATATACACATATATATGCATATATATATATATATATACATACATACACACATATACCCTTTATACTTTAGGCTTAATGAAAATATTGACCAGAGAGGGAGGTAATAGGTCATCTCTACCCTGACATGGGCAGATCACATTTGAAGTTCTTGTATTTAATTACGGTTAGACTTGGAGTTAGGAAGACCTGTGTTCAAGTCCTCCCCCTGACACATGGCACTAATTTGACAATGGCACTCAAACTTTCAGTCACCAGGCAACTCTCTGATCATAAGTTCTAAGTCAGCTTCTACTCTGCAGGGACTGAGGGAATTCTCATACCCTGTAATAATAAAATCACAGATGTAGAAACCCTTCCTACTCCCAAAACAATCCCCAGTGCCTTGCTCACAGTGAGTAGGCATTTAAGACAATTCACACTGTAAGTCATTTGTTGAATTGATTTCAAAGGAAGCTTACCAGGCTGTGGAGGGATTCCCAAAACCAGGTCGTCTCATGATCAACCAAAGGAAATAGAGACTTTTAGGTTAGCTAAGACATAGTGGCCACATGATTGTCTTAAAAATATATGAAGTGTTGTCATGTGGAAAAGATATTAGACTTGTTCCACTAAGCCTGGAGGGCAGAACTGGGATGAATGAACAGAATTTACAGGGAAGGAAGCTCCAACCGAACACAAGAAACATGGCTTTTGAACAATTTTGTTCAGTTGGTTTTGGTCATGTCTGATTCTTTGTGACCCTGTTTGGGGGTTTTCTTGGCAGAGATACTGGAGTGGTTTGCCATTTCCTTCTCCAATTCATTTCACAGATGAGAAAACTGAGGCAAACAGGGTTAAGAGACTTGCCACAGCTAGTAAGTATCGGAGGCCAAATGTGAACTCAGAAGACTAGTGTTCCTGATTCCTGGTTTGGTACTTTCTCTACCTAGCTGTCTCTTTTTTGAGCACTTAGAGCTGTTCAAAAATACTATTTGTTGCCTGAGAGAGAAGTGAGTTTTCTTTCATTTGAGGATGCAATGGAGACAATATAACTACTTGTCAAGGATGTCATTACTTGGGTAGGAGTTCAATTAAAAGAAATTGTGAGCTCCCTTCCAACTTTGAGATCCTATAATTCTATAAACCACATGTTTCTAGAGTTGGAAGGAACTTCAGAGGTTAGTTAGTCTACTCTTCTCATTTTACAGATGAAACTGAAGTCCAGAAAAATTAAATTGATTTATCTAAGGTCACACAACCAAAATAGGAAATGGCAGAACTCCAAACAGCTGTCAGGTGTTGGATCAACAATAACCAGTTGCAAATACATTGGTTTTCACTCTCCATGCCAGAGTAAAGATGTTTAAGCAGGCATAAGCCAATGCCCAAAAATGGGAAGAAAGGAAGAAAGGAAGGAAAGAAAGAAAAGAGAAAGGAAGAAAGTACTTATTAAATGACTACTGTATACCAGGCACTGTGCCAAGTGTTTTACAAATATCTCATTTGATCCTGACAACAATCTTGGAAGGTAGGTGCAATTATTACCTCCATTTTACATTTGGGGAAACTCAGGCAGGAAGTGGTTAAGGAATTTATTCAAGGTCATGTAGCTAGTAAGGTTCTAAGTCCATATTCTGGACTGATTCTGGGCCCAGTGCTCGTTCCCTATGCCACTTAGCTGCCTCTAGGTGTCAGAGGTGTGCAAATTATTTGGGACAAGGAGTAGTTTGGGTATGATTTTATCTTGTGATAGTAAGGTTCTGTTCCTGCTACTGCTGACACCAGGCTGACTCTGAACATCTGACCTTGATCAGATGATTAGTTCTGTCAGTTGACTGCTGGATTCCATGCCTCTCACACACATTTCAGTGCTCATTTTAGTTGCATTTTTAATTTTGTGGTTTAAAAAAATGCTATTTACTGCAAGGAAATGTACAGAAGGTATACCAGTGAAGAACACACTTCAGTAACTGTTAGAGATATTACAGCAGGTATTGGTGTGGGGAAGTCCTGGATTTCAAGGATCATTAAAGTCCGTAATAAAGCAAGATTAATCTCAACAAAAAAGAAAAAAAAACAAAGTAAAATGTGGTCAAAACTCTTTTAAAATGCTAAGAACTCAAATATGATTGCTGCAAAACAGTCTAATTAATCTCCAGAAAATAAAGATTTTCAGAGGGACCTGCCAGTCAAAGAGGTGCTTATTGACTTCTCTACAGTGAGACACAGACTTCTTGAAGTTGGTGGCAAAGTGAGAAGTAAACCAACAAATCAACTGTTAATCAGTTCTATGAAAATAATGCTTGTCATGGACAAGACAATACAAAGACTGGAGTATTGAAAGTTGGAAACACTTTTTCATTCAAAGTTATGCCATAATCATTTTCAGAAGCTCCAATTTGTCCTTAATATCTAGGAATCTTTATTAGATTGCAAAACATTTCACTGAAATGACTTTGAATGTTGTTTTTACTTCCAGTAGGCCTAGGTATTTTGTTTCCATTGAGGGGATGATAAGGTTTGATAAATCTATTGAAATATTAACAGGAAAATATATTTCCAGAATTATAGAAAATCCAAAATCAAGATGGAATACTTCAACATGACCTTGAACTGTGCCACTGATTAGAGAAGGCTAAGAGATTTATCCAAGAGATAGAAATAAACATGTTTTAATGACCTGGAAATTCAATTGATTTTAATCCGATTGAGGAAAATGGGCTGTTCTTCAAATATCCACTTCATATCCAATGTGATGAAAGTGCAGTTTCATGATGAGGAATCAAAAAATAATATGCGCTCAAATCTTGTAGACTCAATGTCAAATCAGTGTTTGCAGCAAAAGGACATATGGAAAGTTTTCAAAAAGGGAAACTATTTTAAGGTTTGTTATATGCCAATAGATTTAATTGTTTTGCTTCAGAACAAGTAATTCACATACTACAATAAGTATGGAAGTAGAATTACCTCTCTTTTCATTTTCCCCTAGGAAGAGAAAGGAAGAAGAAAAAACTTAAATGTGAAGAATTTCAATATCACCATCTGGGATATAGGTCAGTTGATTGGTGTAAGTAGGAAGACAGAAGCTGCTGTTGAGTCCCAATGAGAGTATCAGCCATTCTCTCATTCTGAGACCAATAAAATTAGAGACAACTTTGGCTTCTGGGCTGGCAGTCTTCTAGCAGGCCATTATACTGTACCTGCAAAACTAAGTGTGAGGCGAGGAAGGAGAGAAGGAAAGTCAGGCCAAAACATTTTAAAGCTAGATCAGTATCATTAAGGAACCAGCTTCCTTGTGTGGTTATGAATTTGCACCTGTGGTTGTGTGCTTCCTAGAGATCAGTGCCATAGTGTAGCTGTGTGAGGGCTTAGGCCCAGAATTTTAGAAAGTCCAGCGTAAGTGAAGACATGGCAGTAGGAAGGTACACAGTTTGTTCCAGAGACTTAAATTTGGAATTAATAAGTAACTGATTCTATTGGACTGGCCACATCTGTCTCCAGAGCATACAGAGCCAGGCCAGCCTGGAGCATAGGGATGGAATGTCTAAGGACTAAGACCTTGCTACTAGGAAGTAAACATTAGAAAATCCCTTGTAAAAGCAGAATAAGCAGATCCAGGAAAGCAATGTATACAATGTCTACAACAATGTAAATGGGGACAAATATAAACAACCACAAAATATTTGAAAATGAATGTTGGGAAACTAAAAGAAAAGCTTGGCACCTCATCTAGTTCCTTTGTAGAGGGGTAGAAGCTGGGTGCCTACTATTGCAGAAAATGTCAGGTTTTTTTCAGTGTTTTGCTATTGATTTTGCTGAATTTTTTTCCTCCTCTTCCTCTTTTTCTTTTCTTTTTTCTGTTTTGAAGAAGTCTTTGCTATAATGGACAGCTCTCTGGAATGGGGATGCAATGGGATATCTAGACAATGTAAAAATAAAAGATATCAATAAAATTTAAAAAAAAGAAATCACTATGACATCAGTCAGTTGCTGAATCCAAATAAAGAACACAATCCAGTTGCCTACCAGCTATGAGTTAATAGAATTTTTTAGCTTAAAGAGATCTAGACATTATCTAATCCAACTCCTTCATTTTAGACTTGAAGGAAAAACAAAGATGAAGGAAATGAAGGCCACAGAGGGAAACTGACTGGTCTAAGGGTGTGCGATTGTACATTACAAAGTCAAGATTAGAATCCATCTATCTAGATAGTTTTTTCCACTATACCACGATGGGAGGAAAGAATGATTGAGTGGTCAGGGAAGGCTCTATGGAGGAGGAAAGATTTAAGATGCACCTTAGAAGGAGAGGTAGAAGAAGGGATATTGTGGTGTAAGAGGGGAAGAAAATGAATGTGTGGATGGGTAGGTGGACGGAGGTCGGGGCGGGCAGAGGAAATTGTTAAGAATCTGATGGGAACAGAAGTACAGATACATGGCTGGAGGAGGGAATTTAGATGGGTCAGGCGTATGGCCCTGCGTAAGACAAACTCTACTCCTTACCACAAACAGTGAAATAATCAAAAGAGCCATTTAAGGGAGTGTCTGTGGTGTTTTTTCCTCTCTGTTGTACACTAGATACATAGTTTTAGAAGATGCAAAAGTAAATAGTCTAATTTGTTTCCATTAAGGTTGGAGGCAGATTTGTAACCGTGCTTGGACCCCGGGGAAACTGCTGTCTAGGATTTGATGTTTCTTGGTCTGGATTCTGCTGTTTGCTCTCTGGGGGGGTGCAGGCTGGGGAAAGTTTCAGCATCTTTCAAAGGCACAAAGCCAGTTAAGGAGGGAAGCCTGACCTCGGAGACATTTAGTTTCAAAAAACAATCCACAGACAGAGCGGGGCAAGGTCGTAAGTATTCTTAACCAAGGAGAAAAACATTTTTTATATTATTCACATCCAAAGAAAGCAGATGGCTTTCCTGACCTCTTTTCTTTCTTCAGGGGCAGGCTTGAATTTGGCATCTCCTGGCCTCCTTTTTTCCCCACTTTCATTCCATTCTCTTCATCCCCACCATTTTTCTGCTTCCACCACCTCCAAAGCCTGACCCCAGAATCCATTTAATTACTACCATCCCCTCCATCTCCCATCTCCCCTCCCTGACAAAAACTTACTCTTAGGAAAGATTCTAATGTCAGTCATTTACATCTTAGTACAAATTCAAGTCACTGTGTTCCTTCTCCCAGCGGAGAATTTGTATTTTAAACATGCTTTCTAATTACAGCTTTTTCCTTTATTACAGCCTTGCTTCAGACTTTTAGGCTAGCTCTGATTTTACTGACTCAGAATTGGAGAGACTGGTACTCTCCTTAAGATTCCTAGAAACTGCTATTTTCCTTTTTTCACTGATCAAGGTATCTGAAAGCAAGTGAGAAAGTTTGGGGAAAGACTGGGCATAGGGAACTCCCCAGTCCCTCTGAAGTCACAGTGTGGAGGTGGGTGGCCACTCACCTCTAGGGTCAGCCGGATCCCTACTCTGCACACACTGGTTTCCCCCAGTTAAACTCGCTAATGAACTTTTAGTCATTCTCCATGCTGAACAAGAATAAGTCCTTTGAAACCCTCAAGTAGTATACCACCCAGTGACTTGGCAGAGCCAACTTAATTAGGAAAAAGGTCTGAAGGCATTTCTGTCCAAGGCATTTCTCCCTGTCCCCGTAAACTTCTCTGTTTCAAAAGCTACGTCTATGAGTATACACTAGCTCCTTGAGGCCATTTTTGTTTTCCTTAGAGAACTCATTAAAGGGCCTTACACTTGGCAGATGGTCAATAAATATCCACTGAATTGAACTAAATATAGAACTAGAAATCAGCATCATATAGTGATTAGAGAACTGGACATGGAGTCAGAAGACCTAGTTTTGAGTCCCAGATCTGTCCCTTATGCGCTGTGGAAACTTCCCTTGTCCAGACCTCAGTTTCTTCATTAGTAAACTTCAAGTTTCAATGATGTCTAAGACCCTTTCCAGTTCTCAAATTCTGTGCTTCCCTTTTCCTCCATAATCCTTGTACCTTATCTATACTTGTGAATCACTGAAGCTAGGTGACCCTTTGCATCTTGTGAAGGCAAAATTAAGAAAGGGATGGTGTCCAAAATGAGGGAATGAACTACTCTCTACTCTTCCTGAGTCAGATCACATCAAAAGCATTGTGTTCAGTTCTGAGTGCCACTTTTGTGGAAAGACATTTATAAATGGTAGATTGCCCAGAGGTGGGTAAACAGTATGGTGAAAGGCCTCAGGAGGTCCTTTCATAAGAGGACTGATTAGGCCTCAAGAGGTCCTTCCATAAGAGGACTGAATGGAAGAACTAGAGATGTTTATCCTGAAGAAAAAGAGATGTGCAGACAAAAGAGCTATCTTCAAGTATTGGAAGGTGTGTCACCCAAAAAGAGGAATGACTTGGTTCTTCTTGGCCTTGGAGCTAGATACAGTGAGTAGAAGTCACAAAGAGGCAAAGTTATGCTTGTTTTATGAAATGCTTCCAACTAAGTAGAAATATCCCAAAATGGAATAGGTTAAGTCCACAGGGAGAAGGTTTCGCCTCACTAGAGGTCTTAGAGTAGAGGCTTGGTGACGATTCACAAGGTATATTGGAGAAGGGATTCTTGTCCAGTTATGTGTTGGATTAAGTGGCCTCTGTAATTCTAATATTTCCTAATTGTTAAGATAAGAGAGTAAATCTTGGTTTGAGCAAGGATGGGTAGGGAAGAAGAGTGGAATAGAAAATGAGGTGCAGCTTAGGGTGGGATAGTAGGGCACTATATAACCTGATCTCCAATCTATTCCATGGTAGCATGTCTTGGGCAACCTGGAAGTTTAACCCTGAGCTCCTGCTACCTATTTCACAGTGTCAACAACTCTTAACATACGACCTAGTTATAAGTTCAACCACTATTACCTTTGGACATGGCAGGAAAGTAGCTTAACTCATATTACTTCCCTCTCCTTGAAAGAAGGGCATTCCAGCTATTCAAATTTGATCTAGGTTAGCAGTGCCAAGTGTCCCTTGGTCCCACTGGAGATATGTCTTAGACATCATTCAGTTCCAGATATTCTGTTACCTCTTGAAGTCTTCCTATTTTCTAGCCTAGTTCCGTCTGTCTTTCACTCTCTAAGTAATCTGTCTTCTCCTCCAAGTATCACCTGACTTCTATCCAGCTGAAATAGAACTTTCCCTCAGCTCCTTTGGCTCTTCAAGAAGTAGTAGGGTTTGCCTGGTCTAGGACTTTGGCCAAACTGTACCTTTGACCTAGGCCCCCTGACCTTCCCTCTCTCCCCTAGCTCTCTCCAAGTCCCCAGCTCCTATAGAACTACTCTCCCCCTCCACTCTTATCTCACAGTCTTCTCCCTCCCACCTAGATGCCTGAGTTCTCCTTTTATCTATTGTGCACCTGGAACTTGGAGCCATTCAGTCTCTCCAGCAAGCACTTACCTATTACCCCTTAACAATTACTTTGCAAACAGTTGTTTAGCATAGACATTTCAGAGGGCAATAACATCCTGCCCACACCAAAGAGAGACCATAATGCCTTCTTTTCATGTGTGCCTTGAATGTCTCTTTCCCATCTCCACCCCCATACACATATGTACAGATAGATATACACACCCAGTGTATCTAAGCTGAAAGATCCCCTTCTTTAAAGGTGAGGTCCCAGAGGGGATACTTTGAGATGCTGTATCTTTCATTTCATTCTTCAGTTCATACTACCTTAGTTCTGAATTTACCTTGGGTGAGTAAGCGTCATATAACAGAAAGAGGCTAAGATTTAAAATCAGGAGCTGGATTCAATTGCCAGCTTCGGGTCTTCTCAGCTTCAGGACCCTGGACAAGTAACTGAACCTGGGGGGCTCTATAACCATCCTTAGCCATAGAATGAGGTTGGTTTTAGTGATCTCAGAGGACCCTTTGTAGTTTTATGATCTTGTGCTGGTATTTGCACAGGTCACCCCTCCCCTACCCCCACAGTCCCCACCCATTGCCTGGCATTTGCTCCCTCTTCATTTCCATCCTTCTGAATTCCTGTTTTCCTTTGAAGCTCAGCTCAAGTACATCCTCTTCCAAGAAGACTTTTCTAATGACCCCATTTAGTCTTCTCTCCTTAAATTACTTTGTATTTATTTATTCATGTGTATGTTGTGTCCTTAACCTTCTCCCTCCCATTAGAATGTGAAATCCTTGACAGAAAGATCTTGACCATTTTTGGTTTATAATCTCATGGGTCTAGCACCACACCTTGTACATCGTTGGCATAGTGATCATGAGTTAAATTAAGTTGAACTTGCTACAATATGAACATGATTGGCTGAGCAGCTGGAGGTCAGAGTGACACTCAAGCCTATTTGAGGACTGCTGGTAGGTTCCCTAAAAGTCTAGTTATCTTTAGGACATTGTTCAGGAGTTGCTGGAGTACATTTTGTTCAGTGGTCTTTTATAAACCTAGAGTCATATGAACTCAGAAATGGAAGCTTCTCATGACGCAGAAATTATCTACTCACTTCATTTAATTTCAACAATAGGAAACTGAGGTTCAGATAGGTAAAGGGGATTGCCCAAATGCATCTGGTTTAAAAAGCCAAATTTAGTTCTAAAATTTTAGTTACTAGAATGAGAGGTGTTGTTGCATAAAGAATAGAGAGCTGGTTTCAGGATCAGTAAAACCTTCTTTTGAAAGTTTTTGCCATTTTTTGTTTATTTTAACTGACATTTAGTAGACTTTTATTATAAATGGTCATGTAGTGAATATAACTCAGTTATATGTGGAATATATATGCTCAGGGGAACACTAACTCACTTGTAGCTTGCTTACATATATACACACAAATATACATATATGTATATATACACACCCATGTACATATAAACACGTATTATTTTGTTGGGTTTTTTCTTCCCAAGTTCAATTCAATGATTTAGTGGCAGAGGGAGATTGCCTCTGACACAAAATGGCTGTATGACCCTAGGCAAGTTACATAACCTCTCTGTGCCCCCAAGCAAAGAAAGTGCTGACCTGCATTCATAAAGAGAATTTCTTCACCAGGAATTTCCTTTTATCCATGAAATCATAGGTCTAGTCCCTATCTCTAATTGCTGCAAAACTTGGAGAAATCGTTACATACAGAATATTTTATTTTTTCTTGGTGCTTGCAGGTAATGCTGACATATGTGGACCTCCCCAGAGTCCCCAAATATCTGCAACAGGTACCTAGCGCCCCCAGAATTCTACCTCCAAATGGAAGGCTCTCCTTCTTCCCTTCAGGCAGTCCTATATGGATGACCCTAAAGCTGCTACTGCCCACCCAATTTCTCCACCCCACCCTTTCCTTTCCCTCCTCACTGGCCCCACCTTCCACCTGCAGCTACAGGCTGTCTTTGGTGAGGAACCTGTTTCCACACCTGCCAGACAGGTTTGGGTGAGGCAGAGTTGGTGGGTGGGGGAGCAATGCTCCACAGACAGATCTTCCTTCAACTTTAGAGACTGTATTTGAAGTCACACACACACATACATGCACGCACGCATGTACGCGCGCACTGTCCTGCCAGCCTGGTCCCCCACTTACATCAGATGACTCCTTTCCTGTACTATCTTTCCTAGTAATATTCCTTTCTCCCCAAGGCAAACCAAGTTACTTCCCTTCAGAACTCTTCTCACCGAAAGCTACTGAATTTGTGGTCCCATAGTAAAGTTCTGCAGATAGTTAACTTATCGGCATACTCCAATTCTGAATAGGGAAGACAAGCAAATATATCATCAATACCTAGACGAGATATGCAGCGTTTACAAGATGCAGGTTGTCAAATAAACCCGCGTGAGGGTGACAATCCGTGGATTAGAAATGCCTGGAGGGGTGGGGATGCGTCTCACCCAAACCTCAAAATGTCTGGTGTGCTCAGTCCAGCATTCTACAGACAACTAATGGTAAGCCCCAAACATGAAAAACACCAGTTATTAGGAAGAGAAGTGTTTGTTGACTGACTTACTGAAAGAGGTCAAGAGCCAATGTAAGGTAGATGTGATCCCTGTCATGCCAAAGAGTCACTCCCCTTGGCACAGCAACGAAGGGGAAGAAGATGTGAAGGTATCAAGAGCGTTAACTCTCTCTTAATCACCATTTTATCCTCGGCTCCTCCTCTCTCTGCTTTCCTAGGTTTTTGTATGCACCTCACCCAGGTAGTCGGACAATAGAGATTGAGAAGGGAGCGTTGATGGGCAACAAAGTAAGAGCCATTTATTCTTTTTTTCAATTAAAGGGAGTAGAGGCTATATTCGGAAATGTTGGTCCAGAATCAAAAGTTTGTATCCTTGTCCCATCTCTGCATTTTGGCGGTGGCCAGCGCTCATGCCTGGAATGCACACTCTGCTTTCCTCTTCCTACTAGAATCCCTGGTTCCTTTCAAAACCCAGTTCGAGGACCATCTCCTACATGAAGCATTTCTTGATTTCCTCATTCCCAGTTGCTACTATCTTTTCCCTATCAATGAAAAAATCTTGTATTAACTATATATACATTTTGCATATATTTATATGTGTAAGTACATATATAAGTATATGCAAAATTTATGTATTTATATATTATTTATTTATATGTGTTTTCTCAGTCCAGGAACTATTTTTTTTTTATTTGCCGGTTTTTGTAAATGTAACACCTTGTATATTGCCTAGCACATAATGGGTACCTGATGAATGTTTTTTAATTAATTGATTGATCATCAAGACGTGACCCCTAAAGACCTGGAGGAAATTTCTCTCTGTTACAACTCAAGGGTTATTTCTAACATGTTAGGAATCAACAAGGAAGAATTGCACTGTCTGGGACACAAATCATGTTAGAACTAGTCGGGGGAGAGAGAGACAGAGACAGAGAGAGGGAGAGAGATGGAGAGAGAGAGAGAGAGAGAGAGAGAGAGAGAGAGAGAGAGAGAGAGAGAGAGAGAGAGAGAGAGAGAGAGAGTTTTGAGATCACTTCATTTTATAGACAAAGAAATTGAGATCCAGGGAAGTACAGTAAATTGGTAATGAGTGGAAAGGTTGGGATTGGAACTCAGGGATTCAGATCCCAAGAATAATGTTTTTGGTTTTTTTTTCCTTTTCCTTTTTTAAAAAAATGATGAGTTTCACATTACTCTTTCCAGGACACCACACTGACTCTTCCTACACAGAATGCATCCGGTCTCTCCTCTCCCCCACCCACTAACTCTACATTTCTTTGTTTAACTGCCTCTAAATAGGGTGGGGTAGCCTTCTTAAACCAAGCCAGCCACAGGTTCAGGAACAGATTAGGGACTAGGAATAAAGAAGCAGTTAGAGCACAGATAATGGTCAGATGCCATACAGGGACACATCTAAATATGACTTTTTATAAATGTACATGTTTTCTATGCCAGAAAATGTTGCCCTTCTTGACCTGCAGGTATTTATACTGTGACACATCATAAATACATTACAGCAACTGCTCAAAGCCTCCTGTGGACAGTGACACAGGGACTCAGTTTTAAACCCTTGACTAAGATACACAAATGCCATGCCCTGGTCTCCTGGGTTATGTGGCCAGAAGCTCACAGCTTACTTGTTACTCTTTCTCCCTCTCCAGGGAAGGGCAGACTGGGCAAATTCCCCTTTCACAATTAGAGTCCTATTGTCCTTACATGGGAGGGCTCAGCCCAGCTTTCTGAAGTGTAGAGGATTTTCTCTTCCTTAGTCCTCCCCCGCCCCCACTTTATTCTCCCACAAATTCTAGGTTTGCCAGAGATTTTGCAGAACATCTGGCCTTGAAGGTAATAACTACCATTTATATCACACAGAGACATAGACATACACACATACGCATGTGGTTTGCAAAGTGCTTCAGGTGTATTATCAGATTTTGCCCTCACAACTCTGGGAGGTAGGCGCTATTATCATCCCCATTTTATAGCTAAAGAAACTGAAACTGAGAGGATGAGGAACTTGCTCAGACACAGACGATAAATGTCTGAGGCAGGACTAGCCCTTAGACTTCAAGTCTAGTGTTCTCTCCAGATGCTGGGGTTCCTTTCACCCCACCCACCCACTCCCAATGTCCCAGACGGAAATGGACTCGTATTTTGAGGGGAGCACTTGTTTTTAAGTCCTGTGCAAACCCAGATTCCCATGGCCAATCTCCTATGCTGGCATGCAGAATCCTAAGGGGTCTTTCCAACCCACCCCCACTCTTTCCTTCCTGCCAGTCTGGAGTATCAAAGGTTCCAACAATGAAACTAAGGCCTGTGCCAATGAAGTATGCAGATGGCCTCAGGTGAGGAACGGAGCTCCTTGGCAGATAAGGCTGTGAGTAGTACTGGCTGTGGGTGTTGGCAGTAGGAAAGAAAGCCAGTCTTCCCTGGAGCTTATTGGGCTGTTTATAAGAAGCCATACCAGGAGAAAGAGATAGGCTCAAGATACACTGCTGCTCCATCCCCTTCTGGAATGTGTCCAAGGTGACAGTTTCCTCCCAGGTCTTTACCTTACTACTTTCTAAAGGAATCTCCTCTGCCATCTCCCTTGGGTGACTGCTGTCTGGATGGCCTAACCAGTCCGATATCCTGCCAATAGCTCAAATTCAATGCTTTCTCCTGTCACCTCTGTCTACATATCCAAATATCACTCCTCCACGAAACCTTCTTGGACCTTCCCCACCCCAAAGAGCAATCAATCACCTTTTCTTCCTAGAACCTTACACAGTACTTTATTCTGTTCTTATTAGGTTCTAATTGGTATCACAGTTATTTGTGCCTGTCCCATTGCCCTCCCCCACCACTAGAATATAAATTCAATGAGATCAATGCCCATGTTAAGCCCTGGGTTTTGGAATAATAGTACGTTGGTTCAAACTCCTGCCATATGGTAACCTGTGTGACTTTGAAAAGATCATCTAAATTACTGTCTTAATTTTCTCAGGATCAGATGTCCTCGAACATCCCTTCTAGTCTTAAATCTATGACCCTATCATAGTGCTCTGTGTCCTTCGAACTTAGCAAGTAAATTGTAAGTGCTTAATACTTGCCTGTTGACTGACTGAATGACTGACTTCTCTGCACTTTGTAGTATTTAATAAGGGTTTTATTGAATTAGACATTTAGCTGCCTCTCATTTCCTGGCATCTCCTCAAAGTTTACTAGAGAAAAAGGTGGGCTGCAGGTCCATAGAACCCAGCTCCAAATGGGTAGGAATTGAAGATCTTTCTCTTCCCAGGGAGCTTCTGCAAGTTTGTTAGTGGCTAATGGGTCTATCACACTCCAAGGTTAGGAAATGCTATGGACAACTCTAACCCCAGATGTCTGGTCTTTGGGAAATTTACTATTCCTTCCTTTTACCCTATCCCATTTAGGCACTGAACTGATGGCCAAGCACCCCATTTTCCCCACTGTGGAAGACACTGGCTGTAGAATATGGATACTCCCTGCTCTTCTTATCTTGGTTGCCTTTTCATTTAGCTCCAGCCCAGCAGCCTCTCTCAGGAATTACTCTGATCTGAGCCCCTACCCCAGCACAGAAAAGTAAACAGTTCTGAAAGTAAACACATTCCTAAAAGAGACATTCCAAGACTCCCAGGTATTGGAACAATGCTGTCATGGAGCTGAGGTCTGGGGCCAGACTGGATGGCAAGCTATGTGGTATTGGAATAGGGAGTATTGGTAGACCCTCAGTTCTGTGTGGTTGGGGCAAGGAAGACAAGTGCCTGTCAAAAGAAGGGGAAAGGCAACATAAGCTGTAGGCAAAGTGTCCCAAGGACACTGATCATTTATTCATTCAGCATTTGCTGAGTGCCTGTTATATTCTAGGCACTATGGGGGACAGATCTGTAAGAGGCATTCCTGACTTCCCTGCCCAAATACCACTTGCCATCCTTACCTTTGCATTCCAACCCAGCCACCTCTTCAGATAAATATTTGAACTCAGCTTTGGAGTTTACCCCTGGCTCTTCAGGGACTGGGGAAAAGGAGTTAGGACTTAAGAAGGTATAGATATGGTTGCTACCTTGTTGAAATTTTGCCTGCCAACAGAAAATTTCCCTGACATTCCATGAAGATTTCTCTACCACACCCCACTGCCTCCAGATGCCACCCAGCTGAAGAAGATACCATAATCGGAGGCCTTATACTTATCAGAGTTTTGTCCAAGGTGTGGATACAGCTATTGAGCAGTCCCCAAACTAGGCTGACATTCAAAAGGGAGTAAGTGATCCAGATTTCTTGCCCCAACAAGCAGGTATTGAGACAGAAGACTTTGACTTGACAATAGATAAAAAGATACCAAGAGAACACCGAGCTTGCCTTTAATGAGTTCAAATCACCAAGCTCTGACAAATTGGGTACAGTACAGAACAAACAGATACCATAGTTGAATCAGTCACTGATCTTGATGCCTTTGAAGGCATCTAGATGGTCCAATGGGTAAAGGAATGGACCCAGAGGAAGAAAAATTTAAATTCAAATCCAACCTCAGAGATTTCCAAGTTGTGTGACTCTGTTTAAGTCACTCAACCTCTACCTGTCTCAGTTTCCTCAACTGTTAAATGGAGATAATATGATCCTCATAAGGTTGTTATGAGAATCAATTGAAATAATATTTGTGAACTGCTTAGCATAGAATAAGCATTTGATAGATGTTTTTTCTCTTCGAAAAATGATAATAGATTCATAAATTGAGAAGCAACAAATATTGGGAGAGAGCAAATATTTTCCTGATCTTCAAAAACAGGGTAGAACTAAATTTGTGAACTATATATAGATCAGTGAGTTTGATTTACTATTAAAGGGATGGCTAGTGAACAACAAAATGTGTCAAGTCCTCAAAGAGATGGGAATAGCTAATCATCTTACTTATCTCCGAAGGAAGCTGTATGCCAGTCAAGAAGCAATAGTTAGAACTGAACATGAAACGACTGATTGGTGTAAGATTGGAAAAGGAGTATGGTAGGGCTGTATATTGTCAGCTTATATATTTGATATATGCAGAATACATCATGTGAAACGCCAAGTTGGATAAATCAAAAGCTGGAATTGAGGTGTCTGGGAGATATGACAACAATCTCAGGTATATGAATGATACCACTCTAATGGCAGAAAGTGAAGGGGAACTAAGAAGTCTCTTGATGATAGTGAAAGAGTTGAGTGTGAAAACTGGCTTGAAGTTTAACAAAAAAACAGCAAACACAACTAAGATCTTGGCAACTGGTCCCATTACTTCTTGGCAAGTAGAGGGAGAAGAAATGGAAGCAGTGTCAGATTTTATATTCCTGGGTTCAAAGATCACTGCAGAGGGTGACTGCAGTCATGAAATTAAAAGATGCTTGCTCCTCAGAAGGAAAACTATGGCAAATCTGCACAGTATACTAAAAAGCAGAGACCGCCTTGCCTACAAGAATCTGTATAGCCACAGCTATGGCTTTTCCAATAGCAATGCTTTACTGTGAGAGTTGGACTGTAGGGAAAGCTGAGCACCACAAAATCGACCCTTTCTAATTGTGGTACTGGAGAAGACTTTTAGAGAGTTCCTTGGACAACAAAGATCAAATCAGTCAATACTCAAAGAAATGAATTCAGGCTATTCACTGGAAAGTCAAATACTGAAGCTGAAGCTTAAGTACTTTGGTCACATAGAGAGAACATGGGTTCTCTTAAAGAGAATATTGAAACATTTCCTATACTTCAAATACTGAAGCTGAAGCTTAAGTACTTTGATCACATAAAGAGAACACGGGACTCATTGGAAAAGACCCTGATGTTAGGAAGGATTGAAGGCAAAAGGAAAAGGGGAGGGCAGAAGATGAGATGATAGTGTCATGGAAGTAACAAGAATGAATTTGGACAGACTTCAAGAGATAGTGGAAGAAAGAAGAGACTGACTTGCTGTGGTCCATGGAGTCACAAAGAGTCTGGTATGACTGCACAATTGAACAGCTAGCAAAGGAAGCAGTGCTCATAAATAAATAATCAGCATGTCTTCATCAACAACAGGTCAAGTCAGGCTAGCTTTATTTCTTCTTCTAACAATGGCATTGGACTGATAGATAGGAGAATGCCGTAGACAGTCTACCAGGATTTTAGCAATACATTTGACGGAGTATCTCATAACATTCTTGTGGGCAAGGTGAAGAGATGTGGGCTAGATACCAGTGTAATTAAGTAGATTTGGAACTGACTGAATGGCTAGATACAAAGAGTAGTCATTATTAGGTCAATGCCAATGGAGAACAGGTCTCTACTGAAGTGCTTCAGGTTCCGTGTTTAGCTCTGTGCTATTTAATATTTTTTATCCTTGATATGAATGAAGGTATAGATGACATGATTATCCAATCCAGATGACACAAAGCTATAAGGACACTTGAAGACAGTCAGAGTTCAAAAAGTTGCACTAATCTAACAAGATGAAATGAAATTGGGGGAAAAATAAAAATCTTACACTTAGATTAAAAAAAATTCAGTCTTACATATAGAAGATGAGGGAGGTATGGATTAAGAGCAATTCAGAGATTTTAGTGGAATGCAAAGTCATGTATCAACAGTATGATATCACAGCCAACAGTGTCTGTCAATGACTACATTAAGAAGAAGCAGAGTGTCTAGGGAGTATTCTCTTCTCTATGTTTTTTGTGATGTTCTTTTGTGGTTCTTTTCCTCCCTGCCTGATCACTCCTTTTAGGTTTCTTCTGATGGACCTGTGGCAGACTCGTTAGCTGTGGTTATTCTACAAGTTCTTGTCCTAGGCTCTCTTCTTTCTTTATACACTTGCTTGGTGACTTAATCAGATTCTGTGGGTTCAGTTATCCGTCTTTTTATGCAGATGACTCTAATATCTATATATCCAGCCCTAGTCTGTCTCCTGAGTTTCAGTCTCAAATCATGAACTACTATTTAGAAATCTCAACCCAGATGTTCCATAGGCAAACTCAGACTCATTATGTTTAAAATAGGACTCATTACCTTTCCCCCAAAACTCATTCATCTTCCAAATTATTCTACTACTGTTGAAAAGGGCAGGTAGGTGGTGCAGTAGACAGAGCACCAGTGCAGGAGTCAGGAGGACCTGAGTTCAAATTTCACTTCAGACACTTGACACTCACTAGCTGTGTGATCTTGGGCAAGTCACTTAACCCAAATTGTCTCATCCTGGCTCATCTCCAGTCATCCTGATGAATATCTGGTCACTGGATTCAGATGGCTCTGGAGGAGAAGTGAGGCTGGTGACCTGCACAGCCCTACTTCACTCAAAACAAAATCAAGTGCAAGTCATGCCATTATTTCTCTAATGGCATGGTCTTCTTCGGCAACGAAGGACAAACACACACACTACTGTTGAAGGCACTATAATCTTTCTAGTTACCATGTTCACCACCTTGGTATCCATCTAGATACCTCATTCTCCATCACCTCACATTTGCCAGACCTTGTCATTTCTACCTCCACAACATCTCTCTATCTCTTTCCTTTACATCCATAATCACAACTTTGGTTTTTCACAACCTGGTTCTTTCCTACCTTTCTAGTCTTATACCCTATTCCTTTCTACACTCTGCAATCTATCCTTACTGACCTATTGTTTTTCCTCACACACAATGCTCTATTGCCCACCTTACTTGCCAATAGTGGAGAGATCTCTACTGAACTGGCCCAGGTTCTGTCCTTGGACAATCTAATGACGTTGTCAAAAGAGGAAATAAAGGTAGCCCTGCTTGACATGTTCTTGAGGAAGACATACTGATTATTTATAATCACCGCTTCCTTTTTAGTTGTTCACTAGACATCCCTTTAATAAGTCAAACTCATTGGCCTATAATTTGCAGTTAGATCTCTTCTCTTCTTTGAAAATCAGCGAGGTACTAGCTTTTCTTTATGTCTGGAATTCTCTTCTGTCACATTCCACCTTCTAGAACTCCTGTCTTCCGGCTCAAACATTATCTTTTGCATTAGATTTTTCCTGGTTTCCGAGCTGCTAGTGTCATCTTCTCTAAGGTGACATGGTATTTATTTGTATATGTCTTCTACATAACCTACAAACAGACAATTCTCAATTTATTTAAGTGGATTTTTCTGAAGATATCTACATAATGTGATTTTTTAGGTAATTCAAATTTTTCCATGGACATGGTGAAGGGAAGGGAAAAGGAAGGCAAGAAGGTGCCCTCCCCTTTTCTCCTTACCCCACTCAAGGAGGAAGGGGGCTGACACATAGTTCAAGGACATGTGGGATCTGGAGACAAAAGAGCAAGCTGGAGGAGGAAGATGAGGGGACCAGGGCCAGCTACATGGAAGCCTGAACGGAGAGGAAGAACACACAGTGGGGTGGGGGCGGGGGGGGAAGGAGGGAGGCAGACATGTAGGGATCAGACATGGGAATGAACAAGAGAGGATGAGCATGGGGATAGATATTTGGTACCACATGGGACAGATGGAAGATATGGGGCTAGATACAAAGGAGGGTGGGCAGAGTGGGACAAAGTCTCCTTCCTTAAGACAGGAGGTCTCAAGCCCCCAGTCGTGTAGTGGAGGCTAGGTAGGTTGTGTGTGTGTGTGTGTGTGTGGTATGTTGGAGGGCACAGAGTAAGAGGCAAGGGTCAGGAGTGGAGAGAGAAAGCACAATACTGTTAAGTTAATATAGTTTTTTTTGAATGTTAATTTCTTTCAGAATTCTTATAGAGTTGAATTTGCAATAATGTAATTTACGTAAAGTGAGAACCGTCTGTAGTTAATGTTATCTTTCCTGTTAGAATGTAAACTCTTTGAGAACAAGGCCTGTTTCATTTTGGTCTTTGTATCCTCAGAACTTAGCACACTGCTTAGCACTGTAGTAAGTTCTTAATAAATGCTGAATGAGCCCATGGTCTATGCTACTGGAAAGGCTGAGGCTGGTGGGATCATTTCAGACTGCACCAGGGCTAAAGCCAATCTGGCATCTGAATTAAGCCTATTAAGCATGATGACTCCCTGGGAATAGGGGGTCCACCACACTGTCTAAGGATCTGGGCAAAGTGACTCCAGTTGAAAAATAGAGTCGATGAAAGTTGTTGTCCTGATCAGTATTGCTGCTATGCCTCCATGCCGGGGGATATTGGGAGACCCAATCTTAAAACAAACAACACCAACCAAATTAAGTCTTGTTAACTGATAGATTGAGTGCTATACTGTGCCTTGGTTTGACTGTGTCTGGAATATTGTGTTCAATTTGGGGTGCCACATTTTAGGAAGAATGAGCTAGAGTGCATATCTAGAGGAGTGTGAAGGGTCTTGAAATCATACCATATGAAGATTATTTGTAGAAGCTGCAATGCTGGTCCTAGAAAAGAGGAGACTTAAAAAGAACATGGTAGCTATCTTTGAATATTCGAAGGGCTGGCATATGGAGAATGGATTAAACTTGTTCTTTCTGGATCCAGAGGGGAGGATGAAGAGTGGAATTAGATTTAGACTTGAAGGCAGGAAACAACTCCTAACAATTGGGGTTTTCTCAAAGTTGAATGAGCTGCCTTCGAAGGTAGTAGGTCACTAGAGATCTTCAAGTCAAAAACAGACAAATAAAAAACACACAATGGTTATTGGCTGGACAAGCTACGGAGGGAATTCTTTTGGAGATGTAAGTTGGAGTATATCAATCAACAAGTGTTTAATTTGGGCCTTCCATATGTCAAGCTTTGCACATTGTACATGGCCTCTGAGGTCCCTTCCTGATCTGAGATTCTATGTAGTTAGAAGGAAGACTCTACTCCCCACCCAAGTCCTTAGCAACATTCTCTTTGGGTCTAGGTATCAGCAGTAGAATTCCTCTTCCAAGCCCCGCTTCCTGACTGCTAATGATTTTGATGTCCCTTAGCAACCAGCTACTCTTCCTGTCTCTTATTTCTTCCCGCATTCACCATCCCTACTACTCATTCGATACCTCTTGGATACATAACTAAACAAACTCTAGTCTCTTCCTCCCATATTCTGAGCAACCATCTCCAAAGGCCCACATCCCAAACCCCCTGAAGATGAGAGGCCACAGTGGTATAGCATAAAGACTGTATACAGCTTGTAAGATTTATAGGTCTTCCAGAGAAACACAATAAGCCATAAAACTCAAGTGCCATAAGTAAGAAATAATAAAAGAAAACTACCCAGAACTTCTAATCACAAAGACAACAAAAAAGTGCCAATGGAAAAACTTCACAGATTATCTCCAGGAAAACAGTAACAATGACAAAAACCCTAAAACAAAACCGAACTCTACGGTCCAAACTCCAAGATAGTGGTTAGATTGAACAATTCTAATGAAAAAACACAACTTTGAGCTGGAAGATCCAGCTCTGTCACGTGCTAGCTATGTTACTTCAGATCTCACTTCCTTCATCTGTCAATGAGAGAGGAATAAGCATTTATTAAGCACTTACTATATGCCAGATGCTATGCATACAAATTTATCTCATCTGGTCCTCACAACCCTGTGAAATAGCTGCTATTAATATCCCTATTTTACAGTAGAGGAAAATGAGGCAGAGAGAAGTTAAGTGACTTGCCTAGAGTCACATAGTTAGGAAGTATTTGAGGCTGTATTGGAGGTCAGGTATTCCTGATTACAGGTCCATCGTTCTATCCACTACTACATCTAGATGTCTAGAAAGGGTTGAACTAGATGGAGGAGTTTGTAACTTGTGATTCACGAACTTTTAAATAAACATTTTACTACCACTGGTTTCCTTTATAACCTGATGTTATGTTTTATGCATTTAACAGTACTTTGAGACAAAAGAAGTGAAGTTTCTGGTCTAGAGAATCTCACATGTCCCTTGCCTCTCTGTCACATTCTGTGAATTCATGGTTCTACGACAGAGAGAGAGACATCCCGCAATTTTCCATGTGGGAAAGCTGCCACTTAGGATGACCTCCCCCACCTTTACTCCCTTCAACTTGAAATGTAGAAGAGAAAATCTCTTCCAGAAGTTGTCTAATAGTCCTGCCCACTCTTCCTTCTCTGGATTTGGCATGGGTCTTTACTCTCTCAGAACTCTGTATCCTATTGTAAGGAATACAATGTAAAGAGTCACAGTGGAACCTGGAGCTCCAGTGGTAGGTCTCTCAGCGAGACCAGAGCAGCGGAAAGAAGGAAGGAGGAAAGGTGTTAATGATGAATGATTGCTGCCATCAGGCTTATCCTGAAACCCCAGTGGGACATGCAGAGCAGAAATGCTTTCATTCCCTATCTCTAGGACCAGCATGTTAATTTGGGATAGGCAACAGGGTTCAGTGGGACAACACAAGATAGAGTCATTGAGTCTGGGTTGGAATACCAGTTCTGCTTATGATATTGGACAAGTCAATTTATTTCTCTAGGTCTCAGTTTCCTCATATGTAAAATGAGAGAATTAGGCTAGATTAGTGGGTTTTTTTGAGCAAGAAGAGCCCTTATCAACATGAAAAAATTTGCAAAATTTTACCTGCTATGAGAGTAGCTGTGTCTTTGGTACCTGTTGGTTGAGAAAATACATAGAAGTAAAAAGAAATTCTGAAGCGAGGAACAAACAGGGCAATTTCATTACTATAAAATTTAAAATACATTAAGAAATAAACTACCTAATAGAAGCCTATTGTTTCAT